>CM067170.1:13339995-13362036 GCA_034093135.1 Erigeron breviscapus | reverse complement strand
ACAAGGAAAAACCTTTGGCCCATTTGACAGACTTATGTTGGAAGAGTTATGGAATGATCTAAAGTCCAGGACCAGAGATCATTCCAAGGGGGAAGAATTGTCATCTGGTGTTCAAGAAGGGTTGATAAGGAGAAAGAAAGAAATTGCCAGGGCAGTCGCTACTAAAAGCGTCGTGCAAAGAATGCAAGTGACTGGTACTGATGCCAGTGCACATATGGTTCAAAGAGTACAAGAAGCTACTGGCACTGAAGCCAGTGAGCCCCAGTTCGAAAGCTTCCCAGATATTCCTACCACACTGAAGGCAGTTAAAGGAAAAGAAAAGGTAGTGTCTGGTGAAGAAGAAGAACAAATTGAAGATGTTGACAACGAAACTTCAAGGAAGTTGCAACAACAGTGCATCATGATCGAAATTTTCAAGAACAATCAAAGAGATGAACTGCTGGCCCATCATAGGGATATGGCATAAATGGGTACTCTGGACTCCTATAACGCTGGTAGGTTAGGCGTAAACATTGAAGTCTTCAAAAGGATGAAGGAGGATCCCAGAGTTCAACAATGTCTTGATGCACTGGACGATGTTCATATACGCTCTTTCTATGCTGAAGAAGAGCAGGTATATGACTCGTTGATTTATGGTGTAACCATTCCAGAGTTGATCAGACAGCGAAAGGAGGAGCTGGTAAGCCTCCAGAAGAAGATTAGAAAGAATGCTGGTGCTCTGGAACTGGAATACAGAAAGAGAATTACTGGTCTGCCCAAGCTAACTGCAAAGCAACTGAAAGCAATAAGAGATGGTGATCTGAGCACCTTTATTCCTCTGGATACCACTCATAGAATTAATAGACAAGAATACCAGTCCACTGAAGGACAGCAGAGTGGTGTATCCAGGGAAACTGAAGAATGATCCAGTTGGCTAAGCAAAGGGCGAAATATGACGAAATGATGATGTTCAGGGCCAATGCAAGAAAGATAGTGAATGCTGAAATCATGCTGGCTGAAAATCATCAAGGTATGACCAGGTTTAATGTGAAGTTGACCAGGGAGGGTAACTTCACTGATGAAAGGAAGGACACTTCAGTCCAAGCTTTTGGATGGAGTGAACTAAAGGAGATTGGATTAACTTTCAAAGGTAAGACTGATCTCTCTCCAGATGTGAAAGCCTTTATGAAGAGGATTGAGAAAGTCTGGAAGAGAATTCAACAAATGGAAGCTGTGTTGGGTCTAAGACCACCAGTGTCTGTTCCATCATCTCCATCTCCTAAGAGGAAGGCTACTGAAGATGCTCCAGAAAGGACGTCGAGAAGAAGGGCCTGAACTCTTATCATTATACTTATTGTAATTAGAGACTTATGAAAGTTGTAATTATTTTCCTTTTGATGAAAGATAATATAGTTGCAATTTTTTATTTTTATAAGTAAATGACCAGATTTAGTCTAAGTTAGAACTTAAAAGATGAAACTGAAAAACACTCATGATCTATAAAGTGTTTTCCAGTAACTTAGATTTTTTAGACTTAAATCGACCAAGTGTTTTCCAGACATACAAATTTGTATATCTATAAGTCTGAAAACACTTGCACTATTTCTAAACAAATAGGGGGAATTTGTTAGGTCCAGATTTAGTCCAGACTTATTGGACTGGAACCTTATTTAGGTTTGTTAAGAAAACTTGTTTTGCTGGTCTCGCTCCAGACCCGACTACTGGAGCCTCACTGAAGATCTGACCAGAAAACGTTTCTCTACTGGACCTACTCCAGACTTGGAATCTGGAGTCCCTCTGAAGATTTGTTCAGAAATAATTGAAGACTAGTGAGCATTTACTTGTATAGGTAATCTGGAGCATTCTCCAGATTAGCTCACTGAAGACTTCACCCCCAGTCCAGATCTACTCTACTGAAGACATTCTGACTGAAGTCAAAGACTGAAGTCTGAAGGAAGAAGACTTAACAAATGGCGGAGTCCACTGGAAGTCTTACCAGATCTGCACACTGGAGGATTGTTGGTGTTCTAGATCCTGCAAGTCTGAACACTAACATCGAGGATTGACTTTAAGCCTTTACACACTTTCCAAAGAACAACCCACTTGTTCTTTACTAAAGTACACGTGTGTTAAGGTGGTTGGATATAAGGATACACTTGCACTTGATGTGACTTTATCCTTATTCTTTATCCAAAGCATTTAATGATCTGGTCGGATCATTAAATGCATCCAACCATATTTGTACGGCACAAATTCACTGGTGAATTTGTTGCCTATAAATACAAAGTCATTTCCTTGACAAAAATACTTTTAAGCATTCCTTTTTGCATTTAAGTGAATTTGTCCAAATACTCTCGATCTTAAACAGGGATACTTCACAACTTTAAGTATCTCGATCCTAAAGAGTTATTTGACAAATATAGATCATATTGTAACTCATAGGTTGTTAGGATACACACTTAATTGTGTTATCTTGATTCCGCAACAACCTTGTATTTTATTTAAACATCAATAAATGAAATACCCATGAAACATACATAATGGTCCACTTTATTTGTTTATTGCTTTAAGTCTTGTATTACTTTGTTTATATATTCTTGCCTATTTATTTACTAGTAATACTAGTCCATATCTAGTGATTATTAGACTTGTTGTATTTACACTTTCTTGGGTTAACCATCTCGAAGTAATTAAGGGACTCACAGTTTCCATTCTAACTAAATTTATATGGAATCATATACACCAAGTATTAATTAGAATATTTTATTAGAATTTCAAAAAGGTTACCTCGATTTTCTCCCTAATGGGCAACTTGTACTGTGTATACGCCGTCAACACTCGAGTACGTTGAAAATAGTGGTACGATTGTCAAATCAAGCCCTGTTTATACGTTACTCACATGCGTATATACATACACTTTTATATAAAAAAAATTTAAAATTTTTATGCAATAAAATGTTTTTTCTGTCATTAATCTTATTTTTAGACCGTATTTTGAACGCCACGTAAGGAAGAGAAAATGCATTGACGGTTCATTTTCACAGAAGTGGGGGCCCATGATAACATCCACATATATATACCCAATTCACTTCCGTTTCCATCATTTTCGCTTCCATTTATCTCATTCTCTCTTAAAAATCTCAAATCTCTCCTATTCAATCTTTCTGTTCATCTTTCTTCTCATATCTGTATATTAAATCAAATGGCTTCCTCTTCTGAAAATCAAAACACCAACCAAGAAACTCTTGAAAACCCCATTCTTGAACATCAAACACAAAATCCTTCATCTGAAAATCAACGAAACTCACCCACTCATGTTGAGTTACCCGCTGATGATTTGGGTACTCAAAAGGCGCTTAAACATGTTCCTCTTTATATGCACTCTGCAACATATGATCCAGAAACCATCGCTCCTTCTTCGAAAGTTAACTTTCAAGCCCAAAGAATCGCTATTAAACCTAATAATTACTTAGGGTCTCTTGAAGTTCCATCAAATGTTACTGGGTACCAGCAGATGCTAGACTTTATAAAAGCATGCCCTGCAAGCAATGCTATCTATGTTGATCCTGAAGATATGTATGTTTATCTCCTTCGAGAGTTTTGGTGGACATGTGACTATCATGTAAGTATCGATGCCATATCTGGCACCGTGAAGAAGAAGCAGGTACACATAACAATCACTCCCAAGATTATACGATCAGCGCTTGGTCTTCCTGACCAATCAGAACAACAACCGTTCGTCAACCCAACAACGGTTGAACAATGGAAGGAGTGGCTGCCCACAATTGGATATGGAACAGATGTGGAACCACCTGAAGCTGTACCCAGCAACCCCACCAAGAAGCATCTCCCTGGTGTGTGGAGATTACTATTCGCTCATGTCATTCAATGTTTGGGAGGAAATTCTGGGTCTTTCGATTAGGCTACAGCCTCAAACATGCAAATTATTCATGCTCTGGCAACTGGAAGATTTATTGATTTTGCCTCAGTTATCTTTGAAGATATGAAGTCAAAAATCCAAGTCAGCAACCGCTCTTATACCATTCCTTACACTAGATTCTTCTCTCTTATTTTCAAACAGGAGCTGAAAGAAAAGTACAACCAATTTGGTACTACTGTCTGTCAGCCACCAAGAATTGGCCATTCTGTGTACAAGCAGCCTGCTTGTGACCTTGCACTCTTTGACAGCAAGTTTGCTATCCTTACTCCCCAGATGAAAGAGGTACTCTTTTCTTCTTATCCTCACATCTACAAAAGGGTTGGGGGCAGTGTGTCAGCACCACCCACTGATGTGGTTGCTGGCCCTCTAACTATTCAAGAAGCACCTCAAGCTGCCAAGACAACCAAAAAGGCAAAAACAAAGTCTAAAAAGACTTCTGCTCCCTCATCTCCTACTGATACTGGGCCAAAAAGAAAGAAGAAAGTGGCAAAGGCATTTACCATCAAAGGTTTAGAATCATCACAGCTTGAAACTGTTACTGAACCTCCAACTTCCACTGCTGCTGATAACACATTACAGCAGCAACCTGAATCAGAGGCACCTCTTTTTGCTAATGAAACCATAGTACAGCCGCAAGCTGATGCTCCTCTTTCTCCAAATCCTTTAAATTTCTCTGTCTCTGAAAATGTCTCGGCAGCAACTGAGACACTCCCAGCTGCTGCTCAAGAAGGGACAACCACAATGATTACTAATGATTGTGGAGCACTGGAAGTCCTATGTAATTATGAAGATGGAAATGAGGGTGACAATGATGACGTTGCTGATATTGATTATGAGGGAAGATTTGCTATCGAAGTTACTGGTGCAGTTGTGGGTACTGAAAATCAAACCGTACAGAATAATGGTAAAAATGTTGTAGGTAATGCTGGAGAAAATGTAACTGATGGGAATATTGTTATTATCACAAGTAGCAATGTTGAGACTCTTGAAGACGATGTAGATTTGGAGGATGTGGAAGATGATGATGAACCCGCTGATGATGATAAGTATAATCTGGGAGAATTGAATGCTGACGAGTTTGATGTAATTGTTGCTGATGAAGGTCAAGCCAGTGACATGGACACAGAAAATGAAACTACCGAAGCAACAAGTGGTGAAGAACGACTCATTCCTGTTCAAATCCCTTTGTCTGCCACTGAAAGACTTGAAAAAGTGGAGAAGGGACTGGCTGACCTCACAAAAGCTGCTGAGCAGTTGGTCAAAATCAAAGAGAGTGAAGATAATCAACTCATAAAAACTCTGACCAGCTGGTATGATAAGCAAAAGGCGAATAGTCAGGATATTGAAAGCATAAAAGACAACGCTGTTACTCTGGCTAAAAACCAAACTCGAGCATATCTGTTTGCTCACAATGTTCTAAATCGTGATCAGCAGATACTTAAAGCCAAGGCGACAACCATACAGAAGGCTGTCAGTTTGTCCACTTATGCCGCAAGAAAGGCGGCCTCTTCGGGTCTTGCCGCAGCTTCGAAAATTGAACAAGTCCATGAGCTGATTGCTCCACTACAACTCGAGAAACAAGCCTCTGCTATCTCATCTCTTGAAAAGAAGGTAGCTGAGCTTCCCAAGCCCTATGCCTCCTTCACTGAACAGGATAGGCAGAGGCAAGTAAGAATGGAAAAAGAGATGGGTGACATTAAAAACTTGCTTCAGCAGCTGGTTGGTAGTTCTGCTGACAAGGAGAAGCATGTTGTGGAAATTGCAAAGGTTGATGCAACTTCCAAGGGGGAGAAAATTGATAAAGCTGTTGCTCAAATAGTTAATGAAGCTGTTGAAAAAGCTGTTGATCAGATAATTGAAGAAGCTGCTGAAGAAGTTATGGGAACCACTGATGATGTCACTGCCAATACTGATGATACGGAAATTGTGACAATGAATACTGAAAAGGAGAGTGAAGTGCCTCCTGCTGATGAAAAGGAGGTCACTGAACAAGCAAAGGATGTTGTAAATGCTGGTACATGGGAAGGGCACTTAATTGCAAAAGAAGCTAATGTTGAGGGGGAGCAACAAGCTGATACTCAGAGTGAGCAACAAGCCCAAGGGGTGCTGGCCATTGCTCAGGGGGAGCATGAAGAACAAGTCATTGATCCAAATGATCCCCAAGCAATCAAAGCTGCATGGGAAGCTGGTATGGCAAGAGAAATGGCCACTGACAGATCAAAAGAAATGCTGTCAATCTTTGATAGAAGATTCCTCACTAATGCTGAAATAACCCCACTCACTGATGAACAGCGAAGACAACTCTCTGCTTCTGGATTTTTCAAGAAACCTTCCACCTCTCACCCTGCTAATCAAGAGGGTTCTTCATCAGCTATCACTTCCACTCCTGCTGATTATGCTCAGGAAGCTGATAAGATATCACAAGAAGAAGCTCTTGCGGATGCTCAAAGAAAGAAAGAAAATGAAAGAAAGAATCTTGAGTATATCAGCCAGATGGCCATTCTTGATAAGAAAAACTTTGATGCTGAAGAACTTCTGCTACTGGAATCCTCAGGTCACTTAGCTGTCTATCAGAAAAAGCAAGCAGATGTGGAAGCAAGGTTGAAAGAACAAAAGAAGAAGTTGGAAGAAGAAAAAGCAAAATTTTTAAGAAATATGGCAAGAAGGGCACTGCCCCAAAAGATTGTTGCTGTGGGGGTAAATCAGGCAAAACTGCTCATAGTGCAGAGACCAAATCTGGGGGCCTCTGAATGGCTGGAGGTTCATGAGCTGATAAAAGAGAAAACTGCTCATAGTTACTCTCCACTGAAGGACTCCATTCATGTCTTCTTCACCAAAGCCAGAGAAATGGAAAAGAAATTGAAGACTGATATACCAGTGATAAAGGAGTACTTTATAGACTTTCCAGCAAGACAATCTTCAGCAGCACCTTCCTCATCAGCATCTAAGAAGAAAATTGGGCTTAAAAGAAAAAGAGATGATCAGATGGTGCATTTAGATCTTCTTCCATCTCTGGAGATGCTGCACTGGACACAAGACTACCAGCAAGGGTTGTGTTTCAAGAAGGGCTCGTTATTGAGAACCCATTTGGCATGTTCTATACAAACTATCAGAATCATCAACTCTTCTTCAGAGTGAGTGATATTAAGAAGGCCTCAGTGGGTTTCTTGATTGGAATAAGAAGAAGGTGTGCTGACACAACCAACAACAGAGCCTTTATTGACATTATCGATCATGAGTTGTTGCAACCTCACAGACAAGCTGATCCATCGCTGAGAATCATCAAGAATGAAGATGTTTGGAATGAATTGGGAAGAAGACAAATATAATAGAGTAGTTTATGATTATCAGTATGTAACACTCTATTTTGATATAAAGGACATCTTTCAGTCATTCTTTTATTTTCTTAAAAGTCTAGTTTACTCAGCAAGTCTTCTCAGCGAATAGGGGGAGATTGTTGAGTCAAGGATTCGCTGACCAGACTTGGTCGCTGACGTATGTCGTCAGCAAGTCATCAGCAAGTCAGTGACTCTTGTCAGCGGGTGGTTTACTTTCCAAATTGTGTGTCAAGGACGGGAAGAATTCAAATCAAAAGAAGACAAGAAGTCACATGGTGGTTCATCCAACTATAATTTACTAAATATGGCAAAGATGCAGTTGGACCAAAAGAAGGGTATTCTCTTTCATACCCGTTTTGGTATAGAAGACAAAGGCTCCTGGATACAAGTACGTCGAGCCAATGAGATGTCGACAACCACCACCTATCACTATCAATGTAAGGCTGTGTTGCTCTAATTCCTCCTCTATATAAAGCAACACAGCCGCATTAAAACACTTTGTGTTTGTCACCACAAGTGTGTGTCACTTATATTTCTCTCTTATAATTGTTTAAGTTTTTAGTTTGTCTAGACTTAGCAATTATTAGTTCATTTGTATTCTTGTAAGACAAGTTGTAATATCGACCATGTATTCATCGTTTAATTCAATGATACATATGATTAGACTTGCTTAGATCTTTGCACTTGAACTTCATTCTTGTTCTTGTTCTTTACTTTCTTGTCTAGACTAATTAAACATAAGTGTGCAAATCGTGGACTGTCAAGGAGTCATGGTAGCCACCATGATGCAAGCAACTTTTGTTGCATCAATGTAGTGTTTCTTATAGGCGGCTAATTCTTCAGGAGTGGCCTTCTCTTCGTCAATTTCACCAAGTTCTTTGTCAAGGACATACTCCTTGTCCTCAAAACGAAGAGCCATTTTGATGTTGTGCATCCAGTCATTGTAGTTGGTGCCATCTAATGTCAAATTTGAGCAGATGTTCAACAAAGAAAAGTTGTGGTTGGAGGAGAAAGAACCAGAAGTATCGTTAGGGGTAGACATTTCTAAAAGAAAGGTAGTTTGAGTTAGATAAAATAACCCTTAATATAACAACTCAAAATTGAAATATCGAGGCTAGGATCCAACTATGAAATTCACAACTTAGAAAAGGGATGCTGTAATCTAATTGCAAATTTCATACAGGTAGGTCTTTTGAGACTCATTGAAACTATTCAATGGCATGTTTAATCTCAGATTATGCTCTTCCATTTGTGACTGGGATACCGAGGATCACAAACAAGATGTGAATAACTATGCAAATGTGCTTGGTAACCTCAATGTCATTTATCATCTCAATTGATGTGTTGGTAAACCACACACGCTCCATCAACAATGACAATTTATGAGATACCCGTTACAACTCTTTATTAGTCCCTATTAGTGTGCTGGTTAACCACACACGCTCCACTAATGACTTATAAAGTGTAATGTGCAATTTCATGGGTTAGCATACAATTTCACATTTTTCCTAAAGTAACTAAGATTGAGATTTAAATAAAAGGTTTAGTTACTTTTATTATCATTATACTTTTAATGAGAATTAATATAGTCCTATCAAACCCGTTCGGCTAACGACCCTCCATTAATCAAGGAAGCGGTGGGTGAGAGTGGACACCCATTCAACTACCATTTTATAGGCAGTTTCCTTATACCCCCTTATAGACTAGCTTCGTGAATGAGGCCTACTATTGATTTGACTGACTTTATTCTTATACATATAGTAATAATAATTAAGCTTTTAATTTTACATATAGTATAAGGTGTATTTTAAAACTTTTCAAAATACGATGATTATTAAATCATTAACTTAATCAATTCAACAATTATAGCAAATTCAATTGAAAACAAGCCTAACTCTCTGATACCACTGATGGGTTTTAGGCATTACAAACTAACTTAAACTTTTAAGGGAGCATGCAACCTAAAACAGGATCTATGTTTTCACAATTGAACCTATAACTATGAACATAAAAAAGAACCCTAATACCCTAGTAAATAATCGAAAATTACTAAATAAATAAATAAATAAATAAGATTACATACCTTTTAGTTGTTATAGTAAACAACTAAAATTATCCCTCTGGATCTCTTGGAAGCAAGCACCACAAATGTCGTGCCTCTAATGGAATCACACCCGACGACTCAAAATTTAACTAAGTGTGGATGAACTATAGAAGAGTTCTTCCAAGAGGAGAAAGAAGGAGGCGAATACTCAAGCCAAGAATGTGCAAAAAGAATGAATCCCTAAGGCCCTATTTATAGCCTTGGATATCCTCCATGGTTTTCCTATCCCACCGATGTGGGACAAATTTCTCAAAAGAAATTTTTCTTCTCCTTTATCACTTATACTTATTTTGAGTCTCGAGGGCAACCTAAAAGGACTGTGCTTCTATCAATTATAGTTATGGCTTAGACACCTAATCCAACAGTTACACCTTTTGGTAACCCATTTTGACCATTAAAAAACAAACCTGTTGCCATAATTGGAGCCGCTTCGAAGGAACTCCTTGACTCCTTTTACTGAAAAACCATTGTCTTTACTGCCCGTCCATGTCAATTTGTCCTGTTGACTGTTCAAAACTACCCCAGCCATCACTTGGCATAACATGCCCCATTCCTCTAGCTCTTCACTCGATGAAGGGTTATAAACCCACAAATAATCAGCACCATAGCACTTCGACACAAAACCAAACCTTTCCTTAATAAGGCACTTTTTCTCCTTTTCAAGCTTAAACAGTCATGGAAACACTTCCTTGAGTGGCTGATCACAGGCCCATACGTCCAGTCAAAATCGAATATGATTTCCTGCCCCACAAACACCCTTGAACTTTCGATTCAGAGGTACCCCAGCCACATTTACCTTGTTGATAGATGTCACAATGGACTTCCAAACACCCGTAATAACCCGGTTAATAGGCATAGGCTCCCAACATCGCTTTGTGTTATGGTTTGAATCAAAAACTGCTTTCCATAAGGCCCCTTGATCGTTTTTATATCTCCACAGCCACTTAGTGAGGAGGGAAATATTTGAATCTTTAAGTTTACACAGCCCGAGCCCTCCCCTATCGATGGGTGAAACGACCCTATCCCATGAGACCCAATGTATTTTCTTCGTTTCGTCTCCTCCGAGCTACCCCATAAGAACCTTCGAATAATCGTCTCTAATCCAGTGACGACTTTTTCCGGAACTTTAAAAAGGGAGAAATGGTATGTGGGTAAGCTTTCCAATACCGATTTAATGAGTGTGATTCTACCAGCCATGACCTTGAGTCAAAAATATTGAAAAGAAAATCCCAACTCGCAATTCTATTCATATTTCCTCCAATTCGAATTCCCAAATAATCAAAAGGCATAAATCCTTCCTTACACTTTATCGACCGCGCCACCCTTCTTACCTCATCGTTATCAACTCCGACTTCAAACAAATTAGATTTACTAATATTAATATTCAGTCCCGAGCACAAGTGAAAAACCCTTAAAATGAGTCACTAATGGTCAAATTGTAACATCCCAAACTTTTCTTTACTAGTTGACTAATGCCGTTAAGTCAATATTGTGTGTGTCGTTAAGTCTATTTTAGATTTAATGCTTATATGTAGTTATTGTGTGTTATGTGTGAGGCTTGAAAGCCTAAACTTATAATGAAGTATATATGTGTGTGAAATGTAGCTAAATGCCTATGTAGTGGTATTTAAAGAAGTAATCATGTTATATATAGTCCATATGGTAGTTTTTGACTAGTAATGAAGGATTAGGAAGCTTAGGGACTAGTTTTGACATAGGGGGAAAGTGAAAAACGGGTTTAGAGGCTTAGGGGTTGTCATTAGAGAGCCATTATGCAGATTTTCTTCCTCCTAAACAAGCCCTAGCCGTCCCATAGCATCCTCCATCAATTTGCAAGCCGAAAAGCCTTCCAACGTGTGATTCGGGTGCGTTTAATCAAGTGTTTTGCATCTCTAGTGTGATCTTCGTGTATAGAAGGTAATATTTCATTGTTTTTAGGTCCTTTTGATATTATGAGTCATTAGGATTAATTATTGGATTATGGGGGAATCGTTTAACGAAGATTAATGGTGGTTTTGATGGATTAAATTCATATATGGTGTAAGTAATGGTTGAATTGATTTATAATGATTTGTATATGAAGGATTTTGATGTGTGAAAGTCATGAAATTGATTTAGAGGCACATGGATCTGGTTTGGGGTGTAATCGACCAACATTGTGCAGAATCGCATCGAGTTGCGGCGCAACTCAATTCCAGAAAGATAAGTTGCGGCACAACTTATTGTGTTGCGGCGCAACTGGAGGCTTGAGCTGCGGCGCAACTCACCAGTTTTCAGAAAAGTTAGTTTTGAACCGTAACGTCGTTTGACATGTAGATTAGACCTGAAACTAAAGTGAGTCGTTAAAGTGTGTGGGTCTAGTTGTTGGCCTTATTGACGTGAGTATGTAGTTGTCTAATGATCGTTTACTAATATAGGTAGACGAGCATAGTTGCTTTACACAGTGACTAGTTGTTGATTGTTGTGAACTACGCCGAGGTAAGATACACTACTTTGACACGCTGGGGGATTCAACGAAAAGCTGGTTTCAAATCATAAATACTTCCATTGGGTATCTTTATATTGCTTGTGCACATATGGGGTTACACGGGAGGTATTATGGGTTATGTAGTTGACCATGAAACCTGAAATGCAGTCCCTAATGTAGTGAAATGAAGTATTGCTTAATGTAGTGTATTGTTATGCAGTTTATGTAGTATTACGAAGTATCTCATTATGCATGAAATGTAGAAATGAAGTTGATGTGTGATATATGCATGCTTACATGGCTTGTACACCTAGCTCACTAGACTTATTAGGTTGCCATGTCACTTGCACGTTTAAGGATCCAAACGTAATGAAGATAAAGTATGTGAATGTCTAGGAATGTGTGTTACCTAGACTATATGTGTGTGACGGTTTAGGAATGTGTGTTACCTAAACCATATGTGTGAAACCGAGCTCGTAAATATAATGCGGGGAAAGTGTTAAGCTTAACCCGTACTTGTCTTAGACGGACGAGTGCGTTAACGTAGTTGTTGCTTGGGTGGCTCCTTGCAACATGGTCATTATAATGCAGGGCGAGTAATACGAGGGGTTTGACCAACCTCCACATACGGATTACTCTTGGATTGGCTTGCCATTCCTTAACGACGAAGTATGACTCGCCTCTTGGTGAAGCATCTAGTCGGGTGTGACTTATGTTACACTTATATGCAGTTAACGAAGATATGTGTGATAATGTGTGAATAAAATGAAGGATAGGCACATTTAGGGGGATTCACCCTTATTGATATGAAGTTGATATGCAGTTATGTGTGAACGTGTGAAGTGTGTTGTGCCTGAATAAACTTGTCTAATAATGAAGATTGTTTTAATTGGACAAATGCTTTAATAACATAGTGTTATCTTACTTAGCTAATTCGTTAGCTAACACTTGTTTCTTAAATGTGGTTGTTCCCTCAGGTTTAGCTTGAAGGACTAGTTGATGCAGGAAGAGTGAGAGTTAGGTAGATGCATGCAGGAGAACTTAGCTACCCATAGACGATTGTCTCTTTAGACATTTATTTACATTTCGTACTTGATGTCGAATTTATGTAGTATTGTTGAACGGTTGTTTTGGGTTGGGCAACCGTTGGGTTTTCATTTTAAACTATTTGATGGTATTGCATGTAACACCAACTAAACGTGGAAACCGAACAGTTTTTATCGGTTTTGACTTTTAAAGTCTTTTCTTCCGCAATTTGACACCGTTAGGTGAAAGTTTTTGAAAACCCATATTTTTAAAATGTCGGGTGTTACAAGTTGGTATCAGAGAAATGGTTTAAGTGAACCAAAATTCGACCAAGACCGTAGGATTTTGGACTTAGACCGAGGAAGGATAAGTTAGGATTACGTAGGTGTGCCTAGCTTGAGATGAAGTGCTTTAGGACGGGTTGGGTTTGAGTGAGAGTGTAGGAATGAGGCTTTATGATGATTGTGTGATGAGATGTTATGTGAATATGTCTTTTAGCCTTTATTCTTTCGTCTTCTCGCTTCTCCGTCTCTAAATCATTTTATTGCTACGATTGACAGTCCACGAGGTGATGTGCCATTTCTCTAACTGAATTTGATAAATGTGCGGTGTAGTTTATGTGTGAAGTGGTTGAAATGAATGAGTGTTGGAAGAATAGGTGAAATGGTATTCCATTAATGTCCAACCCATGGGGTTCGTGACATGGATCGTAAAGGAAGTGAGATGTATATGTGTGAAGATGGTGGCGTGAATGGAGTTGGTGAAGAGAAGGCGATACACAAATGTGGTAACGGACATGCAAGTGAAAGGATACAATTACAATTATGGTCCGGAACATAATTGCAAGCGTATCACAACGCGAGTGTGTTTGTATGGCCATGCTTGTGTTGACCGGTGTACAAAGTAATGAAGTTGGGGAGATTTCTATGTAGTGTGCCCCTATTTGTCGAAAGTAAACACCATGTAGCAAACTTTAATGACGTTAATGCCCCAAGTGCGTGGAAATGTGTGAAGATCGGTGAAAAGTTATAGCCGGTTAAATGAGTATGACGATTATGAAGTACATGAAGTTAAATGAAGTTTAAAGGTAGGTGAAGAGTGAAGTGATTGGTAGACAATGTTGTTGAGTCTACTAGTTCAGAGGACATGGACTTGAACCTGACAAGTAGAGTTAATGCTGGATATTTGAAGGGTGATAAGTAGGTGATGCACAGAAGGGTTACCGGCACACGTATGAAAGGATATAGTTACAATTCCGGTCGCGAACGTGATTGTAAATGTATCACGACATGTGTGTGTTTGTGAGACTGTGTCTGTGTTGATCTAAATGAAGTGAAGATGACAATGGTGGAATCATTGAATGGTATCCTATTTAACCACGTGAAGAGTGGACACGTATGAATGAAGTAAAGGAGGATGAGGTTGAAGCAAGAAAAGAAGTCAACTCTACGGTTGATTCAACCCTTAAACATGAAACTCATCCACTCCAAGAGCACTATGATATGATGTGAGGTTTTATTCGAGCTGTTAAATGTGAAAGTAGTGCTTGGGATTAAGATTGAAGGTTTGAGTTCGTATGGAATTCGATTAGAGGATGAAATTTGATGAAAGATGCGGCGCATGGATTGAGTGGTGAAAATCTGGGGAGTTTTCTGTGTAAAATTTTAGTGAGATATGCAGCGCATAGGCCCCAGATATGTTTCATGCGACGCGTACTTTGGATTATTTTTGATTTACGACTCGTTTAGTTTTGATTTCGCTACGGGACGATGTGTGACAATTGAGACGAGTGTCTACGGGGGAGATTCTTCCTTATTACATGAATGTAAAGGTGATGTTGATATCCTATATTTGTACGGAATCTTATGTGTGACTGTTTCTCAAGATAAAGAGTTTTCCCTTAAGAAAGGAGTAAAGGGTATAATGATGGGAACAATTATAGCTTCCTAAAGCATATGAAGTAAAAGCATTCAAGAGTATTTGATTCCGAATTGATCATGTTTCCCGTTTATGTGATCCACTAAAACAAGGCAAAGATTATACCTCTAAAGTCGAGTCTACTCGTAGTTTTGAGACGTTCTTTAAGGTTCTCGGTTTTGTTGCGATCGTGAGGTAGAGCCTTCAAGTGATGTATGTCTAGTGTTACTTTCGTGCAAGCGCATCTTCCATCTTGGTTCTCCGTTATAGGAGGAAGTTATTGTTCCGATTGTGGGATCTATTTATCTTATAAGATAAATTTACGATGTTGCTACCCTTTGTTGGTGATGAAAGATCCGATGAAGTTATGCATACGCTCATTATGACGACCCTATTGAGTTTCTGGAAATACCTTTATGATAACGAAAGTCCTTGTGTATGAAGTTAAGGAATCAAGTTTAGAGTATTCCCTAGATCGTTCAGTCGTCATGTCTAGTGATAACAATATTGCCTATTCTAAATATGACGTAGGACATCATAATTGTGTAGAGAGCGTGATTACGAATTTTAACTCGAAGAGGCTTAGTTTTAAATTCGTCAAAAGTGAGTAAAAGTTAAAGGAGCAGCTGACATTTAATGTCGAAAGGAGCAAAGTTTTATTTATTGGCTAAGTCTGTGGTGGTGAGGCTATGGTGAGTGCTTGACTATGGCAAATCAGCTCAAGGTAATGTTCTTCGGGACAAGAATGTAGTAGAAATGAAGCATAGTCAGAAGTGGTGAGACGATCCATCATGAAGCAATACGTTTAAAAGTAAGATTTCAGTATCCGAAAACGAAATGACTAAAAGTGGTACTTAAGGAGGCTTGTGAACCGTGGTGACATGCTCATTTGAATGCCGTCTGAAATGTGATGCGACCTATTATGATACGAGGTGTAGTATGATTCATGCCTTTTATCACATTGGAGGCACAACAAAAGTAGTTTTCTTTAATTAACCTCTTAACTGGATTATCTTATGTGTGTTGGGTTTTCCGAGTTATGCGGGAGGTTATGTGGGATTGTAGGTATGATGAAGTGGCTTACTATGATATGATGACGTTTAAAGTAAAGTGGTTATATGCATATGTAGTATGTCGAATATATTATGCCGCCATGAAATGATTGTTATGTGATGGCTTATGTGTGGGGCTTAAGTGTGGAGTATCTAGTTCACTAGATACACGTAGGAATTGTTATGAGTTGTGCACGTTAGTGGGATTAAACGTTAAAGTAGATGTGAGACTAGTTAGGTAATGTATATACCTAATGTTAAAGTAAAGTGTGAAATGTGGGAAATCGTTTCTAGCCTTAGTGCTAGTGCGTAAGACGTGGGAAATCGTGCTAGTTGTAAAGCTAGTGCGTAATATGTAAGTTGTAAGAATATGTTGATAAAGATGTAAGACGTGAGATAAGAATGAAGTAGCGTCGAAAGGCACGATTAGGAGTATATACTCTACATGTGCTAATGTGAATACGTGTGACAAGTTTATGTGTGATACGCCAAGATATGATATGAAGTTACGTTTAAGTGGTAAGTCTATGTTGATATGGGCAGGAAGGTCTTATCCTTCAAATGAATAGTCTTTGCTGGACGTAAAATGGGGTGATACTTGATTTGATTTAAAGATTGAATCAAAGAAATGCCGAAACGGATGAAATGTAAGGTGAAAGAAGAAAAGACTATGTAAGAAGTTCAATGAGTTGGTTATGCTAAGTTGAAGAGACCATAGGTCCTGATAGTAGATTCATCCAAGTAATACAAGGGTGGTGAATTGAAAACCCATTTTGTGCTGGCCAATTAACGAGAGTGTTAGTGTGTGTACAAAAATGTGTGACTTGTACACAAGTCAAATCTGAGCACCGAGCGCAATATGGTGAGATGCAACAATCGGTTATTTCGAAGCAGAAATGTATTCATATGACGACTATGGATTAGGAGACAAAGTTGTATATATCCCCTTGGGGCAATGACGTGACACGAGTCGGTGTAGACTAGTTGATATAAAAAAAATGCTTCTTTCCTCGTCACTCATGAGTATGCGTGCGCGGTGAAGCTAGCTACTTTGTATATAGATGAAGTAAGTAGGGAGTTCTGCTAAATGTTGTATGGTAGAGATGTAGGACTCCAAGTTGTTGGATGGAGCCCGGTGAAAAGCAAATCACAGGTCCTTGAAATTATAGAGATCTCAGCGGAGAAAGTTAATGTAGCTAAAGAAGCTTTACGTGTGGCAAGAGAAAGACAGAAAACATATGCAGATAAGAAAAGAAGACCGATTGAGTTTAATGTTGGTGATTTAGTGATGCTGAAAGTGTCACCATGGAAAGGAGTTATTAGATTTGGAAAGAAGGGAAAGTTGAGTCCACGTTTCATTGGACCTTTTAAAGTTTTGAAGCGCATAAAAGATGTGGCATATCAGTTGGAATTACCTCCAGAATTGGATGGAATTCACAACACCTTTCATGTATCCTACTTGAGAAAATGCTTAGTTGAGGAGTCAAGTGTGATTCCTATTGAAGATGTGAGTATTGACCCAATGAAGAGAATAGTAGATGAACCGGTAGCGATACTTGGAAGGAAGCAAAAGAAGTTACGCCGAAAAGTGATTGACCTTGTGTTGATAAAGTGGAAGCATAACCATGGAGAAAGCTTAACGTGGGAAACTGAAGCAGTAATGAAGGAGAAGTATCCAGAATTGTTCCTTACTGATGAGATTGTAACATCCCAAACTTTTCTTTACTAGTTGACTAATGCCGTTAAGTCAATATTGTGTGTGTCGTTAAGTCTATTTTAGATTTAATGCTTATATGTAGTTATTGTGTGTTATGTGTGGAATTGTAACATCCCAAACTCTTAAGGGGGAGGTAATTGTAACATCCCAAACTTTTCTTTACTAGTTGACTAATGCCGTTAAGTCAATATTGTGTGTGTCGTTAAGTCTATTTTAGATTTAATGCTTATATGTAGTTATTGTGTGTTATGTGTGAGGCTTGAAAGCCTAAACTTATAATGAAGTATATATGTGTGTGAAATGTAGCTAAATGCCTATGTAGTGGTATTTAAAGAAGTAATTATGTTATATATAGTCCATATGGTAGTTTTTGACTAGTAATGAAGGATTAGGAAGCTTAGGGACTAGTTTTGACATAGGGGAAAGTGAAAAACGGGTTTAGAGGCTTAGGGGTTGTCATTAGAGAGCCATTATGCAGATTTTCTTCCTCCTAAAAAGCCCTAGCCGTCCCATAGCATCCTCCATCAATTTGCAAGCCGAAAAGCCTTCCAACGTGTGATTCGGGTGCGTTTAATCAAGTGTTTTGCATCTCTAGTGTGATCTTCGTGTATAGAAGGTAATATTTCATTGTTTTCAGGTCCTTTTGATATTATGAGTCATTAGGATTAATTATTGGATTATGGGGGAATCGTTTAACGAAGATTAATGGTGGTTTTGATGGATTAAATTCATATATGGTGTAAGTAATGGTTGAATTGATTTATAATGATTTGTATATGAAGGATTTTGATGTGTGAAAGTCATGAAATTGATTTAGAGGCACATGGATCTGGTTTGGGGTGTAATCGACCAACATTGTGCAGAATCGCATCGAGTTGCGGCGCAACTCAATTCCAGAAAGATAAGTTGCGGCGCAACTTATTGTGTTGCGGCGCAACTGGAGGCTTGAGCTGCGGCGCAACTCCATGTTGCGGCGCAACTCACCAGTTTTCAGAAAAGTTAGTTTTGAACCGTAATGTCGTTTGACATGTAGATTAGACCTGGAACTAAAGTGAGTCGTTAAAGTGTGTGGGTCTAGTTATTGACCTTAATGACGTGAGTATGTAGTTGTCTAATGATCGTTTACTAATTATAGGTAGACGAGCATAGTTGCTTTACACAGTGACTAGTTGTTGATTGTTGTGAACTACGCCGAGGTAAGATACACTACTTTGACACGCTGGGGGATTCAACAAAAAGCTGGTTTCAAATCATAAATACTTCCATTTGGTATCTTTATATTGCATGTGCATATGGGGTTACACGGGAGGTATTATGGGTTATGTAGTTGACCATGAGACCTGAAATGCAGTCCCTAATGTAGTGAAATGAAGTATTGCTTAATGTAGTGTATTGTTATGCAGTTTATATAGTATTACGAAGTATCTCATTATGCATGAAATGTAGAAATGAAGTTGATGTGTGATATATGCATGCTTACATGGCTTGTACACCTAGCTCCTAGACTTATTAGGTTGCCATGTATTTGCCCCTTCGTCACTATACTATTTTCCGTTCTCCCCCCTCCTCCCTCTCCCTTTTTTGCCTTTACTGACTTACCTTTTTTTTCCCTGCGTACCTCTCTGTTTTGTTCAAAGCATTTAGTTCGTCACAGTTTTTTTTCGCCTTCCCGACACCCTACTTTTTTCCCCTCTCTCGTGTTTCCCTATCCGTTTGCTTTTCCCATAAATTTTTTCTTCTTCACCGACCTTCCTTTTCTATTACTACCTTCATTAGCCGGACGAGTGCGTTAACGTAGTTGTTGCTTGGGTGGCTCCTTGAAACATGGTCATTATAATGCAGGGCGAGTAATACGAGGGGTTTGACCAACCTCCACATACGGATTACTCTTGGATTGGCTTGCCATTCCTTAACGACGAAGTATGACTCGCCTCTTGGTGAAACATCTAGTCGGGTGTGACTTATGTTACACTTATATGCAGTTAACGAAGATATGTGTGATAATGTGTGAATAAAATGAAGGATAGGCACATTTAGGGGATTCACCCTAATTGATATGAAGTTGATATGAAGTTATGTGTGAATGTGTAATGTGTGTTGTGCCTAAATAAACTTGTCTAAATATGAAGATTGTTTTAATTGGACAAATGTTTTAATAACATAGTGTTATCTTACTTAGCTAATTCGTTAGCTAACACTTGTTTCTTAAATGTGGTTGTTCCCTCAGGTTTAGCTTGAAGGCTTTTCCTCCTTTTGCTACCAATTTCCTCTTTCTCGGTGTTTTATTCTAAAAAGCTTCCTTCCTTCCTTCCTTCTGTGCCCCAGGAGAACTTAGCTACCCATAGACGATTATCTCTTTAGACATTTATTTACATTTCGTACTTGATGTCGAATTTATGTAGTATTGTTGAACGGTTGTTTTGTGTTGGGCAACCGTTGGGTTTTCATTTTAAACTATTTGATGGTATTGCATGTAACACCAACTAAACGTAGAAACCGAACAGTTTTTTATCGGTTTTGACTTTTAAAGTCTTTTCTTCCGCAATTTGACACCGTTAGGTGAAAGTTTTTGAAAACCCATTTTAAAGAAAGCATACATCGCTGACATACGAGGGGGATCCTGGCTATAAGTAATATCATTGGCCTTACATAACACAACGCGTTTTGGGCGTATTGGCTGTGGATGAGAGGAGAACTCCACAGTTAAGCGTGCTCAGGCGGCAGCAATGCCATATGGGTGACCCTTCTGGGAAGTTTGCCCGAGCAACCAGAAACAAAGCCGTGAGCCTGCGGGCAAAGCGGACAATATTGTGTTGTGGTAATGCGCGGTGTTACAGAAATCGAGTCTTAAAATTTATAAACACGAATCACCTAGCGACTGACTACAACACACTCACAGGCAGTGAACCCGTTCGTATGCAGTATAGTTACTTTGGTAAATCCGAGGTCGATCACAAGGACTAAGTAAAGCAATTGTTAAAATAAAGTAGTTCAAGTAAAAGGGGGTTTTGTGACCGAATTGTCACTTTGCAAAAGTTAGTTAAGATTGTTAGTAATCCCGTAGGATTAATCGCAAGAGAATTTTGTTGTTTAAAACAATAATTTAAAAGATCCATCTTGAATCCGCTCAACAACATGTTCAGATTGCACATAAATGAAGTTCAAATCCAAATTAGTTGATTAAATAACCGAGACTCAAACAAAGCACCAACCCCGTACCCGTCAAGTTAATGACATCATTTGACTCTCTTGCTTAAACTAGTTTCATTACAAAGACCGGTACCCCAAGACATCTTTTATAACTTCCCTAATCAAACAATGGTTTTGGTTATTAAGATAACAATTATATCTATCGATTGTATCCAACCGTAATTAAGCAATGGTTTTGGTTATTAAGATAACAATTATAAAAGCATCTACCGTACCCGTCATAGACCCAATCGTTTGTGCCCAAACAATCAAAATGAAATATATGTAATCAATAATTACCATTAAAGACACACATAAATCACCAATCAATTCAAGATAAATTAAAAGGAAGAAATACGCTAAGATCACGATATAACGTTAAATGAAATCAACATTGAATTATAAAAATTGTGCAATCCTTACATATTGTCTCACTTCATCAAGATGGATGATAAAGTGATTAGCACTCATATTAAATATGAAATAACAAATCAAAATAGAAGAATTCATCGTTACCGAATACAAATAAATGAAAGCAAATAACGAGAATGATCCAATCGTGTTCTTGATCTTCAAAGATGATTAATCAGATGAAAAACCTCTCAAAAGACTCTCAAAAACGACTGGAAAGTATGAGATAGGGTTTAGGAATGTCTTTGCAACCTTTATATAGTTCTCCTAAAAACATATCAAAATCCCGAATCGCATTGCGACGCAGCTTAGTCACTGCGTCGCAGTGCCTCTTTGACATTGACTAATTAGTCTCGACAATATTCCTCCTGGTATTTATCGGCGAAGCTTTTTTCTTTCTTTCCCTTATCCTCCCCCCTTTTTCTCTCTTTCCCCTATCTGCCGACGTGTTGCGGCGTAGTCTGGGACTGCGTCGCAGTGGAGCATTCACTTTTATTGACCATACTCCAACTTCAGTTTCGTGCCTTGTAAAACGTCCATAAGCACTCATTTTACCTCAAAAATGTCGTTTTCTCCAGAATTATGCTCAAGCACCTGTTAATATCTGAAACACTAACAAATACCATAAATGCAACAAATGTATACGAAAACGACTCGAAAACCACTTAAAAACAACTATTATTTTTGGATGACTGAAAGTAATAATATTAACAAAAAATACATACAGCCTCCATTTGCAGTGAATTGTTTAATATTGATTTTTTGAAAGGTGAATTTCGTTTGAAACTTCCTGTCACGATTCGAAAGCGGAAGGTCTAGTACTTTGTCTTAACCCGGTACTTGCTAGAGACCTACTTCGAAGTAGAAATGCCTATTTCAAACACCAAATGGGGGGAAAACC
>CM067170.1:13322270-13338995 GCA_034093135.1 Erigeron breviscapus | reverse complement strand
GAAAGAATTTAATGATGGAGTAAATATGAAAGATAAATATGATTGGAAATTGAATGAAGAGAGAAATAAATGAAGGAATTTGAAAGATTTGGGAGTAATGTTCGAAGTAAATGCTATTGAAATTGAAAATGGGTATATATAGGAGAAACAATGTGGAACTCAAACGTCTTGATTTGAAATTATCAAATTAAATTTTTTGATCGGGTTTGAGATCCGCATTAATTACATCACATCACACATAAATGCATGACGGTTTACAGCCCACAAAACAGTAACAACTTGTACTTTTTGTTTTCCCAAGGTAAAAAGACCATCATTGTGTTGAAAAATTTACATGCCACGTAGGATTAAAATATCTTCAAAAAAAAGTTTGCTTACGTGGCACACACAAAGACCAAGTATTTAGAAAATATTATGACATAGTTCAGTGCATCTGGAGGTTGACTGGACACTCCAGTATCACTGGTGGATTAGTCCAGTGAATATGTACTGATGGTACACTGGAGGGACACTCCAGTAAGTACTAGTGAAAACCAATTTTTTTTAAAGACTGGTAACCTCAAACTTGCACGTCAACAAATACAGACAAATGAGAGGGACATATTTACAAGAAGACATAAGTCAACTCAAACACGCACTTCAACCTGTCCAGTTACCAGTGAGAGGGACATATTTACACCAAGTTTTTTTTTTTTAAAAACCACACAGTTACCAGTGAGAGGGACATATTTACAAGGCACCAGTAACATTTTCTGAAGAATTTGTCCAGTGAGAAAATGAATTCCCCCTGAACTTAAAACATTTTAAGAGAAAATATCTTTTTTCAACCACGAGATTGCTTCAAAGAATATAAATCATGGTTAGATCAGCCGATGCGTTTGATAACCACAATTTATTATCCTTAAAGGCTTTTTAGGGAAAAACCGAAGTCACTTAGACTTTTCGTTAACTCAATAATCACATAAATGTAATCATGAGACCTACTTTCAATGTTGGAAAAGATGTTAGCATTGGTAGGATTTCCATTCGATCATTGTGGAATATCAATTAAGATATCACTACGAATGTTCCGGCTATATCACAAAGATAAGCATTAATATCACAAAGATATGACTCGAATGTGTTCTAAGAAAAAAAATGATGATCAAATTAATGACCAATCAATATAGCTCTAGACACAACGTGATCAAATGAAGTCGGGGACTGGAGCAGAATGTCGCCCTTTTTTCAATATCAACATCATCCAAATGAAGAGTCAACAGAAATGTGAAAATCTCCGTGAGAAATGAAACAAGCATTTGTTAAGAAATACTTGAGTGGTTAGGTAAAGATGTGCATTGCTTCACTGGGTCCATGAAGACTTCTTCAATATCGAGATATCAACAAATGACATCTGATAGACACGTGTTTTACCCGGCTTTTTAATTGTGAGGACTTTTGTTTCTTTTAGCCCTTTCTCACATCATCATTCACCGTAACCTCTCACTTTTCGACTTTACTCCCTCCATTCTAGTTGCACGAAATCAACATCACTCAAATTACCCTCACTATCTAATGAAAGAAGTGAATACTCCGGGGTTAGAACTCATCGGCGATGATGAAATTCATGGAGTAAATTTTGAGAAAAACTTATCGCTCATGTGCACACTAATCACCGAACTTCATTTAATGAAAATCATTGGAAAAACATCAAATGTGTGAATGAGAAAAAAAATTTGAAACACATTTGAAGTTTTGAAAGTTTTTGAAATCACAAACTCCTCCTTAATCTATGCAAGAATAGATCAAAATGTTTTCATAGAAAGGTGGAGCAAAAATTGTTTTTGTGAAATCAAAATAGAAACACAAAGTTTTGCTTCAACAACAATGTTGGTAGTAAGATAGCTAGGGAGTACACAAAGGCGTTCAATCCGTCGCATCTTACATCAACAAGTTGGAGGCAATTAAAACATTTTAAGCAAATGAAAATCCAATCAATTGTACAAGATAAGACAACAAGGGAGTACACAAAGGCGTTCGATCCTTTGCTTCTCATATCAACAATTGAGAGTTTGAAAATTTGTTTGAAAAAAAAACTTGATTGCTATTACACATACATATTCATATAAGAATACTTGGAAGTACACAAAGGCGTTCGATTCCTTGTATTCTTATATCAATCTATATGTATAATAACAATATCTTAGAATGTATACACATTCTAAAATAAATAAATCAATGAAGAACGGGTTGCATACATAGTATATGCAAGCCACTTTGAAATAAATATCTTTTTGTTTATTTTTGAAAAATTTTATATTTTGTTTTTGATTTTCTCTTTTCAAATTTTGTATTTTGGTTTTCTGGAATGTATCAAGAATTCTTTCAAATGTAAAAAGAATTAAGGTTTAAGATTTAACATACCAAGCTTGGAGATAAGAAAGTTAAACCTCTTTTCGTCCAATGGTTTTGTGAACAAATCTGCAAGTTGAAATTCAGCTCCCACAAAGTAGAGTTCGATGTCACCTTTCTCAATATGATCTTTGAGAAAATGATATCTAACATCAATATGCTTTGATCGAGAGTGGTTTACTGAGTTGACTGCAATGGCAATGGCACTCTGAGAATCACAATAGATATGAATATGATCATACGTCAGACCATAATCAGTCAGTTGTGTCTTCATCCATAAAACTTGAGCACAACAACTAGCCGCAACAACATATTCAGCTTCAGCCGTTGATAGTGACACACAATTCTGTTTCTTGGAAGACCAACTCACAATTTTATCGCCTAAAAATTGTAAAGTACCGGAAGTGCTCTTGCGATCAAGTTTACAACCAGCATGATCTGCATCTGAATATGCAGTTAGACTGAATCCAGTATCCCTTGGATACCAGAGACCTAAATCGGGTGTCCCCTTCAGATAACGAAAGATTCGTTTCACAGCTTGATAATGTAAATCAGTTGGAGCAGCTTGATATCTAGCACACATACATGTTGCAAACATTATATCTGGGCGAGATGCTGTTAGGTACAACAATGAACCAATCATACTTCTATATCTCTTTTGGTCAAATGGTTTCCCATTTGTATCAGTATTTATGGTTGTTCGAGCAGCCATTGGGGTAGAAATTGAAGAACATGAAGTCATATCAAACTTTTTCAACATGTCATTTATGTATTTACCTTGTGATATAAAAATACCAGTTGGTAATTGTTTGATTTGAAGACCAAAAAAGTATTATGCCTTTGGTAAAGCCACCTCTTAGTAAGAAAGTAGTTAAAGAATCATACCATGCTCGGGGTGCTTGCTTAAGACCATAGAGAGCCTTGTCTAACCTGTAGACATGGTTTGGCCTTTGAGGATCAACAAAACCTTCTGGTTGATCAACATAAACTTCTTCTTTGAGGTCACCATTCAAGAAAGCAGTCTTCACATCCATTTGAAACACAGTAAAGTTTCTAAATGCGGCATAAGCTAAGAATATCCGAATGGCCTCCATTCTTGCAACTGGAGCAAAAGTTTCGTCGAAATCAACACCAGGTTGTTGGCAATAACCCTTTGCAACAAGTCGAGCTTTATTTCTTACTACCACTCCATTCTCATCCTTTTTGTTTTTGAAAATCCACTTAGTTCCGATTGGATCATCTTTTCTGGGATTTGGAACTAATCTCCATACCTTCAGTCTTTCAAATTGTGCGAGTTCCTCTTGCATTGCCTTAACCCATTCTGGATCTCGAAGAGCTTCAGATACTGTTTTGGGTTCGATATTGCTAAGAGAAAGTGCAACAAGACACTCATTCACTGAAGTACGAGTAGTTACTCCTGCTTGTGTATCTCCAATTATTTGATCAGTAGGATGGTTTTTCTGCATGCGTATCCACTTGTGAGCATGAGGAAGAGGATCTTGTTGTTGAAGATCAACATCACCATCATTGAAACTTGAAGTTTGTTGAGAGATGGAATCATAACTTGGTATAACCCTTTCCTCAAATGCTGGATGATCAAAGTCAAGTGGTACATACACATTTGGAGTGTTCAGGGATTTGTTGTCTGAGTGAATTGAGAAGGTTGTTCTTGAACATTCTCTTGAGTAGAATTATCAGGAGAGGATGGTGGAATAGAAACATTAGAAGATGATTTTTGCTCAGAAGAACTTGATGACGATTCATGAGTGTTGTCAGGAACTTGATCGTTGTTATGAAAAGATTCATTGGTTTGAATTGGTTCAACGATGACTTGAGGTTCTTGATCATGAATCGGTTTTGAATTATAGAATTCTTCAAAAAGAATATCTAATTCATCACTTGTTGGAGTTGGAAACTTCTTGAATTTTGAAGCTAAGGTAGAATTCCTTGTAGAAGTACTTGAAGTACTTGGATCATTACTTGTTGGTAGCAAACTTTCTTGCTCAAAAATCATGCCTGACATCTCATCAAACCAAACATTCATGTTTCTTGAATTGTGTTTGTTCGACGATTATAGATTCGGTAGGCAATTGATGTTTTGGAATAACCAACAAAATATCCTTCATCACCTTTCTTCTCGAACTTTCCAAGATTCTCCCGATCATTCAAAGTGTAACAAACACACCCAAATATATGAAAGTAGTTGATGTTGGGTTTGCGTTTGTTAACAACCTCATAAGGAGTCTTTTCGAAACGCTGATTGATGATGGACCGATTCTGAGCGTGACAAGCAGTGTCAACAGCTTCAGCCCACATATTGGATGGCAATTTGGAATAAGCAAGCATTGTCCTTGCTGCTTCCACCAGCGATCGATTTCTCCTTTCAACAACACCGTTTTGTTGTGGGGTGCGAACTGCTGAGAATTGATGAGTAATACCTTTTGATTTGCAGAATTCATCAAAAACAGCATTCTTGAATTCAGTACCGTTATCCGAACGGATGTAACGAACTGGAAGTTGAAGATTTACTTGAGTATTTGTGATGAAATCTATCAACATCTGAGTTGTTTCATCTTTGGATGCTAGGAACTTAACCCAAGTATATCTTGAATAATCATCAACAATAACCAAGATGTATTTCTTCCCATTTCGGCTTTGAACTTTCATCGGCCCACAAAGATCCATGTGAAGCAAATGAAGAGGTGCTAAAGAATTTGGAGATTTCTTCGGTTTATGAGAAACTCTCTTAATCTTCCCAACAGCACAAGAAGGATAGACATGCTCACTTTCATACTTATAGTCAGGTAAGCCTTCAACAAGATGCTTATTGACTAAAGTATTGATTGTTTGGAAATTCAGATGAGAAAGCCTTCTATGCCATAACCAAGAATTCTTTGAAGTAGCCTTTGAAATGAGACAAATATTATCGGTTGGTTGGTTATCATCGAGATTGATGGTAAAAAGGTTATCGTCACGATCGCCACAAAGAATATCAACTCCATCTAAGGTTTGAACTTTGCAAAGAGATTTTCGAAAAAGAACTTGAAGATTATTATCACAGAATTGTCCAACACTGAACAAGTTGTGACTTAATCCTTCAACATAGTGAACTTTCTTGATGATAATCCCATTTCGTTCAATGTCTCCATAACCTAAGATAGGAGCGAAATTGTTGTTTCCAAAGCGAACAGTTCCCATGAATCGTTCAACAAAATTCTTCAGCAAAGATTTATTTCCAGTCATGTGTTTTGAACACCCGGAATCGAGTATCCAAACACAGATGGTTATTTCCTGCAGTCAAAGAAATTTAACCGTTTTTAGGTACCCACTTGAAAACGGGTCCTTTTTGGTTAGATAAAACAGGCAGGGTATATAACTTAGGATGCGCATTCAAACATGTTTTTGAATCAACATAAGCATTAACAAGCACATTATCAAAAAACACATTTGAATAAAATGTACGAACATTCACATGAGAATTAAAAGTAACATGTCTACAAGCATTCACGTCAACCACACGAGAATTAAAATTGTTTACAAGCTCACAAGGCCTTGCCTTGGTACTTTCAACATTTATTAACAAAGATGAATTGTTTTGTTTAACAGGAACACTTTTCTTCCTATTAACAGCATTTCTCCTCCTTCTTTTCTTCCTTTTCTCAACATTCTTTTGATTACTAGTGATCTTAGGTACTAAAGTATTAGCAACCCATTTAGCACCACTAGTTAAGCTCTTTCCACCTGTTGAATTGAAACTTTGAAAATTAGAACTAGGAGTTTTAAACACTTCATCTTTTTGGAATCTTTTGGAGGTGAGGAAACTTCTTGCTTCTTTGGTTTATCATGAGAAAACCATCCATATCTATCCATATATCTAGTTGTACCATTTGATGCATCCTTAGTTAGCGAAACTGAGCTAGACTTAGACACCTTAGGTATAAAGCTAGATTGAGAGCTAGATTTAGAAGCATTTGAATAGTCTTTCGAAAGTTTCACTTTGGTGTACTTTGTTTTGTGTGGGGTCTCAGCTTGTTCCTCTTTGACATGTTTCACAGGGGTATCATCAAAGGTTTCTAACTTAATGGTCTTTGGTTCAGTCTTGACGAGTTTGGTCTTAACTCGTTTCTTTGAGTAATATGAAGTTGAAGCTTTGGACAATGGTTTTTGTGATTCCACTTTTGTTTCAACTTTGATTTTGGTAGATTCAATCTTTTTCTCAGTTTCTGAATTAAAAACATATTCTCCTTCCATGAATTTATCAAAATCATCCTTTGTGAAATCTTTATCAAAAGAAAATTTCAATGGAGATTGATTAGTTTCAAATTCATTTGAAAGTTTTGAAAAATCAGGAATCTTGGTGTCCAACTTCACATCATGGGTAGTCTCAGAAATTAGGTCAACTTGAACTGACACAGCTTTGGTTTCACAAGAAAATTGAGAAGATGTATCAACACCTATACTAGCACTAGGCTTAGGGTGAACAACTAACTCATCAACAGTGTTGCATGTGAAAAACCTATAGAAGTACCATATCAAAAGTAAACTATGTGCAAGTTCTTCATTAGATAAATCAGATTGCACATAATCATCAGCTATAAATGTAGCAGTATTCTGACAAGTACATTTAAAAGAATCAGTCAAGGTCGGAGTAGAGGTATTGGTGGATGAATCACAGGTAGTTTGGGTAGAAATTTCTACTAAAGTACTTTGGTCAGTTTGAGTAGAAACATTCTCACAAACTTTCTTAGTATCAACAACAATACATTTATCCTCTAGATTCGGACTTTGAGACTTGAGATGATTAATGACTTTTTGTTGAGATTCCACCTTTTGTTGTAAACCTTCTATTTGCTTTTCCAGAAATGTGGTTGGAAAATACATTTTCGTTGGTTTAGGTGGAGTATCGACAGATTCTTGGTTTTGAAAATTTGATTCAATTTCTTCCAATTTGAAAATTGAAGATTCTTTAGTTTTGTATGAATCATTTATTGTATCATAATTAACCAAAAATTCTTGATTTGGTATTCTCTCAACTTCATCAGTCTCAAATTCTTCATCCAATGGACGAATAAATTGTTGTATCATACCAAGTCGTAGAAATTTTTCATCATACAGGGGTTCAATTTCCTCTTTGGCCTTTTGTAATGGTGTGATGTTCTCAAATCCCAACCCGAGAAGAAGATCTGTTTTGTCAATCTTTGACTTGTTAAAATAGGCAGTGAAATTCAAGAGAGGATTTTGTTCAACTTTATATAACTTTTCTTGATAGAAAAGTATATTCTTTTTTAAATTCCTCAACTTGTTTTTCAAGATTTTCAATCTCAATGCCTTTAAGAAAACAATTATGATTTAAATCAGAAATCTTCCTTTCGAGTTCAACATTGTTTGGTTTAGCTTCTTGGAGCTTCTTATTGAGAATATCAACATCCATTTGTCTTGCATTTGCCCGAAGCCATTCATTGGTCTTTTGAATTTCAAGATCTTGATTGGCCTTTTCAAGATCATGAATGGTCTTTTCAAGATTTTGACATTTTTGTAATAACTTAGAATCAGGAGAGACATTCAACTCACATTCTTTAACCAACATCTTAGTCTTTGTATGCTTGAAAATCTTGTTTAATAGTATCATGTTCAAAAAGTAATTTTGAGTGTTCTTCAAGAAGTTTTGAAAATTCACTTTTTGAAAATGAAATACTATTTTTCAACTTTTTGTTTTTGTTGGCTAAAGAATTGATATGAGTTGTCAAATTAGATAAGGCTAATCTACATGACTCTTTGTCCTTAATCAAAGAAAAAGTAGAGTCAAGAGTTACCTCATCATCTGGGTATTCATCATCAGTGCTTTCTGCTTCAAAGACTTTGTCCTTGGCCAACCTTGCCATAAAGCAAACATTAGCAGAGAGATCTTGATCTTCATCATCTGTGAGTAATAGCCATTTGACATCTTCAGCGAGCAATGCATGTCCTGCTTCAACTTGTTTGGCAAACAGCATCTTCTGCTTGTAATACTCATAATTCCGCTTTCGAGGTTGTCTGCAATCAACGGCAAAATGTCCAGGAATACCACAATTGTAGCACTTTTTGTCAGATGACTTCCCTTTCTCAACAATTTGTTTCTCATATGCTTCCTTCTTTTCACCATGGTTGAATCCCTTAGCTTCTCCTTGCTCATTACTGTTAGGATGATAGTGTTCCTTCTTGGGAAATGCACTTGTAGAAGACGTGCGGAGATTGTTGTTTGTTGGCCTCGCTTTGTAAAATTTCCTCTTGATATGCTTTGTTACCGCGGCAAGAGCTTGATATAGTTCATCTGAAACACCATCTTTTGTAGCCATCAGATCATCTCCCTCCTCATCAGATGAAGAAACAACTACCATTTGCCTCTTAAGAGCTTCAGAAATCTTCTTCTCAACAATCAATGCCAAAGGATCAGAAGATACAACTTCTGGCATTTTGTTTGATGAAGCTTTGCTTAGGACCTGGTTTTCATTGAGTTTGAAGGATTCATATAGAGTATGAATGGTGAACTTGGTCAGGTTTTGATGTTGCTTGATCTGTGTTCCAAAATCTTCCCATTATGGACCAAGAGCTTTGATGAATTTGATGTTTAGCTCAATCTCAGTTTTCTTGACATTGTTCTTCCTTAGTTTATTTATGACATTGCAGAATCTGTAGTATACTGCCTCAAGAGATTCATTTGGCATTTTGGAGAAGTTGTCAAACTCAGTCAAAATGTTGGTCAATCTGATTGTCGAAGTCACATCAGCTCCTTCCATCTGTCTAGCCACCTCATCCCATATCTCCTTGGCTGTATCATAAGAATCAACAGAGCCATAGATTTCATCCGGTAGAGCTCTGTATAAACATGACCTAGCTCTGTTATCTGCAGCTATTCTATCCTTTTGTTCAGCATTCAAAAGATTATGAGTTAGAATAATTGCATCAGTAGTGGGATGGCGATGAACAGCAAGTCCATTAAGAATGGATTCTTTCATCATATGACCATTTGTTTGACTTTCCACATAGTCCATAAATCTTTTCTTCCATAGTCCATAGGAACCACGGTAGAGAACTGGAGGTCTTGTATCTGAACCCAATGCCAATGCTTCACGAGAAGCCATTTGAAATTGATTTGAGTTAAAAAGATTGAAATGAAATAAGTATAGAAGAACCAGAAAATGAAACGATCTTGAGAAGATCGTATTGGGTGAGATCGTCTTAAGGAAGATCGTCTTAGGCAAGATCGTCTTAAGGAAGATCGTTTTGGGATTTTTGGTGAAATTTGGCTAAGTATGAAAAGTGAAACGATCTGGAAATGAGACGGTCTTAAATTGAAACGGTCTTGATATGAAAATGATCTTGAAATGAAAAATGGTTTTGAAATGAAATGATTCAAAGAAATGGGACGATCTTGATTGAAGATCGTCTTAGGTTTAGAAGAAATGAGACGGTCTTGGTGAAGATCGTCTTAACTTCAAAAAAAATGAGACGATCTTGTTGAAGATCGTCTTGGTTTCAGAATAATGAGACGATCTTGGTGAAGATCGTCTTGTTTTCTTTCAAGAATTTGAATTGACCAAACCAATCCTTCTGGCTTAGTTAGCCACAATCAAATACTTCACAACACAACAATCCACACAGCACTGGTATTAAAATTATCTTTCAAATACCAAAAAGATCTTAGGAAGATCGTCCTAGTGAAGATCGTTTTAAGTTCATCTTCTTCATTTCATCAGTTTTTCATGAAAACTCCATTAACGACTTTTGAAAGCTTCAATAACTTTCGAATTAGTGAGAGTTAGATCACGAAATAACTTGCAAACTGATTGTATTCTTGTCCGCAACAAATTTACAAACAAAATTCAACACCAAACACAACAGATTCAAATCCCTCAATTTACGCGCCAAAAACTCAAAATTCAATCTCGAGAATTAGATTGAATTGGAACATGAAACTTGACAGAATTATGTTTTTAACAATCACGAATCTATTGGTGAACAAATAATTGTGATTTTATGTGATTTGAAGTGTGAATTTTGAAGAACCAGTAGGAAAAATAGACGAACAGAAATTGTGAATATTTTTGATTTTGATGAAATTGTGAATGAATTCAGTTATGGATCGTCATCAGAATGATGTTTTTCTCTAATACCACTTGTTATAACACGATTTCAATCACTGAAGTCGATTCATCAATGGCGGTTTGTTAGTGTGTGTTCTTGGTGTTTGTGTGTGTTTTGAGAGAGAAACTGGTATTAAGCTGTAAGATTGGTATTAATGTGTGTGTAAAGTTACAAGTATGAATTGTGTTATGAATGTGTTGGTTATGATTTCTAAGGTATGAGGGGGTATTTATAGTCTAACTATACAATTATGCTAATTAACACAATTAGCCCCTCAACCTTAGTAATCATTTATCTATGACTTAACAACAAGAAAGTCCTCTAATCTAATTACAATTTATCACTATTTTTGGATTTCTAACATTCTCCCCCTTAGTGATTTATTGATTCAATATTTCAAAGTACCATCTGAATATTTGGAAAAATCAGAGGCACGAATGAAGATCTTTTTCTTCAGTCGATTGATGAAGACAAATCCATCCAAGTCTTCAATTGGATCTCCAATCTGAAATGAATCTAGCTCATAACCTTCGGCTCTTTGGTTTGGTTTTGTAAGGTTAATCCTGCTAGTTCTTCTTTCTAATCCAATCTGAAAGTCATTGAACTCATAGAATCTGATCAATGCTTGAATATGACTTTTCAATGCTTCGTAGGCTAGAAGTTGATCTGGAGTCTTGATTATCAGATAAGCATATTGATTGTAGAGAAATAGGATGTCTGAGATCGTCATGTGTTGAAAAGATTCTTCTTGAACAATATAGACATTGCCATCAGCTCGACGAACTCTGAATCGAACAAGTCTGAGATTGTGATTCTTGAGAGGAGTAAACAACTGAAGGACTTTAGTGATTGGAATTTGAAATTGCTGATACCACCATTCAGCTCTTTCAGAACTTTCAGCATTCATTAGCTCCATATATGCATCTCTTTGACCTTGATGTCTGAACAGAAAGGATGCTCTTAATCGGTTCAAGGTCATGTTGAGTCTTTCACTTGGTGAGCAATAGATTTGAAAGGCTCTTTCTTCAAGATATCTTGCTCTGCACACAATTTCTTCAGGTCTTGTGCTCAAATCCAAGATTTGTTCATATTCTCAGCAAAATAGCCCTCATTGATCTGCCATATCTTATTTCTTGAGATCCTTGGATGTCTAATTCCTTGTCCAAGTTCATTGGGAGTCTCAAGATTTTCTGTGTTTCTGAGATGATAGACTATCTCTTCAAAGATATCTTCTCCATATTCTTTTTGAGTAGACTGCTGAGATTGAGAAACAGCATCAGACTCATAATCATTACCATTTCCTGGTTGAAATGGATCAGGATCACTTGACTCATCAGAACTTGATGTGGAAGAATAATAATGAGAAATATTTCTGATGAGTGGAGGTAAATCATCTGAATCTTCTTGAATTTGAGTTCCTCCTTGATCTCCTTGACTTTGAGTTTCTTTAGCAACTTCTTGAGCAACACTTTCTTGATCAACTTGAGTTTGTGTTTCATGACCTTCTCTAATATCTCTAATATTCTCCCCCTCGGGTTGATCATCAGGATCTTGATCATCCCGACGCCTTGAGATATTAGCCAGTCTACATTGTTGATCAAGCTCTTGAACTCGCTTTTGAAGAGCTTCAATTTCAGCCTGTTGTGCAAGTTGAGTACCTTTGGCTGACAAATACGCAAGAAGTGAGTGAAAAATAGATCTTTTATGTGAAGACAGATTTGGTTCTTCAGATCTCAACCGATTCATAAGTGCAACAATAAGAGTATCGGTAGATAAACCACTGGTAGCAATTCTGTTTGGTGAACAATCACTTAAGTACGCAGACGAATCAGATTCAGAAGAAGAGCTGGAAGAATGATGTGGTGAATTTGGATCAGGAAATGATTGATGTATTGGTGTTGGTGGTATTGTTGTTGTTGTTGTTGTTGTTATGTTGGTGTTGTATGTGTGTTGGTGTTGAAGTTTCTTCTGGAGAACGAATGCGTAAAGTACCTCCAGTAAACAATCTAGGTGTTTGAGATGTTGTTGGTGATGCAGGAAGTTTACCAGTGATAGTGTTTCTCGAGATAAGTAGCTCACTTCTTTGTCCTTCTTCAATACCTTCAACAAAATGAGTAATCAATCTTTGAGCCTCGGGTGGTAATGGAATATCTGAAGTTGGCACATCAGTAGTCTCAAGTGATTCTACTGAGTGACCTGAAGACATCAGTACTGTCTCAGGATTTCCTGTTGGTTCAAGAGTATGAGCAACAGTTGATGATTCGGCTTCGCAACCAGAATCTTTTGAGAAATAGAGGTAAATAACACCGGAGTCACTTAGACGAACCGTTAAGCCCATAGCACGAAGAGCTGATGCAACAGATTGAGCTCGTAAGAATTCAGACTGTCGCACAACTAGGGCACCTTCGTTCAAAGCTGGCGTGATGTTAGCAATGGAAGGATTTCCAAACAATCTTCGAGAGGGCACAAGAGCCGATCTCTCTATGTTTGTTCCGGCAGCATCACTTAGATGTGCAAATGGTATCACAATTGGTGTCCTAAGGGTACTAGACACACGTGCAGAAACGAAAGTCAAGAGAGGGGCAGGTGTCTCTTTTGCTTCAACATTCACAGACTCTGAAGGAGAATGGAATGGAGTACGTGGTTTTTGCCCGTGCGAAAATGAGACGTCAGTCTGTAGAGAGACTTCCGAATAGCTAGTGGAGGTTTGTTCATGCGAGAGTTGGGAGATCTCATCTTCTACCCTACGGCGAACCCGGCGTTGATATAGGTTTGTACTAATTGGAGGCCAACGTTTTCTTTTTGCCTTTCACCTAACCCTGACCTCTCAACCTCTCCGGTATTTTCAACCCCTCCCTCATTCCTTCCTTGTTCCTCCGAGATGTTCATAACATCATCAGCAAACTGATTGGCATCATCATCAGATGCATCACTATCAGTAGAAATCATTTCTTCTGGTTCGGGTTCTTGAAATCGGTCATACTCAAAGCGAGATTTTTTAAATGTTTTACGGATATTTACAGGGATTGATTTCTTTCGGCCTTGAGTATATGTTGGTGGAGGTGATCGAACAAAGGATGATGAAGGTATGGTTGAGATTGATTGAGGTATGATAGGTTGTTCAGGTGTAGTTATTTCAGGAAGTGGTGAAGATTGATGAATTGGTGTATTGAGGTAATTTAGGTGAAGATGGAGATGATTGTTTGAGGTGTTGTGTTCTGGTGGTGATCGGATTGGTCTTTGAGACCCAGAACAGATATTGTCTCCTCAGAAGATATTGGAGAAGAAGTTTCAGCTATAGCTTTGCTTTTGAGTTCTTTGATGAACTCTTCTTCTTCTTCTTTTGATGCACTTGTTTACTCAATTTCAACACAAACATTTCGCCTTTTTGTTTCTTTCTTTTAGGCTTACTGGAACTGGATTCACCCTCACGCTCTTTTCTTTTTCTACTTGACCCCTCACCAGGTGTCCTATGTACAGCTTGGGTAGAAACCGGGAGGCTTTCCGGTCCAGTGCTGTTCTAATCCAGTCCAGATAAGCAATCTTATCTTCATCAGAATCTGAAACCATTTCTAACAGGAAAGATGGAATCAGAAAATTATAATTAGCAGCTCCTGAATCTCTGACATACTTATAAAAATGTATGGTCACTTGGCTACTGTTTAGAAGCCTTGGAATGCTTCTTTCCTGTCTGACTGCACTGTAGACAATTGCTGTTAGAAATCTAATGAATGGAATATACTTCTTGGGAGCAGAGATTTTGCCATTTACTAATACAATCAATTGATCCCACAGAAGTTGAGCAATGTCATAGTGTTTGTTGAAAACAACACCATAGAAAATGTGCAGCATTGGCTGTGTCAGATTGTCCATCCCTCTTGTGTATGGAGTTAAGCAGTTGCTTAGGATGGAATACACATAATACCAAATCTTTGGTAAATTTTTCAACTTGAAATCTTTTGTCTTGAATAAAGGACCTTCATAACCAATAGAAATCAATGCAGCAAACATTTCTTCATTGGACTCAAAATTATCATAATCAGCATGTCCATTGAAGTTTGCTTCAGGAAGTCTTAGAATCCTTCTGAACTCATCAAGATTGAATTCAAACTCATACATTCTATCTCCTGAATTCAACTGATATTGAAAGTAGCCTTGACGACGAAGTTCAGGAGATTTTGATTTAGCTTTGGCTCTTGGATTTGTTGGATCATAAGGTTGAACAAAAGTAATGGATCTCCACATTTCAAAAAGATAGACTTCAGCTAAGTCTTGTTCAACAGTAAGTACATATGTGAGAGGATGATTGTGAAGAATTCTTGGAACTATTTGAAAACCAGGAGCAATGAAAGGATCAAATAATGCTCTGTTATTTCTCATGTTTCTTGTGTTTCCGGCAATTAGAATTTCTTCAATCGATTCGTTTAAAGCAACCTCTTCATCATGATCAATAACTTCTTGAGGATCCATTTTTTTTATTAATTTTCTGTTATAAAGACATAAAACAAACTTAACGCACACATAAAATAAAGTTTGAAAGAAAAAACATAGAAAAGTTAAATACATATTTCCATATATAAACTTACAAAGAAGTTCACAAAGGCGATCAATTCTCTGTACTTTTATATATTTTCATATGTACATAACTTGAAAATAAGGTATAATCATATAAGTACAAGATATTTGAAAATAGTAAGGAAGTACACAAAGGCGTTCGATTCCCCGTATTTCAAATATATTGTGATTATATGATAATACAAAGCACTTTTTGTCACACCACACAAAATTTAAAAAAAAAAAAATTAAAAAAATTTAAAGAAAAAGAAAAAAAATTTTTCTAAGTATAGAAACTAGGACGATCTTGACAAGATCGTCCTGAGGTTGAACTCAGGTAAGATCGTCTTAAAGAATTGTCTTTTAAAAGAATGAGACGATCTTGAAATTTGAGAAAATGGGACGATCTTGTTCAAGATCGTCTTAACTTTAATTATTGAAAAAAAATGTTAAGTATGGAAAAATTATGAACATGGGACGATCTTGTTCAAGATCGTCTTTGAAATTAGGTGAAAAAATGGTACGATCTTGGTCAAGATCGTCTTATGTTTAATCTTTTGAAAAAATTTTGAAGTAAGGAAATGAACATGAGACGATCTTGGCAAGATCGTTTTAAAATCAAGTGTTAAAAACACTTCACTTCAATTTTCTTTTAAAGAAAAATTCTAACACTTAAAATATAAAGTGAAATCATCTCAATGATTTCCTTTATATTTATAAGTATTAGTTTTGAGCAAACCGATCTCTTGCGAGTTCAGTTACCCATTCATTTGTTTTTCAAAAACAATTCATCAACCACACAGCGAACAGACCCTAGAACGATCCTGACAAGATCGTCCTGGTCTTGGTCTCAAGGGTTACATGCAAATTTATACAAGGAAGTGGAACTAAGACGGTCTTGGCAAGATCGTCTTATTTCCATGTAGTTTTTGGAACCAAGACGGTCTTGGGCAAGATCGTCTTAGAAACAAAACAAACTTGAAACTAAGAAGATTTGGCCAGAATCGTCTTATCTCCAGCCAGTTAATCTCTAAGCACAATATGATTTATTTTCACAACTAAGCATGGCAAAATCATTTATTTGAATCATATAAAGCAATACTGAACAACTCTCATCACTGAAATCAAACAATCTAATCCTAGATCGTCTTAGGTCATCTTCTTCACAAAATCAAAAAGATAGCAGGTTTTTTTTTTTTGAATTTTCGAAATCACAATACTAAGCATAAAAACATGTAATAAACATACACATATAACCTAAACATGCATCTAAATCATTCCAACATCACATATGCATTACCAGTAGATCAAAATTCAAGAAATGAAAAAAATAAATTCATCATTTAAGTTCGGATTCTTACTTGAATAAGTGATCAGAAGACAATGTTATTATGGAATAAAATGCTCAGTAGAGTGAATTACCAACAAAACCCTTATCTTGTTTTAATGATCAGCCAAAAGTTGTTTTCGAAGTGATTGAGAGTGTTTATGAGAGTGTATGAAATGGAAGAAAGGAAATAATTCAGTTTCCCTCCTTCTTAAGGAAAAAGAAACCAGGTCGGTTGGGTCGGGTGGGTTTTGACCCGATTTGAAAATCATGGGCCTAATTGAAATTGGGCTTTTAAAAGGAAAACGGGCTTATGATTTTGTTTTATC
>CM067170.1:13297325-13315282 GCA_034093135.1 Erigeron breviscapus | reverse complement strand
AGCAGAGGGAGCGAGAGAGATGTCAAGTTTTGTTGATGATATGATATATATATATATAATAATATATACATATAGTTTGTTGAAAGAGGTAGATAAGGGAGTATTTTGGAGATCATAGATCGGAAGAACGTGCCGGCGAGCAGGATGTCAGTTTGATTGGATGGATTAGGAGTTAAATTTCGGAGTTTGTTCTGCTTCTTCCTTCCATGGCTTTTATTTTTAGACCCCTTTTTTGGTGTGCGTCGAGTTGGCATCCATTTATTTGTGTAACGTGATTTGTGAAGAAAAGAGGGCGGCTAGGAGGAAATGATTGTTTTTCCCTATTGTTTACCACTTTCTCAATATTATAATGGACGGTTAAAAAAACCCGAATAGGTTAACCGGTATCGGTTAACCGGTTATTATTAATCGAAATCGGTTAGAGTTTTTAAAATAAGAAACCGGTTATTAACCGGTACCGGTTAACCATAACCGGTTTTTTTTTAAAAAAAAAATAACCGGTTTCAGTTACTAAAAAAAATAACCGAAACCGGTTAACTGGTATTTGCACCTCTATATACATATTTAGCACGTATAATCAGATATAAATTCTAAGTCTTTATACCAGCATACTTCCATATTTAACGTATTTAAAGATATTCTAATATACGATTATAATAATGCTGCAGTCATTATTATGATTATATATTACAACACCTTGAGTTAAATTCATTAAATACTTTCATATGCTACCATAAAGCATCCTATATCAAGTAGTCATCTATTAAATCTTAACAGTAAAAGATTAGCAGTATATAGGTATGTCCATACGGGGGTGTGAGCGGCATCGGCGGCTCATCATATCATTCTGATAAAAATTTTGATTATGCAGGGGTATGACAGCGCCCAGAACGTTGGCGTTGCCTTGGCCCGGAGAATCAGTGGCGGGCCGAAGCCCCCCACGGAGCTGAAGGAGCATGAGAGTTGGAAGATCCGTTCTGGTGGGATCAGAAAGAAGCTCACCGGATCGATAGCCCATCTCATGCGCGCCATAGCTTGGAAGGCGCCACGTTGCTTGCGGCCTGCAATTTTTCATGGAAAAGTGTTGAATCAATCAGATTGAATTTTATGAGCCGGACCATCGGTTGCTCCGTGGATGTTCTGCCCTAGCTCCATTGTTGGTATATTGAAGTTAATGACGCATTATTTTTTATTGGCTGCACCGTCATGAAGCGAAATAATCTCGGCAATTCTTGGCGAGACGTCTTGTGATGTGTGCATGTGAATTTCATCATGATTGCAGTGGAAGTCCTCCCGTGCCATCTTGGGAATGTCACGTGTCCAGGCCCGCTCACCACGTAAGCCGCAGTGCATGGCTACCTACATGATTCGAAAACCATAAGTTCAAATAATTTTCATGGTTCTACATACATTCCATTTCTCTCGTCCAGATTAAGCCTGCAGTCCTGCGCTCGAATGGCCCAAAAGGTATGTTAATGCCTTCCCAGGCCATTGAGATTATTTTTGGCACCTTCTCAACAGATACTGTTCTCGGCTCTGCTTGGTGTCGTTGCTCAAAGCGTTGAGAAGCATTAAGGTATATGGCCCCACTGTTCTCAGCATCCCAGATCTGATACTGGCCATCGTGGGTCGACGCCTTTGCCACCCTTGCCCAGTTGTCGCCAGCTTGTCAACCCAGTCTGGTACCGCCTGGTCTGCGCCTGAAGGCTGACGAGAAGCTTGTACCTTAGCAGTGCTTGTTGTGGATATGCCAAATGTTTTTTGTTGAGGTGCTCGTCGCTGATGTCTGAGCTGAAGAGGTCGTCCCTTCTTGAGGGTGATTTGGGCTGTCAGGGCTGACGAGACTAAGAACCTGCGGCAAGCTTACGGGGTGTGATGGAAGGGTCCGAGTTGATCGTGATGTCCAGAGCAACAAGACTCGTCCGGCATGCCCATTGTTTGCTGCCTCGGCGACGATTCTTGATCAGCTTATCATACGCCTTGCCTCGACAATCCTTGGCGGCTTTTGTTGCCGATGCCCTTCTCAAGCCCCCAGTGATGGCTTTCTCTGTCAGAGACAGGAGCCTGCATGATAGCACCGTCCGATCACCGTTCGCTTTTAATGTGCTGCAAGTCTTGATCGAAAGAAGACAAGCTTTGTTTGAGGGTTTGATCGATACCAGTAGTAGAAGCACATCCTGGCTGCCGGTGGAGTGGCCCATCGGAACCACCTTTTCGCCAACCACCAAACTTGGCCTGGCTTGTACTCCATTGAATGTACTCAATGCACTGTGCATCTCGGTGGTAATCTCTGTCGAGATGACCCAAACCCCACGCCGTGTATGATGATGTTTGAAGATTCAGTGTGGAAGAGCGACCATTTGTGTGGGCCTGCATCGCAATACTAATGAAGACATGGTACTAAGTCGGGCCATGCCATCTCCAAGCCTCCCACGAAATGAAGACTATGAGGCTTGCGGACAGTGCTGCCGGGTTTGTACTCAAATGTCACCACGCTCTCGGCCTACAGTGAATGGAATCAGCGGTGCTCGCCTAACCCCGCCGTAAGACCCTCATGTAACATACATAGTGGTGCAGAATGCCAGGGAGGCCGCCTTGGCCAGACACTGGGACATGATATCTTTGTGGGGTGTGTCACGGTGGGAAGGGTCCTTTTTTTGTCGGCGGCGTGACAAAATGAACTGTGGAACCCGTGCGGGCTGCTCTGATGTCGCGTTCGAGTGTGTGATGCGACCTGTGAACAAACGCCGCTGCGGACAAGTGGATGGAAACGTGGGGCCAGGCCTCCCGCGATCGTTAGGTCTCGGTTCACCATGAGTTGAGATGAATTATCGTTGCCTGTTCGCCCGATCTCGGCAAACTGACTCCATGGTAGGCCGAGCAAGGATGGCCGGCTCATGCCGTATTGATCCCCTGTGGTGGCAGGGTTTGCAAATGTCTATGCATGGCTAAAGATCCAATTTGATAAGATGATCGGGGAGGGGGGACAGATTAATGTTGAGACCTTGGACATTAATGTTGAGCAGATCAGGCGACCCCCCGGGCCTCCGATGCACATGCTTGTCGTGTGTACCATGATGGGCAGCCTCGAAACGACGAGGGCATGCGGGCAATCCAGACCATCTGATAAAAATTTTTTTTTTTCACCTCCCATAACGAGCGGCGCATTGGCGGAAGACAGGTTCTCAAGTGGAAAAAATAGTGGATGGCGAGTGGTGGAAGTGGTGGTGGAAATGCTGGTAGCTCTTTCTGCGGAAGATGTCACCGTGCGCAAGGAAAGCTTGTGCTCGGATCAGATAACCTTTTTCGATCTTTGCTTCCGAAGGCTTGGCTTATGACAGTTCAGACGGTGGGACGCGTTTCGGGCTCTCCCTCGCCGCGGCCCCCAACCATCGGCGCAATCCCACACATGTTGCCTGTACCTAACACGACTGTCGGCTACGCTAGCTGGCAACACTGCAGTGTGCGTGTCCCACCCTGGTTGGGCCTTAGTCCTTGGACCCATGTGTCCAGCGTGATCTCGGCCGTCGGCCATGTGGACGTAGGAGGGCCCTTTTTCGGTTTTGGTGCAGCCATAGCGAGCTTGCTATGGCGAACAAATCAAAGGCCACAATGTCCGTTTGTACTCCCGCCTCGTGACAAGGTCTCGGTGAGGAGGATTCTTTCTGAACGGGAGGTCCTTCTCGGGCTCATCCGCAAGGCGCTCCTGTTCCGACAGCCATCCCAAGGTGTAGTGTCCGCCTTCTGTCTGTATAACCGTTTTCTCGTCTGGCATTCTCGTGCTTGTGCACCACAGATACACCCCATGATTAACAACAACGAACGACTGATTCAGCATGTCGCTTACCAACGAAGCCAGTGGCATGAGTCACAGATATTTCGAACATCTGCCGGCCTGGCGCCAGACAACTGTGCACACCTACTGGCATGAGAGATGAGATGATACTCTTGTCCTGGCTCATTGTCCCTCATGAGCACCCAATAGAGTAAGCGCAGGTCCGCTGTTGAATGCATAACCAAGGTAGCGGAGAGTTCTTGGTAAACGAGACGCGAGTCCGGACTCTTTACGCCAAAACGATTTATGATCGTCTACAAAGCCCTATTTTGGACAGGCTGCTGCGATGCTCGCGCTCAATCCCTCAATCACACAAACGCAGCAGTCTGAGCTTTCGACCTCCGTCCGCATTACGATTAAGTAACGCATCCATTTCTCATCCCTCAGACGATGCCACAGAAAAAAAAAAAAATGAAGTGAGGTGTAACAAGAACATATTCATATGTTTTACGAATGCTGATCGATACAAACAAGGGGGGGCCGTCACCTTCAATTAGCAACACCTTGACGTCAAACTCCGCATCCAGCCCGCTGTTCATCACACTTATGTACCGCAATGGACGGTAATCACGACTATGAATACTTTTGGTTGACATCATCCGGACTTCTTAAAGAGTCCCCACATGAACGTCGAAGACAGCATCAAACCAACTGCCCCGTGACCTAGACGTCTTTGGGGATGGAAATCATTTCGCTCCACCCTTACGCGAATTTCTGTATGGCACGATTACATCTCGAGCGGGCACAATCATATCCCGACAAATCGCGCAATTGCCTCCTGGGACGGGCGACTTGACGTATGCTGAGGTCGACAAATACTCAACAATCACTGCTGACGACTGGTCAGTAATAGTGTAAGCTCCATATTTGTGCCACTTTGCGTGAGAATCAAGATGGACAATCGTTCCGTATGGCCGTGATGAAAGCCGGAGACGACCTCATTGTAATGATGGATCCGTCGCTTCTCCTCTCGCTCGACTCCAGAATATGGCAACACAAGTCATGCCACCACAATGCTGTCCTCGCGGTCGCCACATAGCGAGTGTTCTCCAGACCATTCTCCCAGGGGAACCATTGATCATAGAAGCAGACGCCTTTCGCACTGCATCAGAGACTGAAACCCCACGCCTGAACTGCAGCGTACCTCCGACAGTCTCATGTACTTGATTTCACCTCTGGCAGTACTGGAACACCCAAGGGTGTCGCAAGATCTCTCACCAACCTACTTCAAGCAGCGCATTGCCAGGGCCGAGGCGTGGAACACGAAAACTCCAGAGTCCTCGATTTGCATCTTACGCCTCGACGTCGTCAGCATTGATAGCAGTTCTGACGCCTAGCCAATGGCGCTGGCCTGTGCATTCACATCCGAGAAGAACCGTAGGTGACGACATAAACAACGCTATCCGCAAGATTGCGCATCAATATGCTGGTTTGACGCCTTCCGCTGGCTCGAACCTGGAGCCAGATGTCATTGCGCGATTGATGCCACTGGGACTGGCGGAGAAGCAGCTGCAGCTAGTGACGTGGCACTCTGGGGCAAAGTGCCCGTATCGTAATTGGATACGGACCGTGCGAGTTGAACACATTGGAGCACGATCAACAGCGACACTGCCAAGGCCGACCTTACATTCCATTGGTACTGGTAATGGTGCAGCGATTGCTGGATTGGGCGATCCAATGATCATGAGTTACTACTACCTGTTGGCGCAGGTAGGAGAATTGGGTTGAGGTCCCATCGTAGGCCAGGCTATCTCAATGATCCCGAAAAGACGCCCGTAGCTTTCATCGAGGGACCCGAAGTGGCTTACCGCCGGCCACAACGGCTACCCTGGTCGACGTGGTCGGCGGTACAAGACCGGAGATCTGCAAATACGATCCTGATGGCTCGGAGGAATTGTCTTCGCTGTGTAAAGACACTCAAGTCAAGATGCTGAGGCCAACGTGTGAACTTAGTGAGATCGAGAGGCCAGCTGAACGCACGACGCCATTGATGCTACCGTGGATTGCGGAATGTGATCAAAAGGGCTGTTTCATTGGTGGGTCAGCCGACACTTGTTGCCTTTGGACTTCAGTCGTGGGTGGTCGCCAACAAGACGAGATTGCAGACGTGGAATTGCCTGAAGATCTACGCAATGCGCTACTGCTAAACGAAGCCCAATGCTGGAATTGTCAAGGTCTTGCCTCGATACATCCGGTACGAACGGTACATTCCGGTGAACATTCTTCCAGTCTTGATCTCGGGGAAAAGACCGATCGCAAGAGATTGAGGCAGTTTGGAACCACAGTTGATCTGCAACAACTTGATCAGGCAGACGCACCACGGAAGCTCGCGAGCTACTGAGCCTTGAAACCCGTCTTCGAAAAGTGGTGCGAAGAAGTGCTGAAAATGGACGAAAAGCCATGATTGGTTTGCTGGCGACAAACTTTTCGTGTTGGGGCGGCGATTCTCTGGGCCGCGATTGAGAAAAATGGGGTCCGCTGCCGAGAGCGCGGCTGGAAGTCCACGTCACCGACACTTTCAACAATCCGACGCTTGGCTGGACTGGCTGCGGTGCTCGACATGCGACTCGTTGCTCGTGAGAGAGCCAGGCTCCATGATTGAGGTCCTGTAGAAGTGCTTGCTTGGAAGCCGCGGACGGAAGAGTGGCTCCAAACCGGCGGATTAATCGGAGGATATTTATCCTTGCACGCCCACGCAGGTGAATCGCTGTTCCACCTTTCTCGCTTGAAAGTCCACGAAGGCGACATCTCACAGCGTGTTGTCGGTATTCCCTCCACACATTGAAACCCTCGCCTGGAAGAGTGGCGTGGGAAACAAGTCGTGGCCAAGCAGCCCCAAATTCTAACGCACTCCGCCTTCGCACAGTTGCAGAAGCCGGGTCTGCAGCAAGTTTGTTCTGCGGGACGGTTATTACTTGGAGGTCCTCACAGACCTGAAATGCATACCTCGCAGAAGACCTCAAGAGAAATCCGAGCTCGGAAATGGCCTTGCTCGCTACGCTGTTTGTCCCGACAACGCCGAAGATGGCAAACGCGACATGTTTGGCGACTGTGCACCACGTCCTCTACGATGGATGGTCCGACCCATCATTCTGCAGAATTCAGCGAGGCCTTGCAAACTAAGGAGAGCGGACTACCCAGCCTACATGAAGGACTTCGTGCAGTACCTTGCCAAAAGATCGATGCTACAAGATGAATGAGTTTCCCTGGAGCAACCAAAGAGTCTAAACAACGGCGCGACTGGATCGCAATTCCAAGACTCCCGGACTCGTGACTACCATTCCTACTCCAAGTGGCATGGGTCGAGAGATCATCGCTCTCAAGGCGAGCGACTGCTACCTTTTTTTTTTTTTTTTCACGAAGCCACAAATCATCCGCGTGCTTGGGCTCTAGTAGCATCTCAGTACACCGGAAAGCGACGATGTCGTGTGTTGGTGAGACCGCTGACTGGTCGCGACATCCCTCTTCGCTGAGCGGAAGCCATCGTGGTTTCCCATGATCGCCAGCGATTTCCAATGCGTTACCGTGGGTGCGCCGCAACAATGTCTGTCGATTCTACCTTCAAGCGGTTCAGCAAGGCGTCTTACTCCTATCCCCGCATCCCATACCAACACATGGGCATGCAAAACATTCGCAAGTCAGCCAAGACCGCACAGTACGCTTGTGAGGCTGGCAACTGGTCTGTTCCTCCAGCCTGACCTGAATATGATGGCAACGAGCTGGGCTCGCCCAAGGGTGATCCTGTCCGTGAAAGCACTGCACTTTTCAACCTACCCAGTGATGCTGGCCTTTTGGTATCCGCTAATGGATGGTTTTCAAGAGTCTGCGCAAAAGCTTTTGACAAGGACTTGTGTCCTGCCACAGATGGAGCGAGTTGCTTGCCGTCAGCTTGAGACTGTTGTTCTGAGATTGTTCGCGACCTTATCGAGGCCAGTCAATGATGTGTCCTCTAGCTTGCATCGATGAGCTGAACCAGATCTGTTCGTGGAACCGAGATGCTCCCCTGGAATTGGACAACTCAGGCTGGTACTCCGTCAGGGCGGCAAGGCCACCAACAAGGATCTTCTACCCCCCCCCCCCGCCGCCAGTCATCCCATGGGTGTGCAACCCACTTAAATCCAGCTTTGCTGTCACCCTAGCGGCGTATTGGCGAGTTCATGGCTGAGGGCAATGTGCTGCCCCCGGAAGTTCAGATCTCTCGTCCATGGCTGCAGGCCTGGACACCTTTGAGCAGGCGTGTCGCTCGTCCCCCGCAAGTCAACTTGGAGATCTGGTTGCAGCTGCAATCCGGACGGCAGTCCTGATTTTACTCCGGCCGGGCAAGACGAGTTCCTCTCCGCACAAGGTCCACACCGTTGACTCCGCTATCTTGAAAGGCATGCATCCGCACATCTGCCGTCAGGATGTCGCATCGTCTCTACTGAGGTGACGGCGCCCGTCGAAGGATCCCCAAGAGCCGATTGTATGCCCTCCCCTCTTTCCCATCGAGCAGCCACCGTTCGAGGGAATGAGCTTTGGCATTGTTGTCCGAACCGAAGGATTTGATCTGCGAACGCTGCTGGACCACAAAGCTGCCAGACGACGTATCTGCGCTTCCCCATCTCTGCTGATATTGCCTCTGCGACCAAGAGACTCCGACAAGTTTCGTCCGCGACTCGCTGCCATCCATATTTATGATCCCTATTGCATACATGTGGTCGACAGCATTCCACAGAACGCCGATCGCCAGGCTGACCCGTGATGCCCTCAAAGCCTTGCCGCCAACGTTGTGGTCACTCGAGCGATCTCAAGCCGTTAGACATGATGGCTTTAATCAGGCATGGCCCAACAACAACCAACTCAACAAAGCTCACTGACCCGCTAAGCATCTTGCGCTCTGGCCCTGGTCTGTGGGTTAGGATTCCCGAACAGCAGGATCGAGTTGACGGACAACTTCTTCCGCCTCGGTGGAGATTCCGTGCTCGCAATGAAGCTCATCTCTCCACCGTCGTTCTCAGGGACCACAGTCTGCAGTGGCCGACATTTTCCAAACATGCGTTTGAGTGACGCTGCTAGAGTGCTCAAGGTCAACCGCCCCGGCGCAAACCCAGCGAAGTCCTTACAAGCTTTCTCACAATCTTATCGAGAGGACAGGGTCGCCCCATTGTGGTCTCTGATAACATCCAGCCGAAAAAACAAAAAAAAAGCTTGCCGACGCATTCTGGACCCGTCTCAAGACGTTCTGCAGTCCCGATCTGCAGGCAGTGGACATCAAGGCAACTGTCAACAAGCTCACACATCGATTTCATTACACGACAGTTTTTGTTTCGATGGCGCTATTGACAAGCAACGACTGAACCAATGCATACAACAGCTCGTCTCAACACCTACATCTGCGTTCCGGTCTTTGTCGAGACAAGAGTCAGCCTTCTACCAATCGACTTACAAGCCTCGAAGTAACGCCTGTTAAACTGTTGAATCACCAGATCGACGCCACCTTGGAAGCAGGCGTGGAAGCTCTCTGAAAGAAGAGACGGCGCAGACGCCGAGTTCCGTCTAGGCGCACCGTTTCCTCCAAGCTTGAGCTGGTGGAAGCTTCGACGTCGCCCGGCCTGTCGAAGTTCGTATGTCTCACGCCCAATTCGATGGTTGTGTCTTTGCCTAGACTGCTCCGTGATTCTAGAGACACTGTACTTGGCGACAAAGTCGATGAATTCGTGTCTTTCCCAGCATACTGCTGCGACTCGTGACGAGGCTGCTGTGTGAGAGAGAAAGCGCAAGCATTACTGGCGCAGTCATCTCAGGGCTCTTCGCTGTCGACTCTCGAAGGCAAATCCAAGACCTCTCCGACCGGGTCTGTTCCACTTTTCAAGGAAAAAGTCAGACCGCGACGCCCCGCGAAATCACAACCTCAAACCCCTCACAGCAGATGGCAACTATTCCTATCTCGCCAGCTCAAGACCCTAGACGTCCATTCGGCGCAGTAACCCCGCCGCAACATCGATTCTACAAACGCGAGAGAAGCCGTAGCGCCCTCTGAACAAATCATGCAGTGCGCGTTGCCAACGGCCGTCGCACTGGACTGCCATGGATCTTCTAAGCCACGTTCGAACACATATGGCCGAGTCATCGGCGCAACGATTCCTCGGCTTCAGAAATATCGCAAGACGAGAGTGTGTTCTGGACACCTGGAGGCCGAGTTCTTCGATTCGATTGTTATCCACCAGGACTTTGAGGACTTTGACACGATGCCGTTTGCGGATGGTACTTGCCAAGGTAGATATTGTTACACCGCACATGGCGATGCGGCGTATCCGTTCAAAGCTGTTCCATGTGTAAGGATGGGAAGTTGCATGCGGAGTGTTGGTAGGTGGAAGTACGTGCGAAGAGAGTGGAATGGAGAGATTTTGGAGAGTTTGTGGTGGGTGTATGTGGGAGAGGTTGCGGACCCGCGGTCCGAGTTTTATCCGAGTTAAAGTTGGAGATTCAGTTAGAGTCATATTGTAATCTGAAGGTGTTTGTATTTAGCATTTTCGTTCGATCAGCTGAAAAACCAACCGCCTTTCTCGCGTTGCGAGATAGCACGCGTCAGCAAGACTTCACGGATCACGGGAATTCGGACAAACAAGAATGAGAGTCGTAGTATGCATGGAAAATCTAATGCGCTTTTCTATCTACACAGGTCTGGAGATGGCATTCTCCGATAGTAACAGACTTCAGCCTAATCTTCGTGCGTTCGACAAAAGCACCTGTCCAGCCTCGATCTGGAAAATCACATTCGCCTTGGCGGATGGTCTCAAGCGGATGCGCGATAGCAAAACAGTAGTTGCTAGCGACAGCTCCAAAACTGTCCTGAAGGAGCTTCTATGACTCGGCGTCAAGCCCCGCGCTTGTGGGACTCGTCGAGGATGAGTAGCTTGGGCTTGCGGCCGAAGGGCACGACAGCGATGGATAATCTCTGCTTCTGGCCCGCCGGAGTAGAACTGGCTGCGTTGGGTCCGCAGAGGGTTTGATCCATCTGGGAGGTCGTGGATGGTTTCGTGGCTGTCGCCAACTTGCACGCCCGATCATTTCGTCCATGGTAGCTTCTGCGAGTGCCTAGAGCTAGGCCGATGTTGAAAGAACGGTGCCCTTCGAGAGGACGCTTTTTGGGGCACAAAAGCGATTGTATCGAGGAAGGAGGACGTCCGTGATTGGTGAGTCGACGCCGTCGACGAGATGACCGGATGGGAGTGTAGAAACGCTTCAATCAGGGAGATGATAGTGGACTTGCCAGCACCACTTTGGCAGACCAAGGCACAGAACGGCCCTGGAGACATTGAGTCAAGGCCGTTTAAGACCTTGGAGAGGAGGGCAGGGGAGGCGAAGTGGACGTTGGAGAAATGAACTCGAAGGACGACTTGTCTGGCATTCCCGTCTTTTGTTAATCTTACTTCACTTTAACGTTATCAATCCGTCGAACAAGTGGATGGCTTAGACTCCGCAATCGCTTCACGCATATCCTCGGACGGTGTCGATAGCAGCTCGGGAACATTCCACCTCATGCCATCGAAGCCAATCTCGATCAGGACTCAAAATTCTGGCCATGGCTCCGCGAGCACTGGGAGCTCAGGTGCCAACGCAAACATTTGCGCCCACAGCACTGCACCCACGAGAAGTGAGGAACAAACGATGACGGAAACTGCGTCGTGGGTGTAGTTGCCAGCAATGATCTGCTTAGCGCCCCACCAGTAGGAGATTGTGGGTGCGTTTGACGCATTGCAAGGAAGAGTTATGTCATGGCCTGCCAGAAGCTGTTGCAAGATCACACGGAAAGTCTCCTTGCGTGAGTCCAACCAGAGACATCTTGTACTTCCAAGAGTCTCCTCTTCCAAAGAAAGAAAGAGCAGGCGACAGTTTGATCGAGGGGTGACGCTTCCACGCCGATTGCGACAGACTGAGTGTAGAGGTTCGTGTTTATCTCGAATTGCCCAAGGCACAGTGAGTTCAATGAAGACCCCCTCCGAGAGGGTGGTCCGGTACCAATGACAGGCAGACCAGAGCAATTTCAAGGAGACGATGTGTGTGAGAATGATTAGCAGACGAAGAGGTTTCACAGTGATAGAGAACAAGTGCCCGAGCACGGATCATCCGCTGAGGCCGGCAAGGGCTGCCATCTCGGGGTGATGTAAGGGAGAAGCATTGAGGGCGAGCGGCTCAGATTGGTGCATTCGAGATCCTGTTCGAAGAGTGATCGGAAAGGACAGCACACCGGACTGTGTAGACGAGACAGCTCGGCGGTCCACCGATCCTGCCCAGCTGATAAGTTGGCGCGAAGAAATCGATGTGGCAGGACAAGAACATTGATTCCGAAGAAGTTTCCGTTGAGAACGAAATGAATGCTGGAGTCTTGCAAGGGTTTTCAGCTTCAAACAGTGTTGTTACCGAAGATCACGGCTTCACCAGAGAAAGCACACACCAACTGCCACTGATCCAAGGACGGGCGATGAAGATGAGAGTAGGTGAGGTTTCACGGCTGGTTGCAAGCCATCGGACAGATCCCACAGAGGATTTTTGGGTGTGATGGCGGTCCATCTTCCTCGTAGACTTGATTTCAGGTGGTTGCTTGTCGGTGGTTGCCTTCTATCGACGAATGATCCTCGCTGGTCGCTTCATCTTTCTCGTTGAGTGATGTCCGCGAGGGGACAAGTCGGGGGTTTGGCAATAGCATTGGTAGATTCCTCAGTAGTTGCCAATGTTTGCAGCTTGATGAGGCCAGCGTTAGCGCCATCACTAGCCATCAGCCGGCGGTGAGGTTCCTTGTTCGAGGAGACGTCCTTTCGCACACTGACGACAATATTGTCGGCATTGGTGATAGTGGAGAGAGTCGAGGGCCCACTGTGATCATGGTCCGCCGTAGAAAATGTGGCAGCGATTGCCGTGGATACGCTGTTCACGTCTTGAATCGAGGGATTGCAGTAGCTTCGTCCAAGATGATCACTCTTGGCTCTGATCAATGCTTAGGCACGTGCAATTCGCTGTTTTGACCTCCACGATCAGACGACACTTGAGCCGACAGTGGCTACCATAATCCTGCTCAGAGCAAGATGAATGAAGGCGTCAGCGTCTGCAAGGACTGCAGCGTGGCACCAGCTGCACAATACGTGCGAGACTGCGCCGTTGTCTTTCTGCTGCCACTGTGAGTGTCGTCACCATCCCGAACTTCTTAGCGACTTCTGCAAGCGCGGTTGCCTAACCAGAGTCGGCTTGAGGTCAGCGGGGTGGTTGGGATCGGGAGAATTGATCAGCCATGTGACAACGTTCTCCAAAAGTGAACTGTAAAGTAGCGGAGCTTCTTGCTTGCACAAGAATGATCGAGCGTCTCAGTCAAATACTTGAGCTCGCGAATGTCGTGGCCGTCGAAGAGATATCTGTCCCTCGTCCCTTTGGATGTAAAGTCTGTTGCGAGGGCCAGCGATAGTGATTTACGCTTACAGAGAGACCAATGAGGGCTGTGGTTTGTTGCCGGAATGACCAAGTCGTAGTGCTCGAGGACGGTTAATCTCCCAGGTCTCGAGGGTATGCAAAAAGACATTCGCTTGACACCGATGGTACCCTATGGGTGTGGGAGGCCGAATCCCTTTCAAGAGATGGCCATCAATGAGAGACTCGCGGTCGATTGTCCCCTTCGCAGCTTCTGTAGAGCCAACTGCGGCGCCAACAAGGAATGAAAGGCGCGAACCTGAATGAGAAGGCAAAGTGGCTATGATGTATTTAGCTTGGCAAGTGCGAGAAAAGATATTGATTCTTACCTTCAACGAGAATGAAGATCACAGGAAGAACTGCGCGACAGTGGTTTCCCACGCGCTGTGTTGATGTCCCGACGGCATCTGCGATTGGTGGCTCCCTGCCCGAAAGCAAGCCGTTTGCTGCATATGCGAGAAGTAAAGAGTACCGGATTTTGTACACCATTAGCAGTGGCTTCTTGATACCTCACTGCGGCGAGGCTGCCAATCTTGGAACTTCTCTTCCAAGCGGTGTTGGCTACGAAGCCGTAACACCACAGGTTCGACAGTGACTCCGAAGCCATCGATGCGGCGGTGGTTAGCGGCTTCGGTGGTCGGGACCATAAACCCGGGGTGGTTGATTTCTAGATGACTCCCCCCTATTCTGAAGCGTGGTCGGACATCAACCCGGTGTATTTCTCGAGTAATGACCTCCACTAACGGACATCAACGGTACGCCGGAATTAATGAGATCAGAATTGCGGCAAGCTCCCAGTCGATGAAAGCAACAATGTATGCCGTGCCATGTTGTGATGAAGAAGAGAGCTTGAGAGGCAGATGCCAACCTTCTCCGCCGTGCGCTGAAAACGAATAGTTTGGATGTCGCTTGCTCAAGTATCGACGCGACCCTCGCCAGGAGGAGGAAAGGTTGTCGAAGAAGGACGGTTCCTGTTTCATCAAGGTCGTACGGTACGACTCCGTAGCCCGAGCAGCGTGCACCGCCATAGCTCCAGCAGAGAAAAGGTGGTCCATAGATCAAGACAAATTGGGCAATGGCCAGATAGAAGATGATTAGATTTGCTTTGATGTCGCCCTGGTAGCTCTGGCTAGGCATCTCCTTGACTGCATGTTCGCTCCGGTGAAGTCGTGCAGTAGTTCACCGAACAAGATGCCAAATGTCGGGAATGGCACACGGCGCTTATCGAGATATGACTCCAGAAACAGAGTTAGCACTCTCGAGTTCGAAGGGTTACCGGCCACCAGTAGCCTATAGTAAGCCAGTGAACTGTTGATTGCCTTCCATCATGGTAGAGATAGGCATAGCCAGATTCGTCCAAGATCGTCGCCGGCCAAGACGCGAAGAAGCCACCGGTTAATATCAGAGGAAGTTGTCACTTGGCTTGCAGCAGGATGGTGCTTGATCTTTCGATCAAACAATCGCGAGTCGTGTTGGTCTTGGCCACGAGATGCAACACCTTGGAGAAGTCTTGACCATGAGCTAAGACTACGCCGAGTCGGCTAGTGCCGCCCATCAAGGCCGCAAAACGATGGGCCGATTAATCCAGAGTACCAACCTTGCCCAATGCACCGTAGTAGACTAGGCGTGGGTCGCAAAAACCAGAGCCTTCGGAGAAACCGCCCACCGAGCAATCTGTGCGTGAATGCCACTAGGCAGGGTGGTGGAGTTGCATGTGAAATTACGGGGACGCTATAAATTTAATTCAGAATCATCAGACAGACCGAGATCAGCCGATGATGATGGCAAGCGAGGTCGGCGAGGCAGGGGACATCGTCTTCCATGCCCGGCGGTTAGTGCTAGCGGAAGCTTGCAATATCAAATGTCCATGCTTTGGTGTGGGTGGATTGTGGTGGATGAGGGCTGGTCGAGCTTAGGGGCTCCGGGGGAAGGAGGAAAGGAAAACGAGCGCTTTTTTCATTGATAAAATTTTTATCTGATCATTCCGCTGAGGAGCTAGCATGCGTGTCGACGTAGGTTTTCGGCATGGGCCCTCCCCACCGCCACGAAGCTTTCTCATCCAACACTTCAATCACATTGGATTAAACCCACTTAGGGCTGCGCTTCTATGCGAACGCCATGTTCCTCGGCAAAATTAGCACCCTCAACCAGACGAGGTACATGAATGCCAGGTGCGACACAGTCGCCTCTACGTTTGCCGCTCTCCCAGCTGAGCCGATGCCCTTGCGGCCGACTATCAGCGAGCTGGGTGTTGCCCTCACACTGTCTGAACCTTGACCGCGGCAGTCGACCACGTCGGCAGGCGCGTTATTAACCGAGTGACGAGACCACATTCATACATGTGCGAAGAGTCGACACTGCGGCCGGTAAAAGCCAGATCAGTGCAACCGTTGAAGGCAAGCTGTGCGTGTCAACGTGGAAGGCATCCAGCGACAGGAACGATCCCTCGCTTCGCCTCAGAGTGGGCAAACACTGCTGATGTGAGCAACGGACCATATCACAGTTGGCCCCATTTCGAAAAACCTCCGCCCATGGGATACCATGACGCGCGAGCTCGGCTTCTGCCCATCACGGCGAGGAAGGCCGGCCAGACCCGGTGAGGACATATCGTTGACCACTCCGTCTGCGTTCATCTGATTTCCATTATAAAGACGGTTAATTAGTGGACAGTTCTCTACCAGCATAGCGAACTCACCAGCAAGATCGGCACCAGTGCAGAAAGCTCTCCATTGCCAGTGATGATGCAACCCAGAGGTCTTCATCTATGGTCAAATTGCTCCCAAATGCAATAGCAATCTCTTTGGGGGCGCTTTGTTAGTGGTATCGGACACAATGGAGGCTCCCAGGCCTGTTTAAAGTGACCAGGACGATTCTGTCCCTCGGAAAGGGACAGTAAGTTTCGATGATTGTGTCTTGTTGTTTAGCGTCATGATGTAGGTGGGAGTGTTGAAGCGGGAGTATATCGATCAAGCCCTGCGAGTGTATATCTCAGTGATTACAAGCCCAACTATCCATGTATCATACGGGCGAAGGTGCATTTTCAAGGGCCAGAGATGGTCTGGGGTTGCCCTAGCCGCGGCATCGGAGCCACGAGGAATAGGCACCTCGCCATTGTGTAGGGTTTTGGGTTTTGACAGCCAAACTAGCTTGATGTTTGGCACTTGCCGGTTCTAGCATGGCGCTCCGAACCAAGTCAGGTCGACCCACTATTCACCGATGCAGCGGCCATGCTCAAGGTCGATGGTGCCAATCGCTCGGACTTTTGTAGATGAGTGATTGTCGTTGATCTTCTTCAGATCGTCCTTTCCATCATATTTGTAGAGAGTCCAAAGCACAACTCTCTATCTATACCAAGCGTCTCCTCAATATACACCGCGGTCAACTCCCGCCCCCTTTCCTTACTTCATACCAGGTCCATTGACAACAAGGATGTTACGCCTGCAAAGTTCAACCTTGGACGGCCTGGATAGACAAGCCAGCCACCACGCGACAGCCACTCCCAGAATCCCTGCCACTCAGACACCCTTGACTGGGCGATCTGACACTCTCGTACGGCAGGAGAATGCCCCCAGGGCGAGCGACAACGGTGCATAGGGCACGAGATACCGCCGCCCCAAAAGACATTCGAATGGGCCAGGTCAAGAAGCACCCACTCTTGGTCAAATCTGGACCGGTGTTCACGCAATCTACCTCGCCGCATCCGACTATTGAGTACTTCCGGCGGCACGGAAAGGGTCCAGTCAAGACCTGATTCGTCACGAACTCCTCGCCCACTGGTCTTGCTATCGAGCACCGCAACGTGGCGCGGCAGTGGAGAACAACGGCATCATGATGGGACATCCTCATTCTACCTGAAGCGCGTTATGGCAGGGTGCTGCCTCGCCTGTGGGCTCACGTCCGATCTGGTCGGCTTGGCAAGGGAAACTCAGGAACAGGTAACGAAAGCCCATGGCCGAAATCCACCATGCCGAGCACCAAGCAGTTCCACTATGAAGTTCCCCGAGAACCAATCTACCACACTCCACCCAACTCGAAGCCCAAGCCTCACCCTGGATACATCTGCTGACAGCCGCACTCACATCCCAGAGCTGAACGAGCACTTCTCGCCTCGAAGTGATCGACTGGCAGAACGGAAGTAGCACTTGAAGTTGCTTCAACACCTGGCAAAACGACCCGCGCGTCGCCAAAAGGCTGGAAACGAGACTGGCACGCTCGATGAGCACCGCGAGGATCTCCGCAGCTCACTTCGACCCTCACGTTATGTGCTTGTTCGGCCCTTCGACTGAGACGCGCTTCTCTTACTACGAGCTCTACTGGGCAAAAGGTACGCCGCAGCAGACACAGAATCCCGGCATGCAAGTATATGACCCAAAGCAGGAGGAAAAAACACACCCTACGGGCCACTACAAAGCAAAACTACGACCGCGGCCGCCCACTCACTCGTCGGCGACGCTCGTTCCGCGGCTCACCACCGCGTCAACGCGGCTTTAAGCTGTATCCACTATTGCTTCCCGACGGCACGTGCGCACGGCGAATTGTGGTCGGCCGAGGAGAAAGCGACGGGCGGCACCCATTCTCTCGTACGAGAACTCTGTGGGGTTGACATCGGCAAGTACGTGCGACCGGGGACAAAGCGATCGGTGCAACTCGGTGTGCAGCAGGGAGAAGTGGTCCAGCTCTG
>CM067170.1:13250765-13296325 GCA_034093135.1 Erigeron breviscapus | reverse complement strand
AGTTTCTAACATTTCATCAGTGGCCGGCTGGGCAGATGCTTCAATAGCCAATCCTTTACCCTTGTCCATCACAACATTCCCACTATCTCCATTACCACCAGATCCACCTACCCTTTGCTCACCAGCTTCAGTACTGGTAGGTACAACCAATTCCCTTCCAGATCCAGATGGAGTCCTTCCAGGTGCAACTGGTCGTGTAAGGACTGAGCTTCTTTCCCCCTTGGCAGCATCTAGACCTGCCCTAATTGCTTCCCATTCAGAGTGGTGAGATGGCAACCGGTCAAGAGGCTGCCATGATTGTAAGTCCTTACACTCTTTGAATATGCCACACATCATCCTGAAGGACCTCCATAAGTGGTTCGTCTCCTTGGACTGGGTCAAGACATTTGCAACAACTTGGTCTTGACCAGTTTTCAATTCATTCAAAATTTTGGAGTCTTCATCCAACCCAGAGACAACCCTTTCCTTCACATCCTCATCACTCTTCTTCATATTCTCTACTTCAGTGGTCAGTTTATTCAATGATTCAGCATGTAGAGATACTTGGGTGTTCAAATTCTCAATACTGCCCCTCAACTGGTTAATCTCACTGGTAAGTGGGGCCAGATCAACCTGAGGAGTGGCCAGCTTGGTGATCTCAGACATCACCCTTTCAATCAAACGTTCTTCTCTAGCACCCAACGTATCTTCTATCTTCTAACCAACTGAAGACATCAACTGCTCTCCAAGGCCAGTTACATCTAGGCCAGGTCTTTCAATAAGTTCTTTGACCTGCCTTTCAATCTCTTTCAAGTCAACTTCAGAAGTTCTGACAGTATTTCCTAGCAAGTTGGAGATTGAACTGGAGACCTTGGAGTGAGTTAGGTCAAAGGCTTCTTTTAGAGTACCAGCTAGATTGTTGCAGCCAGTGACCAACTCATTAAGCTTCTTGAACACCAAGTCTTCATTTGAAGAAAACTTGTTCATCCCCAGATCGACCACCTTAATATTTGTCAAAGAGTCCTTGTGGTATCTGGAGAAAGACTTGGTATTCTTGTCAAGTGTCTTCTGAATCTCCTCCACCCTGGTAAGAAGGTTTTGGAGATCGGCTTGTAGTGAGACAACTTGACTGTCCAGTGACAAAGGAAAAGGTGTCACTGGACCACTTGCAGTTACTACTGGAGCAACTGGAGGAGGCAAACTGATGGAAGTCTCCCCAGTTGTCAGGCCAGCAGTTGAATATATAGAAGAAGTGGTGGAAGAAGAAAGGACTGGAAATTCAATGTGTTGTTCATGCTGAGAATGCTCAGGTGTGAACAACGGCGACGGTGGTGGGGGCATTTCTCGAGCAAGTGAGAATTGCCCAGTTGGTAAAGGGAGCGGAATATATTGGTAAAGATATATCTATAGGCACATTTATTTTTGGTGGTGAAAATGAAATTGATGCGTCTGGAGGTAAGACTGGAGATGAAGGGTCTTGAGCTTGTACAGAAGCATCAAGAATCTCCTGGTCTGTTTCAGTACCTTCAGAATCCGAAGATTCTATAAGGATTTCCTCGTCATTAACACTCATGTCCAGATCCATGAATGTGACAGAGGGCTGTTCAGTTACCTGGACAGTCTTCAGATGACCTTCCCCAGTTTCCTGGATGGGTACATCTGTTGGAGGATCAGATACCGAAGTATCTTCACCAGGATAGACGTGATTGGAGTTGCTTCAGTTATGGTTGCTCTATCCTCAACCACAACTTGAGACGAACTGGAGGGTCCCTCATTATTTTGAGGCCCGCCCAATTGTCTTTCTGATTCACTTTCCAAAGGTGCATCAGTTTTAGCAAATGCCAGTAGCATTCGCTCTGGAATTTCGACCTCTCCAGCTTCAGATACCAGAGAGTCTAGATTCCTCAACATATCTGGCCTAGTGTACGGTGAATCTGTACTTTTATACTCTTCATGGCCCAGAATTTGTTGAAAACAGAGAGAGAGAAACCTTGAAAAGGGGATACACACACCCCTGGAGCCCTTCAGTTTTTGTACTAGGCTTCTATACAAAATATCTGCAAAGTCCACTCTCAATCCATTCCACAAGCAGTAAGCCATCTCTGCTTGCGAGGAATTAATCTGGTCAAGTCCACCAGAACTCCCACCCATGCTCTCCACTAGGTGGATGTAAAAATACCTCCATGAAGGTGTAAGGCCCTTCATGGTCATCGCACCTTTTGTCTTCAACACCCCATTCTCCAAACACTCCCTGTGTCCCATTTCCAGGAGTACTTGGCAAAAGTTTATATTTGGGGGCAAGACGACTGGAGATTCACCCTCTTTCCAGTAATTGAGGCGTAAGGCATCCCTCAATGTATCAGCTGACAAGGTACACTGGATTGTTCCATCCTTTAACGTGAAACTGATGGAGGAACAATCAGAAGAAAGAACGGCAGTGTACCAAAACTCACATAAGTAGTTGTGAAACATCTTACGTGGGTTTAGAGAGAATGAGGGTCCTATTGGAGAATTCTTCAAAAACTTTTGAATTCTACCAATAAGGTATCGGACCCTTGAGATCCTCGTAGGCTGGCCATAGGATTATTTGGATTTAGTTTATGACCGAAGCACTACTAGGGGCACCAGGTGCCTGTGTGACATCTGGTGAGGGATTGTATGGAACAGTCAAGAGATTTACATCTCTTGAACGTGATGATCTAGGAGCTATAGAAGAATGAAAATGAAATTTGGGATTTAGGGTTTTTGATTTGTGAAGCAAAGAGAAGAATGAAGCAATATTGATGATTGGAAGTAAATGAAGGAATGTAAGAGAAAGAAAAAATAAATGAGTTACGGAGTAAATAAGGGGATTTATAAGGGGATTCAAGATCCCAATGTAAAACCAAAAATTATATTTTATTAAACCAAATCAATTTTGAAGATATTTTGACAAAATGAGTTTGAGTTTTGAAATAAAAATATAACTTTCCATGTAAGCATTAAATGTTACCATGTCAGCATTAAATGCTACGACGGCTTACTTTACCCATGACCCCACTCACTTTTTGTTTTCCCAATACAAACAGTTGTCAAGTACTAAAATGGTTTCAAACACGTCAGATCACGATATCAAGTGGTTTAAAACACTTGAGTATCATCACGTGTCACACATATTGACCAAGTATTTGTAACGTTATAAAAATTTAGACAAAGACTGAACCTGGTAACTGGAGGATCAGTCCAGTACCAGATTCCAACTGAAGAGTTCTCCAGTTGCATTTTCAAACAAAAACGAATTTTAGTCAGAAAATTATTTTGAGTCTTTCCCCCTAAAATGATGATCCAGAAATCGATTAGTGCCAAGATAGTATCACAAAGGCGTTCGATAGCCTGGTGAGCAAAGATTATCTGGACCTCCTCAACTGGAAAACTTCATCAGTGTCACTGACGCGTTCAATAACAAAGAAAGCTCCAGTTAAGGGTTTAACATTCCCAGTTCGCTGATGAGATGTTTAAAGGTTTTCTCATCGAGAGGTTTAGTAAAAACATCAGCTAACTGTTTGTCAGTGGGGATGAAATGAATTTCAATATCTCCTTTCATAACATGATCTCGAATGAAATGATACCTGATGTCAATATGCTTTGTTTTTTAGTGCCTCATTGGGTTGTGAGATATAGCAATTGCACTGGTGTTGTCACAAAAGATTGGGGTCTTAGAAAACTTCTGACCATAATCTAGTAACTGGTTCTTGATCCAGAGAATCTGGGCACAGCAACTGGCCACAGAAATGTACTCTGCCTCAGAAGTGGACATAGAGACTGAAGTCTGCTTCTTGCTGGTCCAACTTACCAGTTTCCCTCCAAGGAAATGACAACCACCAGTTGTTGATTTTCTATCTATCTTACAACCTGCATGATCAGAATCCGAATAACCCATTAGATCTAATCCTGAGCCTTTGGGGTACCAAAGACCAAGATTAGGACACCCTTTCAGGTATCTAAAGATACGCCTTACAGCGTGCAAATGTGATTCTTTAGGGTTAGCCTGAAACCTGGCACATAAACATGTTGCAAACATTATATCTGGTCGACTGGCAGTTAAGTACATCAGTGAACCAACCATACCTCTATAGTCAGTTATGTTAACTGGTTTGCCAGTTGGGTCAGAGTCCAAATTCAATGGTGCTGCAATAGGTGTGTTTTTTGATGGGATTGAATCATATTTGTATTTTCTTAACAAATCTCTAACATATTTTCCTTGGTTTATGAAAATTCCATTTTCAGTTTGCTTAATCTGAAGACCTAAGAAAAATGTTAATTCACCCATTAAACTCATCTCATACTCAGATGACATGATTTTAGAAAACTTTTTACACATTGCATCATCAGTTGAACCAAAAATAATGTCATCAACATAAATTTGTACCAATAAGATATTACCTCTTTCTTTCAAGATAAACAAGGTATTATCTATTGCACCTCTTTGAAAGCCATTTTTAAGAAGATGTTTAGTTAAAGTATCATACCAGGCTCTTGGGGCTTGTCTTAGACCATACAATGCTTTGTTCAGTCTATAAACCCAATGAGGATGCTTTTCATCGATGAAACCTGGAGTCTGCTTAACATAAACTTCTTCTTCCAGTGTTCCATTAAGGAACGCACTTTTGACATCCATCTGGAAGACCTTGAACTGCAGATGGGCTGCATAAGCCAAGAATATTCTTATGGCTTCAAGTCTTGCAACTGGAGCAAAAGTTTCATCAAAGTCAACGCCCTCTGCTTGACAATAACCCTGGGCAACTAGTCTGGCCTTGTTTCTTTCAAACTGGAGGAGCTCTTCTTGCATAGCTTCCACCCAGCTTGGGTCTGCCATAGCCTCGTCAATCTTCTTTGGTTCAATTAAAGATAAGAAAGTGACGTTTAAGCATTGCTCATTGGTGGCTCTTCTAGTCTGAACCCCACTAGTTGGATCACCCATAATCTGTTCAATTGGGTGGGCTCGAGTCCATCTAGTGTATTGACTAGGCTGGTGAACTACAATATCAGTGCAAGTCACCTGGCGATCTTCTTCAGTTGCAACAGCTTCTAGAGAAGGATCAGTCCAAATAACTTCTACATCCTCATCAGAGTCAATGAGGTCTCGATTGGCATCATGAAATTCCTCATTTGAAGGTATTTCATGAAGAACTGGAGAAGTAGGTGTTTGAACTGGTGCTGATATTGGAGTGGCACGTACATCTGATCCAATCACCAATTCTTGTGGTAAGTTAAAATTGATGGAGGGATAAAATGATGTGCCACTGGTGCTTTTCTTCTTCTTGACTGGTTCCAGTTTGTTGTAACTGGAAGCATCTTCTGGTGAAACAACTGACCGATGAACTTGGTCAGTTTCACCAAAGTTGATTGGAATGACTGGAGAAATATCAAGGCTTGGTCTCTTGTTGATTGCTTCAGTTGATTCATCGAATGTGACATGAATTGTCTCATGCACCTTTTGGAGTCTATAATTATAAACTCTAAAGGCCTTTCGAATATCTGAATAGCCTAAAAATACCCCTTCATCAGCTTTTGCATCAAACTTTCCAAGCTGACTGGAATCGTTCAGTATATAAACTGGACAACCAAATACATGGAAATATCCAATATTTGGTTTGCGATTCCTGAGTACTTCATAGGCAGTCTTCTTATGTCTCTTGATGTAGACTGACCGGTTTTGGGTGTGACAAGCAGTTGCAACTGCCTCAACCCAAAAACTGGTGGGAAGACCAGATTCAGATAGCATACTTCTGGCGGCTTCTATCAGTGTACGATTCTTTCTTTCAATTAAAGATAAGAAAGTGACGTTTAAGCATTGCTCATTGGTGGCTCTTCTAGTCTGAACCCCACTAGTTGGATCACCCATAATCTGTTCAATTGGGTGGGCTCGAGTCCATCTAGTATATTGACTAGGCTGGTGAACTACAATATCAGTGCAAGTCACCTGGCGATCTTCTTCAGTTGCAACAGCTTCTAGAGAAGGATCAGTCCAAATAACTTCTACATCCTCATCAGAGTCAATGAGGTCTCGATTGGCATCATGAAATTCCTCATTTGAAGGTATTTCATGAAGAACTGGAGAAGTAGGTGTTTGAACTGGTGCTGATATTGGAGTGGCACGTACATCTGATCCAATCACCAATTCTTGTGGTAAGTTAAAATTGATGGAGGGATAAAATGATGTGCCACTGGTGCTTTTCTTCTTCTTGACTGGTTCCAGTTTGTTGTAACTGGAAGCATCTTCTGGTGAAACAACTGACCGATGAACTTGGTCAGTTTCACCAAAGTTGATTGGAATGACTGGAGAAATATCAAGGCTTGGTCTCTTGTTGATTGCTTCAGTTGATTCATCGAATGTGACATGAATTGTCTCATGCACCTTTTGGAGTCTATAATTATAAACTCTAAAGGCCTTTCGAATATCTGAATAGCCTAAAAATACCCCTTCATCAGCTTTTGCATCAAACTTTCCAAGCTGACTGGAATCGTTCAGTATATAAACTGGACAACCAAATACATGGAAATATCCAATATTTGGTTTGCGATTCCTGAGTACTTCATAGGCAGTCTTCTTATGTCTCTTGATGTAGACTGACCGGTTTTGGGTGTGACAAGCAGTTGCAACTGCCTCAACCCAAAAACTGGTGGGAAGACCAGATTCAGATAGCATACTTCTGGCGGCTTCTATCTGTGTACGATTCTTTCTTTCAACAACTCCATTTTGCTCTGGAGAGTGAACTGATGAGAAGTTTTGAGAGATGCGAGTGTCATTGCAAAATGTTTCAAGTACCTTATTTTGGAATTCAGTACCATTATCACTTCGCAACTGACAAACTTTTCGAGTATACTTGAGCTCAATTCTTTTGATAAGAGAGATGATTTCAGCAGGTGCATCACTTTTGGATCTGATGAATACCACCCAGCAATATCTGGTGAATTCATCAACTACAACTAGAGTGTATTTCTTTCCAGCTCTAGTTTGAACATTCACTGGACCAAATAGATCCATATGTAGCATGTGAAGAGGTTCAGTGATGCTAAAATTTTGCCTAGTTTTAAAACTGGCTCTCTTCTGCTTACCCATCTCACACCCTGGACATGGCTTTTCCTTATTGAAGGAAATCTGAGGTATCCCATCAACCAGTTGCTTGCGAGACAACTTGTTAATGTTTTTGAAATTAAGGTGGGATAACCTTTTATGCATAGCCAGTTGGTGTCCTCATCAGCTTTTGCATCAAACTTTCCAAGCTGACTGGAATCGTTCAGTATATAAACTGGACAACCAAATACATGGAAATATCCAATATTTGGTTTGCGATTCCTGAGTACTTCATAGGCAGTCTTCTTATGTCTCTTGATGTAGACTGACCGGTTTTGGGTGTGACAAGCAGTTGCAACTGCCTCAACCCAAAAACTGGTGGGAAGACCAGATTCAGATAGCATACTTCTGGCGGCTTCTATCTGTGTACGATTCTTTCTTTCAACAACTCCATTTTGCTCTGGAGAGTGAACTGATGAGAAGTTTTGAGAGATGCGAGTGTCATTGCAAAATGTTTCAAGTACCTTATTTTGGAATTCAGTACCATTATCACTTCGCAACTGACAAACTTTTCGAGTATACTTGAGCTCAATTCTTTTGATAAGAGAGATGATTTCAGCAGGTGCATCACTTTTGGATCTGATGAATACCACCCAGCAATATCTGGTGAATTCATCAACTACAACTAGAGTGTATTTCTTTCCAGCTCTAGTTTGAACATTCACTGGACCAAATAGATCCATATGTAGCATGTGAAGAGGTTCAGTGATGCTAAAATTTTGCCTAGTTTTAAAACTGGCTCTCTTCTGCTTACCCATCTCACACCCTGGACATGGCTTTTCCTTATTGAAGGAAATCTGAGGTATCCCATCAACCAGTTGCTTGCGAGACAACTTGTTAATGTTTTTGAAATTAAGGTGGGATAACCTTTTATGCCATAGCAGTTGGTGTCCTCATCAGCTTTGGTATAGAAACATTGCTCTTTTGGAGCTGGTTCCATATCCATGATGTACACATTTCCTTTTCTTGGTGCAATAATCACCACTTTCCAATCCTTGTTAAATATGGTGCCTTGTGCAATATCGAACAATACTCTGAAGCCATCATCGCAAAGTTGGCTTACACTGATCAAGTTATATTTCTGGTATCTGGACAGCGCTGCTGGGCGGACTATGACCGGATGTAAGCCCCTACTGGAAGAGTTCACTGTCCAAGATGGACCGACAGTGACATTTGGTACGATCAATCTGGAAAGACTGAAGGATATGGTGTGCTCAATAATGGACAGGTCATTTTTTACCAGATTTTGTTCCAGAAGGAACATTCTTTAGTTTAGGTACAGAAGGGAGTGGTTTAATATTTTGTTTGAAAACTGGAGGTGATAAACCTCCTTCCAGATTGTTAATCCGGGCAGTACAACTCTAAACCTGCCGAGACAAAAGTTGGAGTTGTCTTTCCAGATTAACCAAAATATTATTTTGATCAGGTAGTTGAACCTTGGACCTTGGTTCAACTGGTGCTTTAGTCTGTCGGGTCTTGGGCACCTTAGACTTTTGAGGTAAAGTCTTGTTACCAGTGGCCTTTTTGACTGAAGCTTTAGCCTGTTTGGCTCCAGTTTTAACCTCAATGGGGGTGGTCTCAAAGGTTTCATTTTCAACAGCTTCAGGTTGATCATAAGGTGTTTCAACCTTGAGAGCTGGAGGCAATGCATGAAGATCTGGTATAAGAGCTGCCATCTCCAGATCTTCAGATTTCCATGCATTTTTCTGGGCATCGATAGTTCTTGAAAATGCATCGTAGTTTTTGCCAGATGCTTTTACCCATGACTTGATAATCTTTTATGCTTTTTCAAAATCAGAAAATAATTTTTGATTATCAAGTTCTAAAGCCTCAATCTTTAAAACTGACTCCTTGAGAGCCAACTGGACACTTTGCAAATCATTTAGTGTGGTTTAACATTGTTCAGTTCAATTAGGATAGTGTCAAGATATCTTTCACTATCAGCTCTTACAGTTTCCACAAATGCCAAATCACCACTTAATGATTCAGCCAGGTCCAGTTTTAGTTCAGGGTCAACCTGGTTATCATAGTCACATACCTTTTTCAGTATGATGTCCACCCATCTTCCAGAGATGACATCTTCTTTCACCACATGCTGCTGTTGTTGATCTTCCAAGGCCATGAAACACATGTCCCTTTCCTCTTCTTCATCGTCAGATGAGTCATCAGAGTACTCCCATTTTCCCTCAGTTTGTGCCATTAAGCACTGATCCTTTTTCTTTTTCATGGATAGGAGGGCAATCTGGGCCTTAAGCTTCTTGTATTTAGCTTTGTAGCTATCATCAGGCCGATTGAAATTAGGGACAGAGGGGCCAGTTTGGTTGTTCAACTGACTAGATCTGCATTCCTTCATAAAATGACCTTTCTTACCACACTTATAGCATGTAAGATTGGTCTTATCCAGAGAGCTGGAGCTGGAAGCATTGTTGGGGCCATTAAATCTTTTGGATTTATGCTTAAACCTATTAAAGGTTTTAGCAGTCATGGCGACCAGATCATCATCGTCAGTTTCATTACAACCATCACTGTTTTCAGTGGTCAGTCCAGAGTTTAAGAAACTGTTCAACATCTCCTTCATCGAGTGTACCTGGACACCTTAGACTTTTGAGGTAAAGTCTTGTTACCAGTGGCCTTTTTGACTGAAGCTTTAGCCTGTTTGGCTCCAGTTTTAACCTCAATGGGGGTGGTCTCAAAGGTTTCATTTTCAACAGCTTCAGGTTGATCATAAGGTGTTTCAACCTTGAGAGCTGGAGGCAATGCATGAAGATCTGGTATAAGAGCTGCCATCTCCAGATCTTCAGATTTCCATGCATTTTTCTGGGCATCGATAGTTCTTGAAAATGCATCGTAGTTTTTGCCAGATGCTTTTACCCATGACTTGATAATCTTTTATGCTTTTTCAAAATCAGAAAATAATTTTTGATTATCAAGTTCTAAAGCCTCAATCTTTAAAACTGACTCCTTGAGAGCCAACTGGACACTTTGCAAATCATTTAGTGGTGGTTTAACATTGTTCAGTTCAATTAGGATAGTGTCAAGATATCTTTCACTATCAGCTCTTACAGTTTCCACAAATGCCAAATCACCACTTAATGATTCAGCCAGGTCCAGTTTTAGTTCAGGGTCAACCTGGTTATCATAGTCACATACCTTTTTCAGTATGATGTCCACCCATCTTCCAGAGATGACATCTTCTTTCACCACATGCTGCTGTTGTTGATCTTCCAAGGCCATGAAACACATGTCCCTTTCCTCTTCTTCATCGTCAGATGAGTCATCAGAGTACTCCCATTTTCCCTCAGTTTGTGCCATTAAGCACTGATCCTTTTTCTTTTTCATGGATAGGAGGGCAATCTGGGCCTTAAGCTTCTTGTATTTAGCTTTGTAGCTATCATCAGGCCGATTGAAATTAGGGACAGAGGGGCCAGTTTGGTTGTTCAACTGACTAGATCTGCATTCCTTCATAAAATGACCTTTCTTACCACACTTATAGCATGTAAGATTGGTCTTATCCAGAGAGCTGGAGCTGGAAGCATTGTTGGGGCCATTAAATCTTTTGGATTTATGCTTAAACCTATTAAAGGTTTTAGCAATCATGGCGACCAGATCATCATCGTCAGTTTCATTACAACCATCACTGTTTTCAGTGGTCAGTCCAGAGTTTAAGAAACTGTTCAACATCTCCTTCATCGAGTGTACCTGGACACTCTCAGCAAACATTAAAGCAGCACAAGGTTGCTCAGTTGCACTAGCAACCTTGGGACTCTGGGCATGGTTCATGACATCTTGCTCAGCCACAAGTCTTGCAGCATTATTATCTTCAGTGAATCTTAAGGCTCCATAGAGCGATGCAATAGTATGAGTGTGCAAGGTTTTACCTTGTCTCAAGACAAGAACCATGTTTTCCCATTTGGAAGGAAGAATATCACAAAACTTCTCAAGAAGAATATCCTTATCCTTCTCTACACCCAATCCTCTCAACTGATTGATGAGGCTAGAAAATCTGGTGTATGTACCAGTTAGACTTTCATTGGGCAAGGCAAAGAAGGATTCATACTTCTTGTTCAAAGCAACTTTTCTGGTGACAATAGTGTCATCACCTCCTTCAAATTGAATCACTAATTCATCCCACATAGACTTGGCACTGGGAAACAACACAAGTGTTGGAATTAGGTCTTCAGGGACAGCCCCAAGGATCATGTTTTTCAGTCTGGTGTCCAAGTCCACCAGTCTGCGATCCTCATCAGACCAATGGTCTTCTGGCTTTTCCCTTGAACCTCTTCTTCCAGTTGGATCAAGAAGAGGACTGACCCCAAGGGACATGGGTATATATGGTCCATCCTTAAGGATTTTCAACATATACCTTTCAATCCCACCAAAATGCAAAAGCATTCTAGCCTTCCATGTACCGAATGTCTCACTGTTTCCATCAAATTTTGGAACAGGAGTGTTAGAGTAGTGTACATGGACATGGTTTGGGGGCAGTAGGAGGAGGAGGGTTGGTGTTAACATTTTGAAAAGGTTGTGCATTTGTATTCGAGGAGTTTTCACCTGAACCAGAACCATCTCCACCTTCAGTAGTGTTCATCTTAGCAGATCTAGGCAAGTTTATTAGCCTTCTGCTCTGATACCACTTGTAAGTCCCAACTCGTTAGATGGTACTACTGAAGACACCTCTATGTCGATGGTGGAGTTACTTTGCAATATATGCATTGAACTGGAGACGACCAGTTGCAGTGTGTATATACCAAGTTCTAGATAGATTACTTATATAAAAGACAATAAGTAAAGAACAATGCAATAATACAAATAACTTGTAAGATAACTTGATGAGACAATATGTATTTTTCAATGTGTAATTTTTTTATTGATATTAAACAAATTACAAGGTTGATGCGGAACCAAGATAATACACGAATGTAAATATCCTAACAACCTATGAAATACAATTGATCTATACTCGGAATTTCTCAAGACAATCGAAACACTTAAAGTTGTGAAATGTTCCTTTTAGCGATTGAGAGAAGATTGCACAAGTTCACCAAGAATATTGCAGGTTTGCAAAGTGTGAAGTATTTATCTTGTGAGTTCGAATACTTGAATTCTTGGTTGTGCAATGACTTGTATTTATAGGCAAAGTTAACATTGGGATGTTAACTTTAGCCGTACAAATGTGGTTGGGAGCATTTAAGGAATAGCATTTAATTCCTTAAAAAGCATTGTAAAGTCGCATGTTAAAGTGACTTTACATAACCACCTTTATGTACCTTATAATACTTAAATAATAAGATAAGGCTTATTATCCGGGTAAAGGTACATAAAGCATACAAGTCAATTCCTCGTAATCAGTGTAAAGCTTTGTAAGGGCTTTCCACTGATGGTCTCCAGTTTGTAACTGACTAGAATGCCAACTGGGCTTCGCTGCCATTGCCATTCTCTATCTTCCATTTGTTGTCTTCGACTTCAACTGGAATGCTTCTTCAACTTGGTCAGTTCTCAACTGGAGGAAGTCTTCAGTTGCGTAAACTATACGGTGCAACTGGACTTCAATATATTTCTTGACAAATCATCTTTGGTCACCAGTTTACTGGGTCACCAGATGCAACTGGTGACTGGTCAGTGTGAACTGGTGACTGGCCAGTTCCAGGTGAACTGGTCCTAACATTAACCTAAGTCATATTAAGGTCTATAATTCACTGTTGAGCACTTTCAATCTTCACACATAGTTTATCAAAATTATTTAAAAACTCTGTTCCAAATCTTTTTGATTCAAAAATCTTTCAAAGATCAAATTCAAAACTATGAACATCTCTGTGTTCATTATAATGAAAATCTTCTTTCTAAGATATAACATGATTCTTTTAAAGATAAAAATTCAAAACTATGAACATCTCTGTGTTCATTCTTAAGAAACTCTTCTTTCTAAGAATCAATGCAGAAGCATTAACTCAATATCTGTTTATTGAAATTAACAACTCTGTGTTCTTTTCCTTAAACCTATATTATCATATAAGCGCATTTAACATATTAATAGAATATAGGTTAATATGACAAACTTTCTTTTAGCTTTTGATCATTTCACTACCGCTAAACTACCCTACTCGTTTATTCAGTGTTCCATAAGAACGTAGTTGAGTCCTCTTGGAAACTAGATTCTATTTTGACTCTGTCTCTCGTGCAATAGGAACTTTTATTTTACAACAACAACAACAAAAGTTAAACATTTCACGAAAAACAAAACATACACACACACATACACTAAACATAAACAAATAACATAGGTACAAGAGCTAAAGTTACTGCTGATTAGATCAGATTAGCATGTTACATAAGCCTACTAGCGAGAAATAATTCTCTTATTATTAGTTATGAACAGTGATCCAAAAAAGATTACCAATATGTTTGTCCTCTTAAACACTCGGTACTTCCAGTTTCCTTTGGTTTTGAGGCACTTTCGTATTACTTGAGCCAAGGACAGTCACCATGTAACCTAGTAAGTTACTCATGCCACAATTTTAGTTTGCGAACTTTTGTGCCCCATATTCAGATATACTCACGCGGTGACAGGTCGGTGATTCCTCACGCGCAAAGCGACTTAACTTGACTCACGTACGGAAATATACTCAACATTGGATAATGCTAAGTACTTGCATAATTTGTGACATAATTTTTTAAACACTTATGAATACCCGTGACTTTCGATGAGACCCGTGTAGCGAACTTTCTGACAACCTATCCCAAGTTGGAAGCTTTAGGTAGGCTAGGTATACAAAGACACCCCAAGGACTTACTTGTTCGAATCTCAAAGGCTACATTAGCTTCATATTTTCAACAGATTTATTTGATATTTGTATATCTTGTCACAAATATACATCCAAAAAAGCAATACATACACATATATGTACCCGAGACTTTCTTTATAAAGACCAAATATACATAATTATAGTGCAAGATCTTTCATAAGATTTAAAGGACTTGTCTATTTTAAGAACAAGCATTCTCAGCCATATATCTGAATATGTTTCCCATAAGAACATTGTATACATTTAAGTTCAGATTAAAAGGAAACCTTGGTACTTTGTGCCTATCGATACATCATATAATGGTATCACTGAACTGAGCATTTTAAGTACAATTAAGTAGGCTTAAAAGCTAAAGCTAAAGTAAGGTTACTGCACTACATGATTAGACGTGACGAGACTTTAGCTTTTAAGCCTACTTAATTGTACTTAAAATGCTCAGTTCAGTGATACCATTATATGATGTATCGATAGGCACAAAGTACCAAGGTTTCCTTTTAATCTGAACTTAAATGTATACAATGTTCTTATGGGAAACATATTCAGATATATGGCTGAGAATGCTTGTTCTTAAAATAGACAAGTCCTTTAAATCTTATGAAAGATCTTGCACTATAATTATGTATATTTGGTCTTTATAAAGACCAAATATACATAATTATAGTGCAAGATCTTTCATAAGATTTAAAGGACTTGTCTATTTTAAGAACAAGCATTCTCAGCCATATATCTGAATATGTTTCCCATAAGAACATTGTATACATTTAAGTTCAGATTAAAAGGAAACCTTGGTACTTTGTGCCTATCGATACATCATATAATGGTATCACTGAACTGAGCATTTTAGTACAATTAAGTAGGCTTAAAAGCTAAAGCTAAAGTAAGGTTACTGCACTACATGATTAGACGTGACGAGACTTTAGCTTTTAAGCCTACTTAATTGTACTTAAAATGCTCAGTTCAGTGATACCATTATATGATGTATCGATAGGCACAAAGTACCAAGGTTTCCTTTTAATCTGAACTTAAATGTATACAATGTTCTTATGGGAAACATATTCAGATATATGGCTGAGAATGCTTGTTCTTAAAATAGACAAGTCCTTTAAATCTTATGAAAGATCTTGCACTATAATTATGTATATTTGGTCTTTATAAAGAAAGTCTCGGGTACATATATGTGTATGTATTGCTTTTTTGGATGTATATTTGTGACAAGATATACAAATATCAAATAAATCTGTTGAAAATATGAAGCTAATGTGGCCTTTGAGATTCGAACAAGTAAGTCCTTGGGGTTTCTTTGTATACCTAGCCTACCTAAAGCTTCCAACTTGGGATAGGTTGTCAGAAAGTTCGCTACACGGGTCTCATAGAAAGTCACGGGTTTTCATAAGTGCTTTAAATAAAAATTATTAATGTCACAAATATGCAAGTACTTGGCATTATGCAATGTTGAGTATATTTCCGTACGTGAGTCAAGTTAAGTCGCTTTACGCATGAGGAATCACCGACCTGTCACCGCTGACTTGATTCTTAAAGACTTTCTCACTTTACTCACCAAATGTCTTAAGCTTAGTGCTTGTTTCGATTGTGAGAGTGTATCTGAATATGGGGCACATAAGTTCGCAAACTAAAATTGTGGCATGAGTAACTTACTAGGTTACATGGTGACTATCCTTGGCTCAAGTAATACGAAAGTGCCACAAACCAAAAAAGGAGACTGGAAGTACCGAGTGTTTAAGAGGACAAACATATTGGTATTCATTTCTCAAATTTTGGGCTTATGTAAATGCTAATCTGATCTGATCAGTAGTAACCAAGTAACATGTGAATAATGAATAAATTAAGTTAACTAGTGTTTAGATTAGTTTATTGTTCTGTAATTTTTATTCTAATTTATTTTTCATTTTATTGAGTCAAAATAGTATTTTCATAAGTTCTTATTGCACGAGAGATTCTACTTAAATTCTGTTGAGTATATGTTTTACTGAATTCATTCATTTGAATTCTTGATGAGGTTATGTGATTTGTACAAAAGAAGATTTTCTGATATGGACATTAATTTGTTTAAGTTTAGAAAATGATCTTTTAAGTATTATGTGAAAAGTCAAAGTTATTTGAAATCTCACAAGTTTAAGTTGTTACAAGTTACGAATTTAATTAATAACTTGGTGACCTTTTAGGGTTTGACAATGGAATGACCTCCCTTGATTTTTTGTTAGAATCTTGAGTATTTCGTAATTGTTAACCCTAATTTTGTGTGTTTTAGCTTGAATTTTCTGCATTATTATGCCTTTGCTCTTGATGCGTTAATGAGTTTTTGGTAAGTGTGCAGTGTTCAGGTTAAGAAGATAAATTTGGAGTGCTGATCCTTGTTGCAATACAGTGTTATTCATACTGATGATATCATGGAGACAAGATTTTTGGTGTGAAGTGACAATATTGTGATGCAGATATGAGCACGTGAAGGAAGAATACATGAACTTGCCTTTGGAGTATTTATTTACTTTACATTTCATGTATTTAGTGAAAATAATCAGTGTTGATACTTGTTTCTTTTAATGTTTGTACCTTGACTTATGACATGATTTCGGAAACTTTACTAAGTTCTTCATTGGATTTTTGGGCTATTCATTGGTTGTTTGTTTTGTAGACGGCATCTAATATGGGACTTAAGTGTTTCAAGATGGTTTGTCGTCAAGCATCTCAATGATTAGAGAAATGCTCTCCGTATCATGGTCGTGGTTGGTAACGCTGTTAATATGTCAATTGATTATTTTCAGGTTTGTTGATGGTTGGTTTTAGACCTTGGGGTTTTTTATTCAAGATTATAATGTTTGTTAAATACTTACATTATGATGATGATTTTGGATGATTGTACTTCTTGGTACAAGGCATGAACAAGTTGCTTTTAACGAGTTTCTGCTATGTACAGGATTAGGTCAAGGGTCGCATCGTGGAAAGTTTCGTGATGAAGAATCTGGAAAAATTTCTAAGTACAAATTTGTTCTTACGAAGATAGTAGTTAACTTCGTTCAGAATTGCTCTTAAGAAAATTGGACTTATTTTCGTCACATCTAGTTTCGTTTTCTTTGGTTTTAACGAAGATAACCTCTATCTTCGTTCCAGTTGATCTTACGAAGGTTAACTTCGTTCTAACATATTTTTGACCGATTTCCTAACCGACCAGTTTTCACCCGTTTTTAACCATCTATATAAATACAAACTTAATTCGTTTTATCTTTTACATTGCCATAATTTTTTAAAGAGAAACGAATTTAAGCATCTTCTTCTGAATAAACCCCTATACTTTCATCAATCAAATCACTTGATTTCACTCGATTCTCTGCTTGTTGTTTCGATTAATATTGAAATCAGTGTTTCAGGTATATTATCGAGCATCGTCATTCACAAATCCCCAATTCTAATTTGTTATTTTGCCCAGTTTTTGCATGAACTCAATAGGTTTTATACATAATTTAGGTTTCTAGGGTTTAATTTCGTTTTTAGATTTTTACCCGTTGGATCTTTACTTCATCTGTAAAATCGAAGTGGGTTATGCTTCATTTAATTGATACAAATGTTTTGTAATTGATTTCGGGCAAATCAAGTGTTAATCAATTTTTTTTTAAAATCGAATGTTTGATTTTGGGACAACATGCTGTTCAGAATGGTGTTACGAACTTATCTTTCGTTCATTGTCTACGAACTTAGGTTCTGAAGCAGAGTTTACGAAATTAGTCCCTATTTCCAACTTACGAATTTAGGTGTTCTTGTAAACAAACGAACTTAGTTGTGTTTGTATGCTATCTTCGTTTACTTTAACCTAACGAACTTAAGCTCTATTTTCGTACATTTTCACCTAACGAACTTAAACTCTATTTTCGTACATTTTCACCTAACGAACTTAAAGAATATTTTCGTACAGTTTTAACTTACGAAATTATTGATTAAGTTCATAAAAGTCTGCAACTCATTTATTGTGCTAATTCTATAATTGTTTTTATATTATGATTTGTTTTGCAGAAATGGCTCTTGCTCCGCGTCATGAGATGTTTGATTATATCGCTCGCTCTAGGCTTTCTTTTGCATTTTGTGATTCACCTAGACTCATTAGGCAGTATATTGATGCCTTCTGGAGAACTGCTCATCAGGTCATGGTTAATGGTCGTAGTTTTGTTCGTGCTACTGTCGAAGGAATCACATTTGATTTCAATGCTGCGATGCTTCGTGATATTCTGCATTTAGGTGAAGAATCAGACGAAGCAGTGGAATTCACTTATGAGTTTGATCTTATTCGTAGATGTTTTCAAAGAATGGGATATGTTGGTGAAATTAAGCTTCCTTTTGACAAAAGTGGATTTCAAGGACGTTGGAGATATCTTGCTTACGCTTTGTTGGTATGTCTGAGCAATCGTAAGGCTGGATTTGATCTGCTTTCTGCTCAGATTTCTTCGCAGATTGTTGCCTTGGTCTATAATCGACCTTATCCTTTTTCAGCATACTTCTATCAAGAGTTTATTGATCAAATCAATGCCAAAGCGAAAAAGAGGTTTCTCTTATATCCTCGCTTTGTTATGGCAATCGTTAGACATTTTTGTCCGAACTTGGTATTTGATCAAGGTCCTTGCTATGCACCACATGCTTGGCCTCTACGTCTATTTGCTGATCTAGAAGCCAACACTCGAAATGTAGCTGGTCTTAATGATCCACCACTTTTTGGTCATTTGATTAATCCAAACTATCGATCCCATTTTGAGGATGATATGTTAGTGGATGATGATGACGATTCTGATCATGAGGATGAAGAGAGTTCTGATGATGGTTCTGATGGTGATTCTGATTCTGATGGCTCAGATGCATATGATAGTGTCGCTGCTGATTCTAGTAATGAGCATCGAACTAAGATGGCTCATGATATCCCTGCTGATTCAGGAAGTGATCATTCACATCACTTTTCTCGAGAAGGTGTACCTGGTGCTTTACGCCGAGAGCGTCGGAGTAAGGCATGTCATTCTTCTCCTGTTCTTTCTGATACGGATCAATCCGTTCATGATGAACATGATACTCAAGTTAATCAGGATGATGGTGCTGGACAAGAAGTTGTACTTCATTATCAAGAAGAAGTGGAACATAGAGATATGGCACCAAGTCAAATTCATGGAGGTACAAGTACTGTTGGACCTAAGAGGACACTGGATGCTCCTCTTACTTATCGCAGAGCTAAGCGTGCACGAACTACTGAGGCTACTTCAGTATCTATAGCTGCTGCTGCTATTCCTGCTGTCTCTACAGCACAGGTTGCTTCTGTTGCCGGTAGTGTAACGTTGCGTCCACTGTTGCCTCCTGCCTTACCTGTATTGCCTAGATTGCCTACTTTTCCTCCTCTTCCTTCAGATTACTCACTAGTTCGGCGTATCGATGTTCTTCAGGCTCGTGTTGATACATTAGAGTATGATCTTACGAATGTTCGAGGTGCTTTGACCTTTTTAATAAACTGGGTCAAGAATCAAGGGGGAGATGTTCCTGAAGAAGTTTGCAGATTGTCAGTAGTTCAGCCAAGACGTCAGAATGATGATGATGATGATGCTGATAATGCTGGTAATAGGATTGATTCTCGCCCAGTTTCTGACAAAGGAAAAGGTGTTGAGACTCAGGGGGAGACAGGAAGGGATACTACCCAGGTTGGTACTTCTGGTGCGGGTGGATCAAGTGCTCCTCGTGATGCTGAAGTTGTTGAAGCACTTGACTCAGGTAATTCTTCGAAATCGATTGATTATTTAAGTGATGATCAAGTTGAAGCTGAAACTGAACGATTAAAGCATGAAGTTAAGGCAAAATTTGGACATGACTGTAATACCGAAGAAAATGCTTTTCATCCTGTATTTGATAACTTGTTAGATAAACAGCAAAAAGCAGAAACTGAAAAAGAAAAAGAGTTACAAATTCAAAGGCAAACAGCCTTGGAATCTGATTCTGATTCTGATTCTGATTCAACTTATGATTCTGATAAAGATTGATAAAGTGTATATTAGGTTGCATGTAATAAGTTTACGACATGTAAATGTAATCTATCTTATTTCAATGCAATTATATTTCATCTTTATTATTATTATCATGATTATTCATTGTATTCTGGTGTTCATTTTGTGTAATCTTAATAGATGATACAGATGATGCAGAATTATTCTTTGATGATGATGAACTTGAGGAGGGTGAGTTTGTTCCTGAACCGGATCTAAACATATTCAAGAAACCTTATGGGTTTGATGATGTTTGGGACTCAATTCCGCAAGATCCATCTATAGAAGAAAGAAAAGTGTTAGAGATAAAGAGAAAAGAAGTTAAAGAAAGAATGCTTCAAGCTTCAATTAGTAGCACCGCTAAAGTTTTAAATTTTGTGGTATATGCTAAGGTTGATGATGCATTGATTCCTTTCCACTGGGAAATTAACTTGACAAGACCTTTTGATCCAAATGATTATCCAGTTCCTCTCAGAGAAGATGATCTACTGCAAGAGATTGATCGACTTGTGCCTGGGCAAAGAATTAATGAATATATAGTCACATGGGATACTATGAAACCCATTATGTATTGGACTCACATCTCAGATAAAGATGCTGCAAAATATAAGACGATAATCTGGAGTTGGTTCTATGATGAAGAATTGAAGTTGTTCATTCTTAAAAGACCAGAAGGTTGTCAGTATTTAGCGTGGCATGAGAGACACTTCAGAAGTTTGTGTGAAGAAGATTTACATGAACTCGGAAATAACTGGATTATCAATCCAAGTGGTTATGGTCTTGCTGATGTTGTTGGTAAGAATCTTCATGAAGATTTCAAGTTGAGATTGAATATGAAAGATTCAGAGAAACCAAAGTTTCATATTGAACCAAGACGGAAGAAGAAGGTGGTTAAGCCAGATAAAAGCGTTGAGTATATTCAACATGATAGCAAGTATATGATCAAAGTCCCTGCCAAGAAGTGGGCACAAGATGTCTTGGATAAGATGGATAATTGGGAGATTGATCGGAATTCTGGTGAAGCCAAGATGTATGCAGACTCGAAGAAGAATATGTTGTTGAGAAGGATGTATGATCCAATGCAGTTGGTTAACTTCTCAAGAAATGATCAGAGAAAATTATACGATACTGAATGTTCATTTTTACCATTTTGGAAGAATGAAGAAGATCGATATCGTAAGATTCTCCATGTCTGCTTACACGAAAATATCCATGCAAATAGCAAGCGATTGTTATTTGATGGATGATAAAGATTCTTTTGAAGACTGAAGAAATCGAAGATGCTGCTGTCAAGGGGGAGTTTGTTGATGCATGTTGATGTGACAACAGCAACTTAGATTTGATTAGTCTTTTAGATTAAGACATTATGTTATTTTATGTCTTATTTATATATGTATAATTGATAGATTATGGACTTCATGTTTTGGTAATGATCGATTACATGTTTTGGTGTTATATATATGTTGTTATATATGATGTTTGTTATGTGTGTTATACAAGTACAAACATAATATATGTTAGGTTCCTTGTACATGAAATACTTGGAAAATAACTAGGCATAGATGCTGATGGAAGTTAGTACTAACGAAGATAATCTTCGTTAGGAACAAACGAAGATAATCTTCGTTATATGGGCAAACGAAGATAATCTTCGTGGAAAAACGAAGATAATCTTCGTTAGGAACAAACGAAGATAATCTTCGTTAGGAACAAACGAAGATAATCTTCGTTAGGAACAAACGAAGATAATCTTCGTTAGGAACAAACGAAGATAATCTTCGTTAGGAACAAACGAAGATAATCTTCGTTAGGAACAAACGAAGATAATCTTCGTTAGGAACAAACGAAGATAATCTTCGTTAGGAAAAACGAAGATAATCTTCGTTAGGAACAAACGAAGATAATCTTCGTTAGGAACTAAACGAAGATAATCTTCGTTAGGAACAAACGAAGATAATCTTCGTTAGGAACAAACGAAGATAATCTTCGTTAGGAACAAACGAAGATAATCTTCGTTAGGAACTAAACGAAGATAATCTTCGTTAGGAACAAACGAAGATAATCTTCGTTAGGAACAAACGAAGATAATCTTCGTTAGGAACAAACGAAGATAATCTTCGTTAGGAAAAACGAAGATAATCTTCGTTAGGAACAAACGAAGATAATCTTCGTTAGGAAAAACGAAGATAATCTTCGTTAGGAACAAACGAAGATAATCTTCGTTAGGAAAAACGAAGATAATCTTCGTTAGGAACAAACGAAGATAATCTTCGTTAGGAACAAACGAAGATAATCTTCGTTAGGAACAAACGAAGATAATCTTCGTTAGGAACAAACGAAGATAATCTTCGTTAGGAACAAACGAAGATAATCTTCGTTAGGAACAAACGAAGATAATCTTCGTTAGGAACAAACGAAGATAATCTTCGTTAGGAAAAACGAAGATAATCTTCGTTAGGAACAAACGAAGATAATCTTCGTTAGGAAAAACGAAGATAATCTTCGTTAGGAACAAACGAAGATAATCTTCGTTAGGAACAAACGAAGATAATCTTCGTTAGGAACAAACGAAGATAATCTTCGTTAGGAACAAACGAAGATAATCTTCGTTAGGAACAAACGAAGATAATCTTCGTTAGGAACAAACGAAGATAATCTTCGTTAGGAACAAACGAAGATAATCTTCGTTAGGAACAAACGAAGATAATCTTCGTTAGGAACAAACGAAGATAATCTTCGTTAGGAACAAACGAAGATAATCTTCGTTAGGAACAAACGAAGATAATCTTCGTTAGGAACAAACGAAGATAATCTTCGTTAGGAACAAACGAAGATAATCTTCGTTAGGAACAAACGAAGATAATCTTCGTTAGGAACAAACGAAGATGATCTTCGTTAGGAACAAACGAAGATAATCTTCGTTAGGAACAAACGAAGATAATCTTCGTTAGGAACAAACGAAGATAATCTTCGTTAGGAACAAACGAAGATAATCTTCGTTAGGAACAAACGAAGATAATCTTCGTTAGGAACAAACGAAGATAATCTTCGTTAGGAACAAACGAAGATAATCTTCGTTAGGAACAAACGAAGATAATCTTCGTTAGGAACAAACGAAGATAATCTTCGTTAGGAACAAACGAAGATAATCTTCGTTAGGAAAAACGAAGATAATCTTCGTTAGGAACAAACGAAGATAATCTTGTTAATCACCAACAAGCTATAACCTTCCGGTATTAAACCAAGAGGCTCTGATACCAATTTTAAGTCCCCTGGTACGGATCGTCATTAGCTTGATCCAGTTATCTTGAGGTGTGGAATCCCTCACAATAACTTGGTGATCAACAAGAAAGCCCCTAGATCAACTACGGCCTCGTAGATCTTCTTCGGGCTAGCGGAACAACCTTTGACGACTTTAACCTGCAATACCTGCTTGATAATTCGACAAATGTTCAACCCTAAAACTCTGTTAGGGTTCGCTTTATATAGGTAACATCCGACATGGGCTTCAGCATGTTAGCCTCGCAAACCCAGCCCATCCCGTCACTTTTACGAGGTCGTAACTGTGATTGGCCTCGTATTTGTCCCTGCAAATACGGGGTCATATTACCTATATGACTAACCTCGTATTTAACCCTGTAAATACGGGGTCACATTTCTTCTGTATGAATTGCGAGCTCGCAATTCATACTTAGCAGATTTACTATACATTCAATACTTAAACTTAATCTAGTATTCTATGCATAATACTAAGTTCATTAATGACAATCACATTACAAAGACATATAACAATATAAGCCCAAACAATCTAGACTGTATTCAATTACGTAGATGGTGTAAAGTCCCTCACACGATGGTTTAACCCACGAGTGTAAAATAACAAGACAAGTATGAACTAGAATCGGACTAGTATTACTTCAATATAAATATGCAAGAATATAAACAAAGTAATAAATGACTTTAAGCAATATTTAAACAAGTAAATAAAAGGTGGAACACGAATGTAGTTTACAAGTGTATTTTCTTTATTGATGTATAAACAAAATACAAGATCGTTGCGGAACCTAGATATTACACGTATGTAAGTATCTAAACAATCTTTGAATTACAAGTGATCTATACTTGCTAAATAAACTCCTTTGATCGATATACTTAGAGTTGTGAAGTATAGCTGTTTAGATCGAGAGTATTTAAGCAAGTTCACCAATTTGCTAAAAAGTGATTTTCTCAAAGAAATGACTTTGTATTTATAGGCAACAAAATTCTCCAGTGAATTTTGTGCCGTACAAATATGGTTGCATACATTTAATGATCCGACAAGAACATTAAATGTATTGGATAAGGAATAAGGATAAAGTCACATCAAGTGCAAGTGTATCCTTTTATCCAACCACCTTAACACACGTATACTTTGGTAAAGAACAAGTGGGTTGTTCTTTGGAAAGTGTGTAAAGGCTTAAAGTCAAATCCTCGATATCAGTGTTCAGACTTGTAAGGTCTAGAACACTGACAATCCTCCAGTGTACAGATCTGGTAAGACTTTCCAGTGGACTCCGCCATTTGATAAGTCTTCTTTCTTCAGACTTCAGTCTTTGACTTCAGTGAGAATGTCTTCAGTAGAGTTGATCTGGACTGGGGTGAAGTCCAGTGAGCTAATCTGGAGAATACTCCAGATTTCCTATACAAGTATTTGCTCACTGGTCTTCCATTATTTCTGGACAAATCTTTAGAAGGACTCCAGATCCCAAGTCTGGAGTAGGTCAGATTCTGGACAGATCTTCAGTAAGCTCCAGTAGTCGAGTCTGGAGCGAGTCTAGTAAATCTGGACCTAACAAATTCCCCCTATTTGTTTAGAAATAATGCAAGTGTTTTCAGACTTATAGATATACAAATTTGTATGTCTGGAAAACACTTAGTCGATTTAAGTCTAAAAAATCTAAGTTACTGGAGAACACTTTATAGATCATGAGTGTTTTCAGTTTCATCTTTTAAGTTCTAACTTAGACTAAATCTGGTCATTTACTTATAAAAATAAAAAATTGCAACCATTATTACTTTCATCAAAAGGAAAATAATTACAACTTTCATAAGACAATTAATTACAATAAGTACAATGATAAAAAGATTTAGGCCCATCTTTTCGTTGTCCTTTCTGGAGCATCTTCAGTAGCCTTCCTCTTTGGAGATGGAGATGATGGAACAGACACTGGTGGTCTCAAACCCAACACAGCTTCCATTTGTTGAATTCTTCTCCAGACCTTCTCGATTCTCTTCATAAAGGCCTTCACATCTGGAGAGAGATCAGTTTTACCTTTAAAGGTCAATCCTATCTCCTTCAGTTCAGTCCATCCAAAAGCTTGGACTGATGTATCCTTCCTTTCATCTGTAAAGTTACCCTCTCTGGTCAACTTCACATTGAATCTGGTCATTCCTTGATGATTTTCAGCCAACTTGATTTCAGCATTTACAATCCTTCTTGTATTGGCCCTGAAATTCATCATATCATTAAACTTTGCCTTCTGCTTAGCCATGTGAACCATTTCTTCAGTATCCCTGGATACACCACTCTATTGTCCTTCAGTGGACTGGTGTTCATGTCGATTGATTCTCAGAGTAGTATCCAGAGGAATGAAGGTGCTAACATCACCATCTTTTATTGCCTTTATTTGTTTGGCAGTAAGCTTAGGCAGACCAGTCATCCTTTTCCTGTATTCCAACTCCAGAGCACCAGCATTTTTTCTAATCTTTTTCTGGAGGCTTACCAGCTCCTCCTTTCTTTGTCTGATCAACTCTGGAATGGTAACACCATAAATTAATGAGTCATATACCTGTTCTTCTTCAGCGTAGAACGAGCGTATATGGACATCATTCAATGCATCGAGACACTGATGAACTCTGGGGTCATCCTTCATCCTTTTAAAGACTTCAACATTAATGCCTAACCTTCCAGCATTGTAGGAATCCAGAGTGCCCATTATTGCCATATCCCTATGATGGGCCAGCAGTTCATTCTTTTGATTTGTCTTGAAAATTTCTATCATAATGCATTGTTGTTGCAACTTCCTTGATGTTTCATTGTCAACATCTTCAATCTGCTCTTCCTCTTCACCAGATACAACCTTTTCTTTTCCTTTGACTGCCTTCAGTGTGGTAGGAATATCTGGGAAGGTTTCAAACTGGGGTTCACTGGCTTCAGTACCAGTAGCCTCTTCTTCAGTCTGTACAATGGCTTCAGTGCGAAGTGCTCTCTGGGCTAATCGTGCACTGGCATCAGTACCAGTCACTTGTTTTCTTTGAACAATGCTCTCAGTAGCAACGGCCCTTACAACTTCCTTTTTCTTCCTTATTAAACCTTCTTGGTCACCAGATGATGGAATAGATGATTTTTCCCCCTTGGAATGATCTCTAGTCCTGGACTTCAGATCATTCCACAATTCTTCCATCATATGCCTGTCCAGAGAACCAAAGGTCTTTCCTTGCTCTGGCATGGAAGCAGTCATACCTTTCTTGAGTGCCAGCACTTCTTTCTTCATATTTTCAATTTCTTCTGGCAAGTGCTGTGGCAACTTCTCATCCAGTAGCTTTTCTATTTGAGGTAACACCCCATCATAAATGCTACTTAGGACAGTCTCAGAAACTTCTTCACATAATTCTTTTAACATATTGTTTCTGAACTTCCTTGTACATGCATCACTCAGAGTACTAACAACTGCACTCTGGTCCAGTGTGGGCCTACTCTCCAGAGAGCTTACCCTTGTATCCAGCTTCTCAACTTCTTCTTTCAGACCTGCCAGTGGTTGTACTAATTCATCTTTCACTGCAGTCTGAACAGAACTTACCAGTCTTGTTTCCAAACCCTGGACTGCCACTCTAATGTTTTCAGAATTACGATTTGTGGCCAGTACCAGTTGTTAGAGCACATTAAATGCATAAATTGTTGTCCGATGCAATAATTCTAAAAGGCTGAGAAATTCGTACATATATGTCTTACGAACTTTAAGTTCGTAAGAACTAATAAGTTCGTAAGTATATGCCAAACGAACTTTAAGTTCGTAAGAACTAATAAGTTCGTAAGAATATATAATTCGAGAACTAATAAGTTCGTAAGTAATAAGTTCGTAACGAACTTTAAGTTCGTAAGAACTAATAAGTTCGTAAGTATATGCCAAACGAACTTTAAGTTCGTAAGAACTAATAAGTTCGTAAGAACTTAGTTCGTAAGTATATGTCTAACGAACTTTAAGTTCGTAAGAACTAATAAGTTCGTAAGTATATGCCAAACGAACTTTAAGTTCGTAAGAACTAATAAGTTCGTAAAAACTAATAAGTTCGTAAGTATATGCCAAACGAACTTTAAGTTCGTAAGAACTAATAAGTTCGTAAGAACTATAAGTTCGTAAGAACTAATAAGTTCGTAAGTATATAAGTTCGTAAGAACTAATAAGTTCGTAAGAACTAATAATTCGTAAGAACTAATAAGTTCGTAAGAACTAATAAGTTCGTAAGAACTAATAAGTTCGTAAGAACTAATAAGTTCGTAAGAACTAATAAGTTCGTAAGAACTAATAAGTTCGTAAGAACTAATAAGTTCGTAAGAACTAATAAGTTCGTAAGAACTAATAATTCGTAAGAACTATAAGTTCGTAAGAACTAATAAGTTCGTAAAACTATATAATACGAACTTTAAGTTCGTAAGAACTAATAAGTTCGTAAATATATAATCGAACTTTAAGTTCGTAAGAACTAGAAATTCGTACATATATGTCTTACGAACTTTAAGTTCGTAAGAACTAATAAGTTCGTAAGTATATGCCAAACGAACTTTAAGTTCGTAAGAACTAATAAGTTCGTAAGAATATAATTCGTAAGAACTAATAAGTTCGTAAGAACTAATAAGTTCGTAAGAACTAATAAGTTCGTAAGAACTAATAAGTTCGTAAGAACTAATAAGTTCGTAAGAACTAATAAGTTCGTAAGAACTAATAAGTTCGTAAGAATAATAAGTTCGTAAGAACTAATAAGTTCGTAAGAACTAATAAGTTCGTAAGAACTAATAAGTTCGTAAGAACTAATAATTCGTAGAACTAATAAGTTCGTAAGAACAAGTTCGTAAGAACTAATGAACGAACATAAGGGTTAAGTTCGTAAGTTAAATTCGTAAGTACGAAAATAGAACTAAATCCTAAGTTCGTAACTTATAAACCTAAACTTAAGTTCGAATTAAAATTCTAAAAGGCTGAGAAATTCGTACATATATGTCTTACGAACTTTAAGTTCGTAAGAACTAATAAGTTCGTAAGTATATGCCAAACGAACTTTAAGTTCGTAAGAACTAATAAGTTCGTAAGAACTATAATTCGTACATATATGTTTTACGAACTTTAAGTTCGTAAGAACTAATAAGTTCGTAAGTATATGCCAAACGAACTTTAAGTTCGTAAGAACTAATAAGTTCGTAAGAACAATAAGTTCGTAGGAAATCAATAACATAAGGACTATGCGAAGCTATTGGGTAAACTAAAGCCAGCTTGATCATCTACCCATCTCTCGCCAAAGCTTCACACGTCATCTCACTGCCTAACCTGAGGGGTGTCAACACATTAAAAGAAACAAGTGTTAGCTATAAAGCTAAGTAAGATAACACCAGGTTTAAGCAAAACATTTCATCCATTCAAATCGTCACTTTAAAACATTACGTCATTTTAATTAGGCATTCATACCACCGTATAACATATCCACATCACATATAAGCATAGAGTTCATGACCCTAAGCGTGCCTAATCAATTTGATCACTTTGATTCACCTCGTTAAGTTGTAACCGAAGTTACCGTTTTTAAGGAAAGACAATGTCGATCCATGAGTAGTACGCTATGTTCATGACATTAGGTGGGTCATCAGGCCACCCGAAACTACTCGCCACATATGACTTGTTGCAAGGAACCACCCGAGCAACCATTTTAACATACCTATAACCACCGTCAGGCACCATTTATACGTACCTATTACCACCGTAAGGCACGATGTACCTATTACCACCGTAAGGCACGATGTACCTATTACCACCGTAAGGCACGATGTACCTATTACCACCGTAAGGCACGATGTACCTATTACCACCGTAAGGCACGATGTACCTATTACCACCGTAAGGCACGATGTACCTATTACCACCGTAAGGCACGATGTACCTATTACCACCGTAAGGCACGATGTACCTATTACCACCGTAAGGCACGATGTACCTATTACCACCGTAAGGCACGATGTACCTATTACCACCGTAAGGCACGATGTACCTATTACCACCGTAAGGCACGATGTACCTATTACCACCGTAAGGCACGATGTACCTATTACCACCGTAAGGCACGATGTACCTATTACCACCGTAAGGCACGATGTACCTATTACCACCGTAAGGCACGATGTACCTATTACCACCGTAAGGCACGATGTACCTATTACCACCGTAAGGCACGATGTACCTATTACCACCGTAAGGCACGATGTACCTATTACCACCGTAAGGCACGATGTACCTATTACCACCGTAAGGCACGATGTACCTATTACCACCGTAAGGCACGATGTACCTATTACCACCGTAAGGCACGATGTACCTATTACCACCGTAAGGCACGATGTACCTATTACCACCGTAAGGCACGATGTACCTATTACCACCGTAAGGCACGATGTACCTATTACCACCGTAAGGCACGATGTACCTATTACCACCGTAAGGCACGATGTACCTATTACCACCGTAAGGCACGATGTACCTATTACCACCGTAAGGCACGATGTACCTATTACCACCGTAAGGCACGATGTACCTATTACCACCGTAAGGCACGATGTACCTATTACCACCGTAAGGCACGATGTACCTATTACCACCGTAAGGCACGATGTACCTATTACCACCGTCATCATAACATATCATATCGTAAACATATCATTAACCACCGTCATCATAACATATCATATCGTAAACATATCATTAACCACCGTCATCATAACATATCATATCGTAAACATATCATTAACCACCGTCATCATAACATATCATATCGTAAACATATCATTAACCACCGTCATCATAACATATCATATCGTAAACATATCATTAACCACCGTCATCATAACATATCATATCGTAAACATATCATTAACCACCGTCATCATAACATATCATATCGTAAACATATCATTAACCACCGTTCATCATAACATATCATATCGTAAACATATCATTAACCACCGTCATCATAACATATCATATCGTAAACATATCATTAACCACCGTTATCATAACATATCATATCGTAAACATATCATTAACCACCGTCATCATAACATATCATATCGTAAACATATCATTAACCACCGTCATCATAACATATCATATCGTAAACATATCATTAACCACCGTCATCATAACATATCATATCGTAAACATATCATTAACCACCGTTCATCATAACATATCATATCGTAAACATATCATTAACCACCGTCATCATAACATATCATATCGTAAACATATCATTAACCACCGTTCATCATAACATATCATATCGTAAACATATCATTAACCACCGTCATCATAACATATCATATCGTAAACATATCATTAACCACCGTCATCATAACATATCATATCGTAAACATATCATTAACCACCGTCATCATAACATATCATATCGTAAACATATCATTAACCACCGTCATCATAACATATCATATCGTAAACATATCATTAACCACCGTCATCATAACATATCATATCGTAAACATATCATTAACCACCGTTCATCATAACATATCATATCGTAAACATATCATTAACCACCGTTCATCATAACATATCATATCGTAAACATATCATTAACCACCGTCATCATAACATATCATATCGTAAACATATCATTAACCACCGTCATCATAACATATCATATCGTAAACATATCATTAACCACCGTCATCATAACATATCATATCGTAAACATATCATTAACCACCGTCATCATAACATATCATATCGTAAACATATCATTAACCACCGTCATCATAACATATCATATCGTAAACATATCATTAACCACCGTCATCATAACATATCATATCGTAAACATATCATTAACCACCGTCATCATAACATATCATATCGTAAACATATCATTAACCACCGTTCATCATAACATATCATATCGTAAACATATCATTAACCACCGTTCATCATAACATATCATATCGTAAACATATCATTAACCACCGTCATCATAACATATCATATCGTAAACATATCATTAACCACCGTCATCATAACATATCATATCGTAAACATATCATTAACCACCGTTCATCATAACATATCATATCGTAAACATATCATTAACCACCGTCATCATAACATATCATATCGTAAACATATCATTAACCACCGTCATCATAACATATCATATCGTAAACATATCATTAACCACCGTTATCATAACATATCATATCGTAAACATATCATTAACCACCGTTCATCATAACATATCATATCGTAAACATATCATTAACCACCGTCATCATAACATATCATATCGTAAACATATCATTAACCACCGTCATCATAACATATCATATCGTAAACATATCATTAACCACCGTCATCATAACATATCATATCGTAAACATATCATTAACCACCGTTCATCATAACATATCATATCGTAAACATATCATTAACCACCGTCATCATAACATATCATATCGTAAACATATCATTAACCACCGTTCATCATAACATATCATATCGTAAACATATCATTAACCACCGTTCATCATAACATATCATATCGTAAACATATCATTAACCACCGTCATCATAACATATCATATCGTAAACATATCATTAACCACCGTCATCATAACATATCATATCGTAAACATATCATTAACCACCGTCATCATAACATATCATATCGTAAACATATCATTAACCACCGTCATCATAACATATCATATCGTAAACATATCATTAACCACCGTTCATCATAACATATCATATCGTAAACATATCATTAACCACCGTCATCATAACATATCATATCGTAAACATATCATTAACCACCGTTCATCATAACATATCATATCGTAAACATATCATTAACCACCGTCATCATAACATATCATATCGTAAACATATCATTAACCACCGTTCATCATAACATATCATATCGTAAACATATCATTAACCACCGTCATCATAACATATCATATCGTAAACATATCATTAACCACCGTTCATCATAACATATCATATCGTAAACATATCATTAACCACCGTCATCATAACATATCATATCGTAAACATATCATTAACCACCGTTCATCATAACATATCATATCGTAAACATATCATTAACCACCGTTCATCATAACATATCATATCGTAAACATATCATTAACCACCGTCATCATAACATATCATATCGTAAACATATCATTAACCACCGTCATCATAACATATCATATCGTAAACATATCATTAACCACCGTCATCATAACATATCATATCGTAAACATATCATTAACCACCGTCATCATAACATATCATATCGTAAACATATCATTAACCACCGTTCATCATAACATATCATATCGTAAACATATCATTAACCACCGTCATCATAACATATCATATCGTAAACATATCATTAACCACCGTCATCATAACATATCATATCGTAAACATATCATTAACCACCGTCATCATAACATATCATATCGTAAACATATCATTAACCACCGTCATCATAACATATCATATCGTAAACATATCATTAACCACCGTCATCATAACATATCATATCGTGACCACGAGGCGTCCTCGGAAGTTTGGTCACAAAATCCATCGTAATGTGATCCCATTTCCACTCAGGGATCTCAAGTTGCTGAAATTTCCCGTAAGGCTTTTGATGTTCAGCTTTCACTTTAGCACACGTCAAACATTTCTGCACATACATCATCACATCGTTCTTAATACTGGGCCACCAATAAATCGGCTTCAAATCCGCATGCATCTTTGTGGCACCAGGGTGTACAGAATACTTAGTTTTGTGAGCTTCATCCATTACTAACTCACGATTGCCTCCATAGAGAGGAACCCATATTCTACCTTTGTAAGTTCGAAGGCCACGACTATTTTCTTCCATTTGGAGTCTGTTCTTCTTCTTTTTCCCAATAGACTCCGCTTTCACATTATCATCCTTTAACGCTTCGATTTGAGCTAATCGAATAGGTTCCATTAAGTTCTGGAGGTAAATCCAGCTTAAATGCCTGTTCATTAACCTTCTTAATGATCTTAAAAGGTCCAATGAATCTAGGGCTTAGCTTTCCTCGTTTGCCAAATCGTAATACACCTTTCCAAGGCGACACCTTGAGTAAAACCATTTCGCCTTCTTTAAAATCAAACGGCCTCCTTTTCTTATCAGCATATGACTTTTGCCTTTCGCGAGCAACACGTAAGGCTTTCCTTGCAACATTAACTTTATCGGCCGTAATTTGTACTACTTCGGGTCCAGCAAATTGCTTTTCCCCGGGCTCCAACCAACAACTAGGAGTCCGACACTTTCTACCATATAACATCTCATAAGGTGGCATTCCAATGCTCGCATGATAACTATTGTTATACGCAAACTCAATAAGAGGTAGGTGTTTATCCCACGAACCACCATAATCCATTACACAAGCTCTGAGCATATCTTCGAGCGTTTGAATAGTCCTTTCACTTTGCCCATCGGTCTGCGGGTGATAGGCTGTGCTCAGACGAACTTGAGTACCAACTTCCCGTTGAAAACTCTTCCAAAAGTTGGAAACGAATCGAGCATCACGATCGGACACAATCGATATCGGAACACCATGTTTAGTAACCACTTCATCAATATACAACGTAGCGAAGTTCTCCATAGGAGCAGTCTCACGAACTGGGAGAAAGTGAGCACTCTTCGTTAATCGATCGACAATAACCCATATCATATCGTGACCACGAGGCGTCCTCGGAAGTTTGGTCACAAAATCCATCGTAATGTGATCCCATTTCCACTCAGGGATCTCAAGTTGCTGAAATTTCCCGTAAGGCTTTTGATGTTCAGCTTTCACTTTAGCACACGTCAAACATTTCTGCACATACATCATCACATCGTTCTTAATACTGGGCCACCAATAAATCGGCTTCAAATCCGCATGCATCTTTGTGGCACCAGGGTGTACAGAATACTTAGTTTTGTGAGCTTCATCCATTACTAACTCACGATTGCCTCCATAGAGAGGAACCCATATTCTACCTTTGTAAGTTCGAAGGCCACGACTATTTTCTTCCATTTGGAGTCTGTTCTTCTTCTTTTTCCCAATAGACTCCGCTTTCACATTATCATCCTTTAACGCTTCGATTTGAGCTAATCGAATAGGTTCCAGTAAATTCGACTCAATCTTTGTAATCATCGCACATAATCTACTCTTCGCATATCCTTTGCGGCTTAAGGCATCGGCAACCACATTAGCTTTGCCTGGGTGATATTTAATCTCACAATCATAATCCTTTAATAACTCCATCCACCGTCGTTGTCTAACATTCATGTCCTTCTGAGTAAACACGTACTGTAAGCTCTTATGATCCGTGTATAGGGTACACTTTGTACCATACAGATAATGTCGCCACAATTTCAGAGCAAAAACAACAGCAGCCAGCTCAAGGTCATGAGTAGGATAGTTCCGCTCATGAGGCTTCAGCTGTCGAGAGGCGTAAGCGATAACTTTGTCTCGTTGCATTAGTACACACCCTAACCCCGTGATGGATGCGTCACTATAGACCACTAAATCATCTGTTCCTTCGGGTAAGGCTAAGACTGGAGCTTCACACAACTTCTTTTTCAACGTCGTGAAGGCTTTCTCTTGAGCATCGGTCCACACAAACTTCACACCTTTCTTCGTTAATTCAGTCATTGGCTTGGCAATGCGCGAGAAATCCTGAATGAAACGTCGATAATAGCCAGCCAAACCGAGAAAACTCTTAATTTCAGTAGGAGACTTAGGCTGCTCCCACTTCGACACCGCTTCTATCTTCGAAGGATCTACTTTTATACCATCAGAGGAGACGACATGGCCGAGGAAATGAACTTCCTTTAGCCAGAACTCGCACTTGGAGAATTTAGCATATAGCTTTTTCTCTCTGAGGACTTGAAGGACAGCTCTCAAATGCTCTCTATGTTCCTCTTCCGACTTTGAATACACAAGAATGTCGTCGATAAAAACAATAACGAAATGATCCAAAAATGGTCGACAGACACGGTTCATCAAATCCATAAACTTCGCTGGAGCATTTGTCAAACCGAATGGCATGACAAGGAACTCATAATGACCATAACGAGTTCGGAACGCTGTTTTGGCTACACTTTCTTCTTCAACCTTCAATTGATGATAGCCAGACCGTAAATCAATCTTTGAGAAATAAGAAGCACCTTGAAGTTGATCGAATAAATCATCAATACGAGGGAGTGGATATTTATTCTTCACCGTTCTTTTATTCAGCTCGCGATAATCGATACACATGCGCATGGATCCGTCTTTCTTCTTTACGAAAAGGATAGGAGCACCCCAAGGAGAGGAACTCGGACGAATGAAACCTTTATCTAAAAGTTCCTGAATTTGCGTCATTAACTCCTTCATCTCTGTCGGAGCTAATCGATACGGAGCTTTGGCTACAGGAGTAGCACCAGGAATAAGGTCAATAGAAAATTCAACCTCACGATCCGGAGGAAGACCTGGAAGATCTTCAGGGAAAACATCAGGAAACTCGGAAACAACTTCGACATCAGAGACTGTAGGCTTCGCGATACGAGAATCGATGACATAAGCTAGAAAATGTGACTTAGTTTGCCGTATACAACGAAGCGCTTTCATCATCGAGATCACCTTAACATTTCCCGGCTTCTTGTCACCATAAACACAGACACCTTTACCGTCGGGAGTAGCGATACGGACTATCTTTTTCGAACATAGGACGACAGCATCATTCTTAGACATCCAATCCATACCGAGAACAACATCGAAACTAGGAATAGTAGCGGGTAACAGGTTAGCAGTAAATGAACGACCCTCTATTTCTATCGGACAATCAGAATAACCTTCCCGAATAATAGACGTCGCACCATTAGCCACCTCTATTTCTATCGGACAATCAGAATAACCTTCCCGAATAATAGACGTCGCACCATTAGCCACCTCTACTTCTATAGGGCACCGTAAAGAACTAGTAGTCATGTCTAACTTAGGAGCAAACAGAGTAGACACAAAAGATTTGTTCGCACCAGAATCAAATAACACATTAGCAGGTTTGGAGTTAACAATAAGGGTAGCAGTAACTACCTGATCATCGTCTTTTGCCTCCTCAGCCGTCATCTGAAAAGCACGGGCTTTGGCCTGGGAAGCTCCTGCCTTCTTTCCCTCATCTTTCTTCATCTGCGGGCAGTCTGCAATACGGTGCTTGGTGTCTCCACATTTATAACATCTAGCCTTGTCAGTGCATTGATCAATGGTATGACCCTGAGTTCCACACCTATTGCACCTGCGGGTCTTTGTAGAACACTGACCAGAATGGATAGATTTGCAGCCAGGGCACCATTTTCCATCCTTGTCTGCCCTTCCCTTGTCAGAGGACGATGAAGATCCCTTAAATTTCTTTCCAAAACGATTTGATCCACCAAACCTCCTCTTATTGCCAGACTTCTTCTCATCCTCTTTCTTTTCAACTTTCTTATCCGCAGCAAAATCATCATCAAGCTTTTTAGATTCTTTGATTGCTTCAGTTAGAGTCTTATGCTGCCTACAAATACCTCGATAACTTGGAGGTAAACCATCGACATAGCAGGCGACTTGATCTGCATCAGTTCTGAATAGATGACCCACAAATTTCATCTTTTCCATAAAGGAACGAGCATAATCATTGACTTTACCAATTTCAGCCGTCAAAGCACGAAACTCTTTTTCCATCTTGCGCTGTTCATGAGTCCCGATATACTCCTCAATAAACTTCTGCTTGAAGGTAGCCCATGTGATAGCAGATACCATATCTGGAGTCATCGAAATAGTAATGCTCTTCCACCAATCTCGAGCACCTTCTTTCAACATTCTACTCGCACACAACACCTTTTTATCCTCTGGACAGTCACAAGCTTCAAAGACCATCTCAGTATCATCAAGCCATTCCATACAGCCTACTGCGTTAAGTGTTCCATTGAATTTCTGAGCTCCACACTTCTGGAAACTTTCGAACTTAAATCGAGGAGCTTGAACTACATTAGGAGGAGCCACATCAACATTAACAGGGGGAACGACAACATTATCCACTGGTGGCTCAATGTGGTGAGATGGCACTGAGTAGTTGCCATCAGTTCCTTCAGCATTCTCAGCAAGAGCGTTGTTCAGTTGTTCTTGAGTCTGTGCTAACTGGGCTTGGAGAGTCAGCACAAGATTGTACAGTTCAGCTGCATTAGGGATTTGCTCCACCACTGCTTCGTTAACTCTAGGTGGATTGCCGGGAGGTGGAGGCATAGGACCTAATGGGCTTGGCTGATTTACTTGCTGGGGGTTTCCTCGATTTCTATTCGTATTGGCTGCATCAGCAGCAGCATTGGCAGCATTACTAGCACCGGCACCTGGATGGACAGGTGGGGTAATGCTTGCAGTAACTCCATCGCGTCGTAAGTTGCCTTGACGAGTGTTAACCATCTTTCCTTCACTGAAAGATAGAGTCGATAAGCGCAAAGATAAGGCTAAAACATACTTCGTATCGTAAACATCTCATAAGCCCTATCACACTCGCACTCGTCCCAACCCATCCTATATCATCTTACGTTAAAGCTAAGGCATCCTACAAATACCTAGCATGCGCATCTTAAGTTTAAGTCCAAATCCTATGGTCAATAGGCCTTGGTTCACTTAAACTACTTCTCTGATACCAACTTGTAACACCCGTTTCGTAAAAATATGGATTTCCAAAAATTTCGCCTAACGGCGTTAAATCATGCGGAAACGATTTAGGAAAATACTCAACTAAGGAAAACAGTTGAGAAAACATTGGTGGTGTTACTAATAGCATCAAATCTGTAATAAAAGAAATCCATAAGATTGCCCAACATAAAGCAATCATAACATAGTCATTACATAAGTTCCATAAAGGAAATCAATAACATAAGGTCTATGCGAAGCTATTGGGTAAACTAAAGCCAGCTTGATCATCTACCCATCTCTCGCCAAAGCTTCACACGTCATCTCACTGCCTAACCTGAGGGGTGTCAACACATTAAAAGAAACAAGTGTTAGCTATAAAGCTAAGTAAGATAACACCAGGTTTAAGCAAAACATTTCATCCATTTAAATCGTCACTTTAAAACATTACGTCATTTTAATTAGGCATTCATACCACCGTATAACATATCCACATCACATATAAGCATAGAGTTCATGACCCTAAGCGTGCCTAATCAATTTGATCACTTTGATTCACCTCGTTAAGTTGTAACCGAAGTTACCGTTTTTAAGGAAAGACAATGTCGATCCATGAGTAGCACGTTATGTTCATGACATTAGGTGGGTCATCAGGCCACCCGAAACTACTCGCCACATATGACTTGTTGCAAGGAACCACCCGAGCAACCATTTTAACATACCTATAACCACCGTCAGGCACCATTTATACGTACCTATTACCACCGTAAGGCACGATGTACCTATTACCACCGTAAGGCACGATTTATACGTACCTATTACCACCGTAAGGCACGATGTACCTATTACCACCGTAAGGCACGATGTACCTATTACCACCGTAAGGCACGATGTACCTATTACCACCGTCAGGCACCATTTATACGTACCTATTACCACCGTAAGGCACGATGTACCTATTACCACCGTCAGGCACCATTTATACGTACCTATTACCACCGTAAGGCACGATGTACCTATTACCACCGTAAGGCACGATGTACCTATTACCACCGTCAGGCACCATTTATACGTACCTATTACCACCGTAAGGCACGATGTACCTATTACCACCGTCAGGCACCATTTATACGTACCTATTACCACCGTAAGGCACGATGTACCTATTACCACCGTAAGGCACGATGTACCTATTACCACCGTCAGGCACCATTTATACGTACCTATTACCACCGTAAGGCACGATGTACCTATTACCACCGTAAGGCACGATGTACCTATTACCACCGTCAGGCACCATTTATACGTACCTATTACCACCGTCAGGCACCATTTATACGTACCTATTACCACCGTCAGGCACCATTTATACGTACCTATTACCACCGTAAGGCACGATGTACCTATTACCACCGTCAGGCACCATTTATACGTACCTATTACCACCGTAAGGCACGATGTACCTATTACCACCGTAAGGCACGATGTACCTATTACCACCGTAAGGCACGATGTACCTATTACCACCGTAAGGCACGATGTACCTATTACCACCGTCAGGCACCATTTATACGTACCTATTACCACCGTAAGGCACGATGTACCTATTACCACCGTCAGGCACCATTTATACGTACCTATTACCACCGTCAGGCACCATTTATACGTACCTATTACCACCGTCAGGCACCATTTATACGTACCTATTACCACCGTCAGGCACCATTTATACGTACCTATTACCACCGTAAGGCACGATGTACCTATTACCACCGTCAGGCACCATTTATACGTACCTATTACCACCGTCAGGCACCATTTATACGTACCTATTACCACCGTCAGGCACCATTTATACGTACCTATTACCACCGTAAGGCACGATGTACCTATTACCACCGTAAGGCACGATGTACCTATTACCACCGTAAGGCACGATGTACCTATTACCACCGTAAGGCACGATGTACCTATTACCACCGTAAGGCACGATGTACCTATTACCACCGTAAGGCACAGGTTATGCATAACACTTAACATCTAATTAGCTCGAGCATTTATCATATTTAGTTTAGATTTCCACCTTTAACCTAAACTAATCCATACTATCATCTTTTCACGTTAGGGCCCTTAAAACGTGCACGTGTCATGGCAACCTAAAAAGGTCTAGTGTTCTAGATGAACAAGCCACATATACATGCACATAACAACATTACAACATATCATTAACCACCGTCATCATAACATATCATATCGTAAACATATCATTAACCACCGTCATCATAACATATCATATCGTAAACATATCATTAACCACCGTTCATCATAACATATCATATCGTAAACATATCATTAACCACCGTCATCATAACATATCATATCGTAAACATATCATTAACCACCGTCATCATAACATATCATATCGTAAACATATCATTAACCACCGTCATCATAACATATCATATCGTAAACATATCATTAACCACCGTCATCATAACATATCATATCGTAAACATATCATTAACCACCGTCATCATAACATATCATATCGTAAACATATCATTAACCACCGTCATCATAACATATCATATCGTAAACATATCATTAACCACCGTTCATCATAACATATCATATCGTAAACATATCATTAACCACCGTCATCATAACATATCATATCGTAAACATATCATTAACCACCGTCATCATAACATATCATATCGTAAACATATCATTAACCACCGTCATCATAACATATCATATCGTAAACATATCATTAACCACCGTCATCATAACATATCATATCGTAAACATATCATTAACCACCGTCATCATAACATATCATATCGTAAACATATCATTAACCACCGTCATCATAACATATCATATCGTAAACATATCATTAACCACCGTTCATCATAACATATCATATCGTAAACATATCATTAACCACCGTTCATCATAACATATCATATCGTAAACATATCATTAACCACCGTTCATCATAACATATCATATCGTAAACATATCATTAACCACCGTCATCATAACATATCATATCGTAAACATATCATTAACCACCGTCATCATAACATATCATATCGTAAACATATCATTAACCACCGTTCATCATAACATATCATATCGTAAACATATCATTAACCACCGTCATCATAACATATCATATCGTAAACATATCATTAACCACCGTTCATCATAACATATCATATCGTAAACATATCATTAACCACCGTCATCATAACATATCATATCGTAAACATATCATTAACCACCGTTCATCATAACATATCATATCGTAAACATATCATTAACCACCGTCATCATAACATATCATATCGTAAACATATCATTAACCACCGTTCATCATAACATATCATATCGTAAACATATCATTAACCACCGTTCATCATAACATATCATATCGTAAACATATCATTAACCACCGTTCATCATAACATATCATATCGTAAACATATCATTAACCACCGTCATCATAACATATCATATCGTAAACATATCATTAACCACCGTTATCATAACATATCATATCGTAAACATATCATTAACCACCGTTCATCATAACATATCATATCGTAAACATATCATTAACCACCGTTCATCATAACATATCATATCGTAAACATATCATTAACCACCGTCATCATAACATATCATATCGTAAACATATCATTAACCACCGTTCATCATAACATATCATATCGTAAACATATCATTAACCACCGTCATCATAACATATCATATCGTAAACATATCATTAACCACCGTCATCATAACATATCATATCGTAAACATATCATTAACCACCGTCATCATAACATATCATATCGTAAACATATCATTAACCACCGTTCATCATAACATATCATATCGTAAACATATCATTAACCACCGTCATCATAACATATCATATCGTAAACATATCATTAACCACCGTTCATCATAACATATCATATCGTAAACATATCATTAACCACCGTTCATCATAACATATCATATCGTAAACATATCATTAACCACCGTCATCATAACATATCATATCGTAAACATATCATTAACCACCGTCATCATAACATATCATATCGTAAACATATCATTAACCACCGTTCATCATAACATATCATATCGTAAACATATCATTAACCACCGTCATCATAACATATCATATCGTAAACATATCATTAACCACCGTCATCATAACATATCATATCGTAAACATATCATTAACCACCGTCATCATAACATATCATATCGTAAACATATCATTAACCACCGTTCATCATAACATATCATATCGTAAACATATCATTAACCACCGTCATCATAACATATCATATCGTAAACATATCATTAACCACCGTTCATCATAACATATCATATCGTAAACATATCATTAACCACCGTTCATCATAACATATCATATCGTAAACATATCATTAACCACCGTTCATCATAACATATCATATCGTAAACATATCATTAACCACCGTCATCATAACATATCATATCGTAAACATATCATTAACCACCGTTATCATAACATATCATATCGTAAACATATCATTAACCACCGTTCATCATAACATATCATATCGTAAACATATCATTAACCACCGTTCATCATAACATATCATATCGTAAACATATCATTAACCACCGTCATCATAACATATCATATCGTAAACATATCATTAACCACCGTTCATCATAACATATCATATCGTAAACATATCATTAACCACCGTCATCATAACATATCATATCGTAAACATATCATTAACCACCGTCATCATAACATATCATATCGTAAACATATCATTAACCACCGTCATCATAACATATCATATCGTAAACATATCATTAACCACCGTCATCATAACATATCATATCGTAAACATATCATTAACCACCGTTCATCATAACATATCATATCGTAAACATATCATTAACCACCGTCATCATAACATATCATATCGTAAACATATCATTAACCACCGTTCATCATAACATATCATATCGTAAACATATCATTAACCACCGTCATCATAACATATCATATCGTAAACATATCATTAACCACCGTTCATCATAACATATCATATCGTAAACATATCATTAACCACCGTTCATCATAACATATCATATCGTAAACATATCATTAACCACCGTTCATCATAACATATCATATCGTAAACATATCATTAACCACCGTTCATCATAACATATCATATCGTAAACATATCATTAACCATCGTTTAAGTTTTGGGATGTTACAACCAATGTCTAGAAAATCTCCCCAACAATTAGTTTGCTTGATTATCCAATTACCAATTATGCCTATGTGAATGAAAACGTGGTACCACCAACCGTTTCTAAACACTTTTAAAATCTAATTAATTGCAAAACCCTTTTAAAATCAGTTTTGAATCAATATTAAAACATCTTTTAGAACTGAAAATACAATTAACAACCCATTGATTACCTGATTGCTTTGATAGCCAATTGAAAGTAACCCAAAATACTCAATCAATTCAACCAAAATGAATAAATAATGAATAAATAATGAATAAATAATGAATAAATAATGAATAAATAATGAATAAATAATGAATAAATAATGAATAAATAATGAATAAATAATGAATAAATAATGAATAAATAATGAATAAATAATGAATAAATAATGAATAAATAATGAATAAATAATGAATAAATAATGAATAAATAATGAATAAATAATGAATAAATAATGAATAAATAATGAATAAATAATGAATAAATAATGAATAAATAATGAATAAATAATGAATAAATAATGAATAAATAATGAATAAATAATGAATAAATAATGAATAAATAATGAATAAATAATGAATAAATAATGAATAAATAATGAATAAATAATGAATAAATAATGAATAAATAATGAATAAATAATGAATAAATAATGAATAAATAATGAATAAATAATGAATAAATAATGAATAAATAATGAATAAATAATGAATAAATAATGAATAAATAATGAATAAATAATGAATAAATAATGAATAAATAATGAATAAATAATGAATAAATAATGAATAAATAATGAATAAATAATGAATAAATAATGAATAAATAATGAATAAATAATGAATAAATAATGAATAAATAATGAATAAATAATGAATAAATAATGAATAAATAATGAATAAATAATGAATAAATAATGAATAAATAATGAATAAATAATGAATAAATAATGAATAAATAATGAATAAATAATGAATAAATAATGAATAAATAATGAATAAATAATGAATAAATAATGAATAAATAATGAATAAATAATGAATAAATAATGAATAAATAATGAATAAATAATGAATAAATAATGAATAAATAATGAATAAATAATGAATAAATAATGAATAAATAATGAATAAATAATGAATAAATAATGAATAAATAATGAATAAATAATGAATAAATAATGAATAAATAATGAATAAATAATGAATAAATAATGAATAAATAATGAATAAATAATGAATAAATAATGAATAAATAATGAATAAATAATGAATAAATAATGAATAAATAATGAATAAATAATGAATAAATAATGAATAAATAATGAATAAATAATGAATAAATAATGAATAAATAATGAATAAATAATGAATAAATAATGAATAAATAATGAATAAATAATGAATAAATAATGAATAAATAATGAATAAATAATGAATAAATAATGAATAAATAATGAATAAATAATGAATAAATAATGAATAAATAATGAATAAATAATGAATAAATAATGAATAAATAATGAATAAATAATGAATAAATAATGAATAAATAATGAATAAATAATGAATAAATAATGAATAAATAATGAATAAATAATGAATAAATAATGAATAAATAATGAATAAATAATGAATAAATAATGAATAAATAATGAATAAATAATGAATAAATAATGAATAAATAATGAATAAATAATGAATAAATAATGAATAAATAATGAATAAATAATGAATAAATAATGAATAAATAATGAATAAATAATGAATAAATAATGAATAAATAATGAATAAATAATGAATAAATAATGAATAAATAATGAATAAATAATGAATAAATAATGAATAAATAATGAATAAATAATGAATAAATAATGAATAAATAATGAATAAATAATGAATAAATAATGAATAAATAATGAATAAATAATGAATAAATAATGAATAAATAATGAATAAATAATGAATAAATAATGAATAAATAATGAATAAATAATGAATAAATAATGAATAAATAATGAATAAATAATGAATAAATAATGAATAAATAATGAATAAATAATGAATAAATAATGAATAAATAATGAATAAATAATGAATAAATAATGAATAAATAATGAATAAATAATGAATAAATAATGAATAAATAATGAATAAATAATGAATAAATAATGAATAAATAATGAATAAATAATGAATAAATAATGAATAAATAATGAATAAATAATGAATAAATAATGAATAAATAATGAATAAATAATGAATAAATAATGAATAAATAATGAATAAATAATGAATAAATAATGA
>CM067170.1:13223768-13249765 GCA_034093135.1 Erigeron breviscapus | reverse complement strand
TATGTCACACCCGCCCTAGACGGGGTATGACGTACATGGATTCATAACACAAGATATACTGAACGACACAAAGTGTTGTCGTTTTCAAAATACATTTATACAAAAAAATTGTTCACAAATTTATATTACACAATTTGAAAAGAGATACTGTTCTTGAAAACATTTATTTAGTATCAATATTAAATAGTAGTTGGAGACTTTAGCAAATCGATGAATCATTTATAAAGTCTGAGGGTTAGGACAAGGGCATAAAGAAAAAGTTAGCCCTCCGATAGTTCAAACCACCGAGTCTAGCCGGGTTGTTTACCCTAGGGTAGAAGTCGGGAATTGCCCATTCTCGCTTGCACCGGATTCTCCTCGCCATTCTGACTCCTCACAACAGGAGTTAGTCTCAGAAATACACGGGGAAAAGCCACGCTCACCACACTCTCCTCATTTGGAGGATGAGAGTGTTGAAAATAGAGAGGCCCAGCCCCACCTCTCGCCTTCATTTGTTGCACAAGAGTCTAGATCCCCTAGGGACACTGATTCACAAGCCCAGTTGAGTACTGGTGCCGGAACAAGCGGAGAGGGACCCACTTTGTGTGACCCTCAAGGACAGCTTGGAAATCCTGCCTTAGCTAACATCACGCCAGCTTTAGCCGCAGGTAACAGTCCTCAGACCGAGACTGGGGACAGTATGAACGCCGTAGTGACACTGCTGTTCCTCAGGATCAACCTGAGACTGTATTAACGGGCATTCTCAGTGACCCCGGTGTTGTTAGTGGTGTTGCCCAACAACAAGTCCTGGACAGTGATTTATCACAGTCTAGGACACAACCCAATTCTGGTTGCAAAGCCACTGAATCTCCAACTGCTGGTGAGGGTATAACCCGAGGATCCGCAGGAAATCCTGAATCAGCATCGCTGAATTTAGGTCACACCACAAGTGTGCCAACAACCCCCGAGTTGGCTACTCCACCTCCTACACAAACACAAAGAACACCAACACCAAATCAAATTCTATCAACCTCAACAAATTTACCTACAAAGACGCTGCTTGTGAAGTTTTATTGAATATTTTAAGGTCTGAGGGTGATTTGTTGACGGTAACTGAAAGAGGGGTGTTGAATGCTCTTGAGGTGCGAGAAAGAGAAATAGCCACTGAAAGAAGAGTGAAAGAGTTACAAGCTCAAGTAGAACGTCAAAAGGCTGAATATGATGCAAAGCTTGCTGCTTTTGAATTGAGATTGTTGGCTTTAGAGTCTTGCCGACCGGCCTCGGTTCCTTCTCGTCGGGATGATCCTGATTCTGATGATCACCCCGAGGGGGAGAACCAAGGAGAAGGTCAAACGAACATTGATAATACTTCGGCAAGAGTTGAGGAAATGTTGGAGATGTGGTGATGGAAGAAAGAGCCGAGGGTGTGAATGTTGAAAATGTTGAGGATGATTCTGTGAATGATGAGATTAGAAGAAGGTTAGTTGAAGTTTTTGGTGACAGTTCTGATGATGATGATGAAGAGATTGAAAATGTTGTTGATAATGAAGAAGAAGGTTTTGTGATTGAAGAAGATTTAGTTGAGTATGCTGAACATGATGCAGATATTGAAGCATTAAAAGATAATGTTATGTTGGATGAGCAAGAGATAGTTGAGACTCCTATGAACGTAGAAGCTGCAGAGGAACCTATGTTTGAAGAATTTGCAGATCTAGATTATTTTGAAACAGGTCCTTCAAGCAGAGTTGAAGTTGGAGAATCATCTGCTCGTGCTAGCTCAACTCCACAACATTATAATTTCAATGAATTCAACAATTTTGATGAGCTTAGAAAGACTCCAGAAGCTGCAACTCAGAACTTTCAGAAATCTACTTACAAACAGGTTTTGAGAGAGGCAATCACATCCGAGGAAGTTCTCCCTGATTATTTTCCAACTGAGCTAACTGAAGAACAATTAAACTTTATTAATCGGGGATACTTCTTGAGGGATAGAGAAAGAATGGTTGCTCTCGGCATCAAACCAAAAGAAGCAGCTAAGAAATCAAGATATCTGGAAGAAAAGGGCTTACCCTATTTTTTGTGGAGCAACTAAGGTCACTAAAACCAAGAGACCAGAGTTAGACTCAATGTACAAGTTTAAGGAATCCAGGCAAATCGAAGAATATACAGCGCTTCTTAAACTTACAAAACAATATAACCCAAAGTTGCTGAAGAACAGAGAAACCATAAAATATTGGTGCTAATCAGGGTGATCTTGATTAAAAGAGTTACTATTTCTATTCCATGCTTTCATGTCAAGAGAGATAATAACAAGATCTACCGGTTCACAGAAGCCCAATTTAAACTTTTGCCAGTGGACGACATTATCTTCCTCTACAATCATTTCCTAAATGCCATGCAAAGATACCGTGAAGATGTGATTGCTTTTGATGCTGTAAAAAGATACATGTCAAGTTGCATTCAGTATGTTTCATTGGAAGATTTTCAGATAGGATTTGAAGTTGTGAAGAGAAAGATTAATGTGCCTTATCCAGATCAAAGTCTATACACTGCAGATATTGAAAAGCTAAGTATTGGTCATATCATTGAAGAACCATCCTTCGGAGTTGTGTTTTTGAATAGCAGAAAGAAGAAGATTTTCATTCGCATGGATGAACTTGCTTCCTATTCTGATGGAACGTTGGAGTTTTGTAAGAATGTATTGTTGTGCCTACAAGAAGACGAGCAAGATGAAAAGAAAAAGGAAGTGTTTGATAAAGCAATCTCCAAGATTAATCAAAGACTCGAGTACAGAGACAGCATTAGAATGATGAGAGAAGCAAAGAATGCTCAGAAGTCTAAGTACGTCGTACGTAAAAGAGGAGGTTGTTGGATCAAGTACAAGCCTAGTCATCTTCCAGGGCCTCATAACATTCCTCCAAGAAATTTCGAAGCAAATATGGTTGTTCCAGCAAACAGACCCGAAGGAGAAAACTGGTTCTGGCATCCAAACAAAGGTAGACCAAATACAAGAGCTTAAAGAAAGACAAGACTGGATATTTTTCACAAATCACTACTAAGGGGGAGATTGTTAGAAATAGAATTTGTAGTAGTTGATTTGTATACCTTATGTCTTTTTGTACTTATAATGTAAAAGTGTAAGTATGGAAGGGGGTATAGTGTAAATTGTATAGAAGTATATAAACCCCCTCCATAACATGAAATGAAACCTTTGAACACATAATACAAACTAATCTTTCCCTGACATCTCTCTACTCTCTCTCTACTTTCTCTCACTAGAAACCTCCATTAACACACACTAAAACACACACTAAAGCTCAAATTCAAGTCTTATCAATAATATTGGGTGTTTATCTGTTTTAAATCCCTTAATCTGTTTATGTATTGAATTTTTCTGGGTTTGGATGATAAAGGGCTGAGTAACTATTGAATGTTTGAAGATTTGTGCTATTCGCCGAGATTTTTGCTCGGCGAATGCTAAGTTTTGTTCAGTTTCATCTTCAAATCTTCATATAGCTGGTAAAACTTGTGAAAATTTTGGCTTAACAAATCTTTCAGATCTAAAAGGCCATTTGCCGAGATTTTTGCTCGGCAAATGCTTGTTTTTCTCAAATCAAGATTTTCCAAGTCTCTAATAAGGCATTTGCAGAGATATTTTCTCAGCAAATGCTTTGGTTGCCCATTTACACATTTTGACTTAACAAAATTCATGATCAAAAAGTGTCATTTGCCGAGATTTTTGCTCGGCAAATGGGTGTTTGTCTCAAATTCTTAAAAAATTTTGTTTGTCAAAACAAAAACTTGTGAATATTTTGTCTTAACCAAATTTTCAAATCAAAAAGGCCATTTGCCGAGGTTTTTGCTCGGAAAATGCATGTTTTTCACAAGAAAATTTTCAAAGTCTTAAATCGTCTATTTGCAGAGATATTATCTCGGCAAATCAACATTTTGTGAAAATGTTTTCTTAAATCTTGAAATATAAATGTACAATTTGCAGAGATTTTATCTCGGCAAATGCTTTAAATTTTTCAAAAAGACTTGATTATTTTTCTGTTTTAATATCAAATGTGCCATTTGCAGAGATTTTATCTCGACAAATGCACATTTTATCATTGAAATATTTCTTTAACATTTGTCAACACTCTTGTTGATCAAATTAAAGGAATTTTCATATATTCAAGGAAGTCTAATCTAAAAAGCTCATTTGCCGAGATTTTTGCTCGGCGTTTACGAGATTTCACTTCAACACTCGATGACTTGGTCCCTGACCAGCTTCATTCTCGTGTTTGCCGAGATTTTTTGCTCGGCAAATCATGAAATTTTTTCAAAAGTTTTTGCCAAAATCAATTTTTGTTCCTTATTAATTTCTGAGCAAAATTTTTGAGAAATTTTTTTTATTTTTTTAATTATTTTTTTGTGTTGTTTTAAAAATGTATGTATGTAAGTATGTATTGTGTTTGTGTATATATAGCATTTCATAAGTGTTAAGGATAAGAAGCAAGGTATTGAACGCCTTTGTGTACTACCTTGTTTTCTTATCTTTTAATACTTATGTGATCCTATATATCGTCATGTTTCGTATATATATTAGGGTGAGAAACAAGGTATCGAACGCCTTTGTGTACTACTTTGTAGTCCCAACTCGATAGATGGTACTACTGAAGACACCTCTATGTCGATGGTGGAGTTACTTTGCAATATATGCACTGAACTGGAGACGACCAGTTGCAAAGTGTGTATATACCAAGTTCTAGATAGATTACTTATATAAAAGACAATAAGTAAAGAACAATGCAATAATACAAATAACTTGTAGGATAACTTGATGAGACAATATGTATTTTTCAATGTGTAATTTATTTATTGATATTAAACAAATTACAAGGTTGATGCGGAACCAAGATAATAGGGGGGGGGGGGGGGGGGGGGGGGGGGGGGGGGGGGGGGGGGGGGGGGGGGGGGGGGGGGGGGGGGGGGGGGGGGGGGGGGGGGGGGGGGGGGGGGGGGGGGGGGGGGGGGGGGGGGGGGGGGGGGGGGGGGGGGGGGGGGGGGGGGGGGGGGGGGGGGGGGGGGGGGGGGGGGGGGGGGGGGGGGGGGGGGGGGGGGGGGGGGGGGGGGGGGGGGGGGGGGGGGGGGGGGGGGGGGGGGGGGGGGGGGGGGGGGGGGGGGGGGGGGGGGGGGGGGGGGGGGGGGGGGGGGGGGGGGGGGGGGGGGGGGGGGGGGGGGGGGGGGGGGGGGGGGGGGGGGGGGGGGGGGGGGGGGGGGGGGGGGGGGGGGGGGGGGGGGGGGGGGGGGGGGGGGGGGGGGGGGGGGGGGGGGGGGGGGGGGGGGGGGGGGGGGGGGGGGGGGGGGGGGGGGGGGGGGGGGGGGGGGGGGGGGGGGGGGGGGGGGGGGGGGGGGGGGGGGGGGGGGGGGGGGGGGGGGGGGGGGGGGGGGGGGGGGGGGGGGGGGGGGGGGGGGGGGGGGGGGGGGGGGGGGGGGGGGGGGGGGGGGGGGGGGGGGGGGGGGGGGGGGGGGGGGGGGGGGGGGGGGGGGGGGGGGGGGGGGGGGGGGGGGGGGGGGGGGGGGGGGGGGGGGGGGGGGGGGGGGGGGGGGGGGGGGGGGGGGGGGGGGGGGGGGGGGGGGGGGGGGGGGGGGGGGGGGGGGGGGGGGGGGGGGGGGGGGGGGGGGGGGGGGGGGGGGGGGGGGGGGGGGGGGGGGGGGGGGGGGGGGGGGGGGGGGGGGGGGGGGGGGGGGGGGGGGGGGGGGGGGGGGGGGGGGGGGGGGGGGGGGGGGGGGGGGGGGGGGGGGGGGGGGGGGGGGGGGGGGGGGGGGGGGGGGGGGGGGGGGGGGGGGGGGGGGGGGGGGGGGGGGGGGGGGGGGGGGGGGGGGGGGGGGGGGGGGGGGGGGGGGGGGGGGGGGGGGGGGGGGGGGGGGGGGGGGGGGGGGGGGGGGGGGGGGGGGGGGGGGGGGGGGGGGGGGGGGGGGGGGGGGGGGGGGGGGGGGGGGGGGGGGGGGGGGGGGGGGGGGGGGGGGGGGGGGGGGGGGGGGGGGGGGGGGGGGGGGGGGGGGGGGGGGGGGGGGGGGGGGGGGGGGGGGGGGGGGGGGGGGGGGGGGGGGGGGGGGGGGGGGGGGGGGGGGGGGGGGGGGGGGGGGGGGGGGGGGGGGGGGGGGGGGGGGGGGGGGGGGGGGGGGGGGGGGGGGGGGGGGGGGGGGGGGGGGGGGGGGGGGGGGGGGGGGGGGGGGGGGGGGGGGGGGGGGGGGGGGGGGGGGGGGGGGGGGGGGGGGGGGGGGGGGGGGGGGGGGGGGGGGGGGGGGGGGGGGGGGGGGGGGGGGGGGGGGGGGGGGGGGGGGGGGGGGGGGGGGGGGGGGGGGGGGGGGGGGGGGGGGGGGGGGGGGGGGGGGGGGGGGGGGGGGGGGGGGGGGGGGGGGGGGGGGGGGGGGGGGGGGGGGGGGGGGGGGGGGGGGGGGGGGGGGGGGGGGGGGGGGGGGGGGGGGGGGGGGGGGGGGGGGGGGGGGGGGGGGGGGGGGGGGGGGGGGGGGGGGGGGGGGGGGGGGGGGGGGGGGGGGGGGGGGGGGGGGGGGGGGGGGGGGGGGGGGGGGGGGGGGGGGGGGGGGGGGGGGGGGGGGGGGGGGGGGGGGGGGGGGGGGGGGGGGGGGGGGGGGGGGGGGGGGGGGGGGGGGGGGGGGGGGGGGGGGGGGGGGGGGGGGGGGGGGGGGGGGGGGGGGGGGGGGGGGGGGGGGGGGGGGGGGGGGGGGGGGGGGGGGGGGGGGGGGGGGGGGGGGGGGGGGGGGGGGGGGGGGGGGGGTTTTTTTTTTTTTTTTTTTTTTTTTTTTTTTTTTTTTTTTTTTTTTTTTTTTTTTTTTTTTTTTTTTTTTTTTTTTTTTTTTTTTTTTTTTTTTTTTTTTTTTTTTTTTTTTTTTTTTTTTTTTTTTTTTTTTTTTTTTTTTTTTTTTTTTTTTTTTTTTTTTTTTTTTTTTTTTTTTTTTTTTTTTTTTTTTTTTTTTTTTTTTTTTTTTTTTTTTTTTTTTTTTTTTTTTTTTTTTTTTTTTTTTTTTTTTTTTTTTTTTTTTTTTTTTTTTTTTTTTTTTTTTTTTTTTTTTTTTTTTTTTTTTTTTTTTTTTTTTTTTTTTTTTTTTTTTTTTTTTTTTTTTTTTTTTTTTTTTTTTTTTTTTTTTTTTTTTTTTTTTTTTTTTTTTTTTTTTTTTTTTTTTTTTTTTTTTTTTTTTTTTTTTTTTTTTTTTTTTTTTTTTTTTTTTTTTTTTTTTTTTTTTTTTTTTTTTTTTTTTTTTTTTTTTTTTTTTTTTTTTTTTTTTTTTTTTTTTTTTTTTTTTTTTTTTTTTTTTTTTTTTTTTTTTTTTTTTTTTTTTTTTTTTTTTTTTTTTTTTTTTTTTTTTTTTTTTTTTTTTTTTTTTTTTTTTTTTTTTTTTTTTTTTTTTTTTTTTTTTTTTTTTTTTTTTTTTTTTTTTTTTTTTTTTTTTTTTTTTTTTTTTTTTTTTTTTTTTTTTTTTTTTTTTTTTTTTTTTTTTTTTTTTTTTTTTTTTTTTTTTTTTTTTTTTTTTTTTTTTTTTTTTTTTTTTTTTTTTTTTTTTTTTTTTTTTTTTTTTTTTTTTTTTTTTTTTTTTTTTTTTTTTTTTTTTTTTTTTTTTTTTTTTTTTTTTTTTTTTTTTTTTTTTTTTTTTTTTTTTTTTTTTTTTTTTTTTTTTTTTTTTTTTTTTTTTTTTTTTTTTTTTTTTTTTTTTAAGCAACTTAATCTGAGCAAGATGTGCCCTGGCCTCAACTTGGTTTCTTTGTTTCATTTTCTTTCTTTCTTTGATGTCATTACCAAGTTTAGCCAGTTTTCTACTATCACTATCTGAAACTGGAGGGAGTATATCAGCATTACCAGTTTCCAACATTACTTCAGTGGCGGCTGGGCAGATGCATCACCAGCTAAACCTTTACCTTTGTCCAAACCAACATTCCCCCTAACACTCTGCTCACAGCTTCAGTACTGGTAGCCACAACCAATTCTCTTCCAGATCCAGATGGAGTCCTTCCAGGTGCAACTGGTGTAAGGACTGAACTTCTTTCCCCCTTGGCAGTATCTAGACCTGCCCTAATTGCTTCCCATTCAGAGGGGTGAGATGGCAACCGGTCAAGAGGCTGCCACGACTGCATGTCCTTACACTCTTTGAAGATGCCACACATCATCCTGAAGGACCTCCATAAATGGTTCGTCTCCTTGGACTGGGTCAAGACATTTGCAACAACTTGGTCTTGACCAGTTTTCAATTCATTCAAGATCTTGGAGTCCTCATCCAAACCGGAGACAACCTTATCCTTAACCTCATCATCCATCTTCTTCAGATTTTCCACTTCAGTTGTTAGTTTCTCTATAGATTGAGCATGTAGAGATACCTGGGTGTTCAAACTTTCTATGCTGCCTCTCAACTGGTTGATCTCACTGGTAAGTGAGGCCAGATCAACCTGAGGAGTGGCCAGCTTGGTGATCTCAGACATCACCCTTTCAATCAAATGCTCTTCTCTAGCACCCAGCGTATCCTCTATTTTCTGACCAACCGAAGTCATCAACTGCTCTCCAAGGCCAGTTACATCTAGGCCAGGTCTTTCATAAGTTCCTTAACCTGCCTTTCAATCTCTTTCAAGTCAACTTCTGAAGTTCTGACAGTATTTCCTAGCAAGTTGGAGATTGAACTGGAGACCTTGGAGTGAGTTAGGTCAAAGGCTTCCTTTAGAGTACCAGCCAGATTGTTGCAGCTAGTGACCAACTCATTAAGCTTTCTGAACACCAAGTCTTCATTAGATGAAAACTTGTTTATCCCCAGATCGACCACCTTAATGTTTGTCAAATGATCTTTGTGGTATCTGGAGAAGGACTTGGTGTTCTTGTCAAGTGTCTTCTGAATCTCCTCCACCCTGGTTAGAAGGTTTTGGAGATCGACTTGTAGTGAGACAACTTGACTGTCCAGTGACAAAGGAGAAGGTGTCACTGGACCACTAGCAGTTACTACTGGAGCAACTGGAGGAGGCAAACTGATGGAAGTCTCCCCAGTTGTCAGGCCAGCAGTTGAAGAAATTATTGGAGTGGTGGTTGAAGAAAGGACTGGAAAATCAAATTGTTGTTCATGCTGAGAATGCTCAGGTGTGAACAACGGCGACGGTGGGGGTGGCATTTCTCGAGCAAGTGAGAATTGCCCAGTTGGTAAAGGAGCGAAATTTGTTGGTAAAGATATATCTATAGGCACATTTACTTGTGGTGGTAAAAATGAAATTGATGCGTCTGGAAGTGAGACTGGAGATGAAGGGTCTTGTGCTTATACAGAAGCATCAAGAATCTCCTGGTCTGTTTCAGTACCTTTCAGAATCCGAAGATTCAATAAGGATTTCCTCGTCATTAACACTCATGTCCAGATCCATGAATGTAACTGAGGGCTGACCAGTACCTGGTCAGTCTCCAGATGACCTTCCCCAGTTTCCTGGATGGGTGCATTTGTTGATGGATCAGATACCGAAGTATCTTCACCAGGGATAGATGTGATGGGGGTTGCTTCAGTTATGGTTGCTCTATCCTCAACCATAACATTAGACACGCTGGAGGGTCCCTCATTATTTTGAGGCCCGCCCAGTTGCCTTTCTGACTCACCTACAAGAGGTGCATCAGTTGAAGCGAATGCCAGTTGCATTCGTTCAGGAATTTCAACCTCACCAGCTTCAGATACCAGTGAGTCTAGATTCCTTAGCATATCTGGAGCAGTGTACGGTGAATATGTACTATTATATGCTTCTCTGCCCAGAATTTGCTTAAAACAAAGTGAGAGGAACCTTGAAAAGGGAATACAAACACCCCTTGTGCCCTTCAAGCTTTTGAACCAGGCTTCTATACAGAATATCTGCAAAGTTCACTCTCAATCCGTTCCACAAGCAAAGCCATCTCTGCTTGTGAGGAGTTAATCTGGTCAAGTCCACCAGAACTCCCACCCATGCTCTCCCCAGGTGGATGAAAAAATACCTCCATGAAGGTGTAAGGCCCTTCATGGTCATCGCACCTTTTGTCTTCAACACCCCATTCTCCAAACACTCCCTGTGTCCCATTTCAAGAAGTACTTGGGAGAAAGTTTATATTTGGGGGCAAGACGACTGGAGATTCACCCTCTCTCCAGTAATTGAGGCGTAAGGCATCCCTCAATATATCAGCTGACAGGGTACACTGGATTGTTCCATCCTTTAATGTGAAACTGATGGAGGAACAATCGGAAGAAAGAACGGCAGTGTACCAAAACTCACATAAGTAGTTGTGAAACAACTTATGTGGGTTTAGAGAGAATGAGGGTCCTATTGGAGAATTCTTCAAAAACTTTTGAATTCTACCAATAAGGGTATCGGACCCTTGAGATCCTCGTAGGCTGGCCATAGGATTATTTGGATTTAGTTTTATGACCGAAGCACTACTAGGGGCACCAGGTGCCCGTGTGACATCTGGTGAGGGATTGTATGGAACAGTCAAGAGATTTACATCTCTTGAACGAGATGATCTAGGAGCCATAGAAGAATGAAAATGAAATTTGGGATTTAGGGTTTTTGATTTGTGAAGCAAAGAGAAAAATGAAGCAATTTTGATGATTGGAAGTAAATGAAGGAATGTAAGAGAAGGAAGTAAATGAGTTCGGAGTAAATAAGGGTATTTATAAAGGGATTCAAGATCCCAATGAAAAACACCAAAATTATATTTTAATAAAGACAATACTTTTTGTAGATATTTTTACAAAAGTTGGTTTGAACTTTGAAATAAAATAATGATTTGCCATGTAAACATTAAATGCTTCCATGTCAGCATTAAATGCTACGACGACTTATCTTACCCACGCGCCCACTCACTTTTGTTTTCCCAATACAAACAGTTGTCAAGTACTAAAATGGTTTCAAACACGTCAGATCACGATATCAAGTGGTTTAAAACACTCGAGTATCATCACGTGTCACATATATTGACCAAGTAATTGTAACGTTATAAAAATAAGACAAGACTGAACCTGGTAACTGGAGGATCATTCCAGTACCAGTTTCCAACTGGAGAGTTCTCCAGTTTCATTTTCAAACAAAAACGAATTTTAGTCAGAAAATTATTTTGAGTCTTTCCCCCTAAAATGATGATCCAGAAATCAATTAGTGCCAAGATAGTATCACAAAGGCGTTCGATAGCCTGGCGAGCAAAGATTATCTGGACCTCCTCAACTGGAGAACTTCATCAGTGTCACTGACGCGTTCAATAACAAAGAAAGCTCCAGTTAAGGGTTTAACATTCCCAGTTAGCTGATGAGATGTTTAAAGGTTTTCTCATCGAGAGGTTTAGTAAAAACATCAGCTAACTGTTTGTCAGTGGGGATGAAATGAATTTCAATATCTCATTTCATAACGTGATCTCGAATGAAATGATACCTGATGTCAATATGCTTTGTTTTTGAGTGCATCACTGGGTTGTGAGATATAGCAATTGCACTGGTGTTGTCACAAAAGATTGGGGTCTTGGTATACTTCTGACCATAATCTAGTAACTGGTTCTTGATCCAGAGAATCTAGGCACAGCAACTGGCCGCAGAAATGTACTCTGCCTCAGCAGTGGACATAGAGACTGAAGGAAGGAGGAGGAGGGAGGGAGACAAACCCCCTAGACCTCCCGTACGTTTTTCACTTGCCTCACTACTCTTACTATTCGTGTGAGACAACCCGCCACCCCGTCGCATCCTTTCATCTCCTCTCTCCATCCTCAACTCGTGATACCTTCCCACTTCTTCCTTCTTTCTTTTATCTCCTCGTGCCCTTTAGCTCACTCCTTTACTGTCATTTCGTTCATGCCTCTATTAATTGGCCCGTGCACAACTTCCCTTCAACTGAAACACCACTCTCCTTCTAATTCTTTATGATGTTCGGTGTTTCTCGCCCCCGTTCCCCTAGCCTTTCTTACTTTCCCTATCCCCCTGCTACGTAAACGTGTGTACTAGTTCTTCTCGTCCTCTTCTCCCCTTGTTCCCCTCCCATGCTGCCTTTCCTTTCCCTGCCGTCCCCCCGTATTTCTTTCGAAACCCCTCTAGAGAACCGTGATCAATCTGCACCCTCCCTTCGGCTGCACGACTCTCCCCTGCTCTGGCCCCCCTACTTTCCATCTACCCTTGCACTCCCACTGTGCGCCCCGCGTTGCCTTGTTCACTCCTGTTTAGCCTTTTTTCTTTCGCCCCATTTCACCGCTCTTCCCCGCTGCTTCCTCCAGTATCTTTTCACATCCTACAAGCCCCTTGTTTAACAAGCGTCTGCTCTGTTCCAATCCTCTTTGGTGCACCATCCCGTTCTCGTTCTGTCCCTCTCATCCACATCCCTGCTAGTTCACTCACCCTAAGGACGCTCTCTACCTCTGTATACTCGTAGTATTCCCTCTTACATTCTATTCCCCGATAACGCCTAACCGACTTTCCTCTTTGATGCGTCATCGGTCCTCACTCCACTCCTCCACTTCCTTTTTACCCTTTCACCACTCTCTTTTCATGTGTTCCCACGCCAGCATTCAACTTACCAGTTTTCTGCCTCAGCAGTGGACATAGAGACTCTCTGCTTCTTGCTGGTCCAACTTACCAGTTTTACTCCAAGGAAATGACAACCACCAGTTGTTGATTTTCTATCTATCTTACAACCTGCATGATCAGAATCTGAATAACCCATAGATCTAATCCTGAGCCTTTGGGGTACCAAAGACCAAGATTAGGACACCCTTTCAGGTATCTAAAGATACGCTTTACAACGTGCAAATGTGCTTCTTTAGGGTTAGACTGAAACTGGCACATAAACATGTTGCAAACATTATATCTGGTCGACTGGCAGTTAAGTACATCAGTGAACCAACAATACCTCTATAGTCAGTTATGTTAACTGGTTTGCCAGTTGGGTCAGAGTCCAAATTCAATGGTGCTGCAATAGGTGTGTTTTTCGATGGGATTGAATTCATATTTGTATTTTCTTAACAAATCTCTGACATATTTTCCTTGGTTTATGAAAATTCCATTTTCAGTTTGCTTAATCTGAAGACCTAAGAAAAATGTTAGTTCACCCATTAAACTCATCTCATACTCAGATGACATGATTTTAGAAAACTTTTTACACATTGCATCATCAGTTGAACCAAAAATAATGTCATCAACATAAATTTGTACCAATAAGATATTACCTCTTTCTTTCAAGATAAACAAGGTATTATCTATAGCACCTCTTTGAAAGCCATTTTTAAGAAGATGTTTAGTTAAAGTATCATACCAGGCTCTTGGGGCTTGTGTTAGACCATACAATGCTTTGTTCAGTCTATAAACCCAATGAGGATGCTTCTCATCGATGAAACCTGGAGTCTGCTTAACATAAACTTCTTCTTCCAATGTTCCATTAAGGAACACACTTTTGACATCCATCTGGAAGAGCTTGAACTGCAGATGGGCTGCATAAGCCAAAAATATTCTTATGGCTTCAAGTCTTGCAACTGGAGCAAAAGTTTCATCAAAGTCAACGCCCTCTGCTTGACAATAACCCTGGGCAACTAGTCAGGCCTTGTTTCTTACAACATGGCCATCTTCATCCATTTTGTTTCGGTAGACCCATCTGGTACCAATAGGTTCTTTCTTTAACCCTGGTGGACAAGGAACAAGCTCCCAAACATTGTTCCGTTCAAACTGGAGGAGCTCTTCTTGCATAGCTTGTGTCTAATTAAACTCGTGTCTAATTAAACTCGTGTCTAATTAAACTCGTGTCTAATTAAACTCGTGTCTAATTAAACTCGTGTCTAATTAAACTCGTGTCTAATTAAACTCGTGTCTAATTAAACTCGTGTCTAATTAAACTCGTGTCTAATTAAACTCGTGTCTAATTAAACTCGTGTCTAATTAAACTCGTGTCTAATTAAACTCGTGTCTAATTAAACTCGTGTCCATAATTAAACTCGTGTCTAATTAAACTCGTGTCTAATTAAACTCGTGTCTAATTAAACTCGTGTCTAATTAAACTCGTGTCTAATTAAACTCGTGTCTAATTAAACTCGTGTCTAATTAAACTCGTGTCTAATTAAACTCGTGTCTAATTAAACTCGTGTCTAATTAAACTCGTGTCTAATTAAACTCGTGTCTAATTAAACTCGTGTCTAATTAAACTCGTGTCTAATTAAACTCGTGTCTAATTAAACTCGTGTCTAATTAAACTCGTGTCTAATTAAACTCGTGTCTAATTAAACTCGTGTCTAATTAAACTCGTGTCTAATTAAACTCGTGTCTAATTAAACTCGTGTCTAATTAAACTCGTGTCTAATTAAACTCGTGTCTAATTAAACTCGTGTCTAATTAAACTCGTGTCTAATTAAACTCGTGTCTAATTAAACTCGTGTCTAATTAAACTCGTGTCTAATTAAACTCGTGTCTAATTAAACTCGTGTCTAATTAAACTCGTGTCTAATTAAACTCGTGTCTAATTAAACTCGTGTCTAATTAAACTCGTGTCTAATTAAACTCGTGTCTAATTAAACTCGTGTCTAATTAAACTCGTGTCTAATTAAACTCGTGTCTAATTAAACTCGTGTCTAATTAAACTCGTGTCTAATTAAACTCGTGTCTAATTAAACTCGTGTCTAATTAAACTCGTGTCTAATTAAACTCGTGTCTAATTAAACTCGTGTCTAATTAAACTCGTGTCTAATTAAACTCGTGTCTAATTAAACTCGTGTCTAATTAAACTCGTGTCTAATTAAACTCGTGTCTAATTAAACTCGTGTCTAATTAAACTCGTGTCTAATTAAACTCGTGTCTAATTAAACTCGTGTCTAATTAAACTCGTGTCTAATTAAACTCGTGTCTAATTAAACTCGTGTCTAATTAAACTCGTGTCTAATTAAACTCGTGTCTAATTAAACTCGTGTCTAATTAAACTCGTGTCTAATTAAACTCGTGTCTAATTAAACTCGTGTCTAATTAAACTCGTGTCTAATTAAACTCGTGTCTAATTAAACTCGTGTCTAATTAAACTCGTGTCTAATTAAACTCGTGTCTAATTAAACTCGTGTCTAATTAAACTCGTGTCTAATTAAACTCGTGTCTAATTAAACTCGTGTCTAATTAAACTCGTGTCTAATTAAACTCGTGTCTAATTAAACTCGTGTCTAATTAAACTCGTGTCTAATTAAACTCGTGTCTAATTAAACTCGTGTCTAATTAAACTCGTGTCTAATTAAACTCGTGTCTAATTAAACTCGTGTCTAATTAAACTCGTGTCTAATTAAACTCGTGTCTAATTAAACTCGTGTCTAATTAAACTCGTGTCTAATTAAACTCGTGTCTAATTAAACTCGTGTCTAATTAAACTCGTGTCTAATTAAACTCGTGTCTAATTAAACTCGTGTCTAATTAAACTCGTGTCTAATTAAACTCGTGTCTAATTAAACTCGTGTCTAATTAAACTCGTGTCTAATTAAACTCGTGTCTAATTAAACTCGTGTCTAATTAAACTCGTGTCTAATTAAACTCGTGTCTAATTAAACTCGTGTCTAATTAAACTCGTGTCTAATTAAACTCGTGTCTAATTAAACTCGTGTCTAATTAAACTCGTGTCTAATTAAACTCGTGTCTAATTAAACTCGTGTCTAATTAAACTCGTGTCTAATTAAACTCGTGTCTAATTAAACTCGTGTCTAATTAAACTCGTGTCTAATTAAACTCGTGTCTAATTAAACTCGTGTCTAATTAAACTCGTGTCTAATTAAACTCGTGTCTAATTAAACTCGTGTCTAATTAAACTCGTGTCTAATTAAACTCGTGTCTAATTAAACTCGTGTCTAATTAAACTCGTGTCTAATTAAACTCGTGTCTAATTAAACTCGTGTCTAATTAAACTCGTGTCTAATTAAACTCGTGTCCATATTAAACTCGTGTCTAATTAAACTCGTGCTTAGCCCTACCTTAACACGTGTTTGCTACCTTAACACGTGTTTGCTACCTTAACACGTGTTTGCTACCTTAACACGTGTTTGCTACCTTAACACGTGTTTGCTACCTTAACACGTGTTTCCTACCTTAACACGTGTTTACTACCTTAACACGTGTTTGCTACCTTAACACGTGTTTATCTCAAACACGTGCACCTGTTCTCCTTTTGTTCTAAACACGTGTTTATCTCAAACACGTGCACCTGTTCATTTATTTTAATTTTTTCTTTTGTCGTATTTCGATGATGTCTGGAATACCTACAGTTTCATCAAAAGAGGCCCAATACATTAATGCATTAATTCTTCACGATCATGAAGTCGGTCGTACCAATTCACCCCCTAAATTGATAAGACTTGAAAATTTCTGGAGTTGGAAAAAACGCTTTGAATCCTATATTCGCCTTACTGATTTCAACCAATGGGTGATGATTACTGAAGGATATGAGTGGCCAACTCATGAAGATGTTAATGGAAATGAGGTCCAATACAGGCTTGGGGATATGACTGAAGTGTTGAAGAAAGAATATGCCGTTGAAGGAAAGGCCTTGTCGAACTTAGAAATGTGTTTACCTCGGGATGCAATTCATCTTCTCGGAGAACATAAGACCTCTAAAGGTTTGTGGGATGCTTTAAACGCATACTGTGAAGGTGATGAGTTGATGAAAAAGGGAAGAATTAAACTGCTGAACAGACAATATGAAGTCTTTAATGGTTTGAAATCTGAAAGTTTAGATGATTTAATAACTCGTTTTAATCATCTGATTACTGAACTGGGATATTTTGGAGTTACATTTACACAAAATAAACTAGTAGATAAATTTTTGGATTCTCTGCCGAACAAATGGAATGATTTTGTGCATAGTCTTCAAGAAGAGAAAAATTATGAGTCTTATACCTTGGCAGAGATTGTCTCAAAAGTAAAGAACAGGGAAATGAAGCGTAAAGCAAAAGATGAGCTTTCTGTTTTTCAACAAAATCCGAGTCTATATCATGCTAATACTGATAATCTATTGTCTTCATCTTCCTCTACTTCTGGAAGTGGAACTACTGCTCTTTTATCCACTGAAACCATTCATCCTGTTATGGATCCTGATGGAATTGCAGGATACATGGTTTATGACAATTCGTCTACAACTAAGAATAGCAGTGGATCAAGAAACAGTGGAAATACAACTGTTCGCTCGATGCCAATGAGTATGCAATCTGCTGAAGGACGTATGCAAGTATTTGCTGCAATGTGTTCTGCTCATGAGGCATTTATCAATGGCAAAATTTCAGATCCAAGTTTGATTGATAAAGATTATGAACAAGTTGATCCTGATGATTTAGAGGAAATGGACTTGAAGTGGCAAATGGCTATGCTCACTATAAAAGCTCGTCGTTTTATGCAACGAACTGGAAGAAATCTTGCATCTGACAAGAATAGAGGATTTGACAAGTCGAAGGTTAAGTGTTATAATTGTGATGGTTTTGGTCATTTTGCTAAGGAATGTCAAAGACCAAAGCGTTTTGATAATTCTACAGCTAATCGTCAGAATTACAATCAGGGAGGTGTGCAAGCTGGAAATCAAATCAAATCAACCAAAGCTACAGAGCATGATGGAATGATCATTCAGGAACTTCCTACAGAAAATCAAGTTCAAAATCCTGAAAATGCCATGGTGGCAAGACAGGAAGATGGTACTTACCTTTGGACAAAGGAGAATGAACCTGAAAATGCTTTGCTAGCTGAGATTTATGATGAAGTAGCTAATGTGATTGATGACGGAAGTGCTGCGTTTGATTATGCTCTTTATACAAGTGAAGAGGCTGCTGCTACTGATGCTGCATTAAAAGTTTCTGATGATGAAAAGGATGCAGATGAAGCAGTGAAGCTTAAAAAGGCTGATAAGCAGATCGATGAATCTTCTGATAAGACAAGCAGCCAGAGTGATAATCAATCGATGAGCTCAAGTGCAAAATTGGACAAGGCTATTTCTACAGAAGCTGATGATTTTGATATTCCTGAAGGTATGACAATATCAGACTTTGTTGCATATATGGCTGACTGCGATGATCGAGAGAAACAGGTAACTTTTTCTTATTTGACTGTTCATCGTATTTGCATGTTTGTTAAAGATTTGATGCAACAACATAGTATTGCCTCATCCAAGACTTTAGAGTTAGCCGCTAGCTATGAAACTATCAGCAAGGAACGTAGTTCATTTTTCTCTAAGAATAGTGCTTTACTTGATCAAGAACGTCAATTTAAGAGTAGGATTAAGTCACTTGACAATGATAATGCTGCCTTAAAAGACAAACTGAAAGAATCAATTTTTAGAGAAAATCTAGCAAATGAAAAGATAGTTTTTCTTTCTAGTGAAATCAGTAAGAAAGAGAAGGATTTGGCTGATGCTAGGGTTACCATTACTAAACATGAGACTACTTTAGCTAAATGGAGAGGAAGTGATCTGGTAGCTTCTTTAGGTAAACCTAGACATCCTAAGGATAAAACAGGACTAGGAGCTGATTATGCTGATGTAAGACCTCCTTTTAACAACAACTTAGACCCTGTTTATCCAGATTTGGCTGAGTCTGATTCTGCTAAACCAGTGCTTACTGACTATCCTAAGTCATCCGTCTCCACTGAACCTAAGCAACTTAAATTTGTTCCACCTGTGGCTAAAAGAAATGATTCACCAAGATATGTTTCCCCTAGAAATAGATCTGGTCAGTCATCACAAAATGCAAATTCAGGGCATCATCGACAGAACTACTATGACCGTAACACATCTCGTGTTCCACAAGTGAATAGACCATTCTTTAATAGACCATTTTCCCCTAAAAGGTCTCAATCAAGGGTTGAGAATATACCTTTACAGCATGCTCAGCAAACATCCAAGGCACCTATTGGGAGCAATGGATATTGGACTGAAATGCTTGTTAAGGACGAGAATGGTAAACCCAAGTCTATAAAGGCTTGGGTTGTCCTTGATAACTGATCCGTTTTTGTTTCATGTGCAGGGGCTACCACCAATTCCTATTAGTATTTGGTATCTTGATAGCGGTTGCTCCAGGCACATGACAGGAGACAGAAGACTTCTGTCTGATTTTGTAAATATTAAAGGATCACATGTAAATTTTGCTGGTTCCAAGGGCGGACAAATCACTGGACAAGGTGATGTCGTCGATGGAAAACTTACTTTAAAGAATGTCAATTACGTGGAAGAACTTACTCATAATCTGATGAGTGTATCACAAATTTGTGACCGAGGAAATTCAGTTTTCTTCAACGACAAAGCAGCATTCGTCTTGAAACCGGGTTTTGTTATTCCAGATGATTGGATATTGTTGACTGCTCCTCGTAAAAGAGATATTTATGGTTTAATGTTAGGAACCAAGAATGTACAGAAGGAAGTTTGTTTGTTGTCTAAGGCAAGCGAAAGTGATTCTCTCTTATGGCATAGAAGAATGGGACATCTACATTTCCGAAAGATGAATTACATTGTGAAGAATGATCTGGTTCAAGGTGTTCCTAAAAAGAAGTTTGAATTGGAAGATAGATGTGTTCCATGCTTGAAAGGCAAACAACAGAAAAAGCCTCACAAGCCCAAGACACAAAATTCAATTGCCGCTCCTTTTGAGTTACTTCATATGGATCTCTTTGGTCCAGTAAATGTTAGGAGTAGAGGGGGAATGTACTACTGCTTGGTTGTCACTGATGATTATTCAAGGTTTTCATGGGTTTTCTTCTTAGCTACCAAAGATGAGACTACGGAGATTCTAATTAACTTTTTCACTGAAGCTGAGAATCTCTACAACACGAAGATCAAACGAATCAGGAGTGACAATGGCACGGAGTTTAAAAACTCGGTGATGGATGTTTTCTGTTTGTCTAAAGGAATTCAACATCAATTTAGTGCTCCGTATGAACCTCAGCAAAATGGAGTTGCTGAGAGAAAGAATAGGACCTTGATCGAGACTGCCAGAACTATGCTTGCTGATTCAGGGCTACCAACTATGTTTTGGGCGGAAGCTGTGAACACAGCTTGTCATGTGTTAAATCGGGTGCTAACTGTTAAAAGGTTTAATAAGACTTGTTATGAACTTCTCAACAAACGAAAACCTGATTTGTCTGGATTGGAACCGTTTGGTGTTCCTTGTACTTTTCTGAAAACTTCTCCTCAACCAAAGTTTAATTCTAAAGTTGAAGAAGGTTTCTTTCTTGGATATAAACCGGGAACCCCCATTCGTCGGGTTTTCAATTCGCAGACAGGTAGAGTCGATCTTGGTACTAATGTCGTGATTGTAAGTTATAAACCTGCTACTCATGCTGGTTCTGAGTCAAGTTTTGCTTATGATAGTGTGTTTACTTCACTTAAGGGTCCAATTTCTTTTCCTGGTATTCCTATTGATGAAAATGTTGTTATTGTTCGAGATCACTTGAATTATGATTCTGAGGTTGCTCCCGCTGCATCTCCTACTGATGATGTACCATCAACCGGAGTTGTTCCTACAACTGAGGTTGGTCAATCCAGTGGTTCAAGAGATCCAACTAATATTCCACTACCAGATGATGACCCGCTTGACTCATCTTCTTCTTCATCTTCTGAAGCTGGTGGAGAGTCTCCCACCCAAATTGTTCCGAATATGGGTGATGATTTTCCAAGTCACAAAACTCCTCAACATAGAGCAACTAAAGATCATCCAGTTGAAAATATTCTTGGTGAAGCTTCAGCATCTGTCCGAACTAGAAATCAGTTAAATAAGGAGATGACTAGTTTATTCTGTGAAGTGAAGGATACAGGTTTAATAACTGAGTGTTTATACTCATGTTTTATTTCACAAGAAGAACCCAAGAATGTTAAGATAGCACTTCAAGATCCGTTTTGGGTTGAGGCTATGCAAGAAGAATTGGCTCAATTTGAAAAACTTGGAGTATGGGAATTAGTTGATGTGCCTAAAGGTATCGAACCAATTGGAACTCGTTGGGTATTTAAATGCAAACGAGATGACAAAGGGATTGTTACAAGAAATAAGGCACGTCTAGTTGTTCAGGGTTTTGCACAGCGAGAAGGTTATGACTACAATGAAACTTTTGCACCAGTTGCTCGGATTGAAGCTATAAGACTATTTTTAGCTTATGCTAGTTTCAAAGGAATAAAGGTGTATCAGTTGGATGTGAAGAGTGCCTTCTTGTATGGAGAAGTTAAGGAAGAAGTGTACGTTCGTCAACCACCGGGGTTTGAAGATCCAAATTATCCAAGAAGGGCATATCGACTGGATAAGGCTCTTTATGGATTACATCAAGCACCAAGAGTGTGGTATGAGAAGTTGTCAACACATTTGTTGACAAATGGATTTACAAGAGGATCGATAGACAGCACGTTGTTTATCAAATGGCAGAAGCAAGATTATATAATTGTGCAAGTTTATGTGGATGATATCATTTTTGGTTCATCTGACATTAAGATGTGCAAGGATTTTGAAATGAGTATGAAGAAGGAATTTGAAATGAGTGCTATGGGAGAATTAAAATTTTTCCTTGGACTGCAAGTTGATCAACGAAAGGATTTTATTTTATTTTATTTTATTTTATTTTTTATTTTTTGAATGGGTTTTGAGTATGATTAATAATGCTTAAGCTAATTTGATTTGAAATATTTTATTTTATTTTATTTTATTTTATTTTATTTTATTTTATTTTATTTTATTTTATTTTATTTTATTTTATTTTATTTTATTTTATTTTATTTTATTTTATTTTATTTTATTTTATTTTATTTTATTTTATTTTATTTTATTTTATTTTATTTTATTTTATTTTATTTTATTTTATTTTATTTTATTTTATTTTATTTTATTTTATTTTATTTTATTTTATTTTATTTTATTTTATTTTATTTTATTTTATTTTATTTTATTTTATTTTATTTTATTTTATTTTATTTTATTTTATTTTATTTTATTTTATTTTATTTTATTTTATTTTATTTTATTTTATTTTATTTTATTTTATTTTATTTTATTTTATTTTATTTTATTTTATTTTATTTTATTTTATTTTATTTTATTTTATTTTATTTTATTTTATTTTATTTTATTTTATTTTATTTTATTTTATTTTATTTTATTTTATTTTATTTTATTTTATTTTATTTTATTTTATTTTATTTTATTTTATTTTATTTTATTTTATTTTATTTTATTTTATTTTATTTTATTTTATTTTATTTTATTTTATTTTATTTTATTTTATTTTATTTTATTTTATTTTATTTTATTTTATTTTATTTTATTTTATTTTATTTTATTTTATTTTATTTTATTTTATTTTATTTTATTTTATTTTATTTTATTTTATTTTATTTTATTTTATTTTATTTTATTTTATTTTATTTTATTTTATTTTATTTTATTTTATTTTATTTTATTTTATTTTATTTTATTTTATTTTATTTTATTTTATTTTATTTTATTTTATTTTATTTTATTTTATTTTATTTTATTTTATTTTATTTTATTTTATTTTATTTTATTTTATTTTATTTTATTTTATTTTATTTTATTTTATTTTATTTTATTTTATTTTATTTTATTTTATTTTATTTTATTTTATTTTATTTTATTTTATTTTATTTTATTTTATTTTATTTTATTTTATTTTATTTTATTTTATTTTATTTTATTTTATTTTATTTTATTTTATTTTATTTTATTTTATTTTATTTTATTTTATTTTATTTTATTTTATTTTATTTTATTTTATTTTATTTTATTTTATTTTATTTTATTTTATTTTATTTTATTTTATTTTATTTTATTTTATTTTATTTTATTTTATTTTATTTTATTTTATTTTATTTTATTTTATTTTATTTTATTTTATTTTATTTTATTTTATTTTATTTTATTTTATTTTATTTTATTTTATTTTATTTTATTTTATTTTATTTTATTTTATTTTATTTTATTTTATTTTATTTTATTTTATTTTATTTTATTTTATTTTATTTTATTTTATTTTATTTTATTTTATTTTATTTTATTTTATTTTATTTTATTTTATTTTATTTTATTTTATTTTATTTTATTTTATTTTATTTTATTTTATTTTATTTTATTTTATTTTATTTTATTTTATTTTATTTTATTTTATTTTATTTTATTTTATTTTATTTTATTTTATTTTATTTTATTTTATTTTATTTTATTTTATTTTATTTTATTTTATTTTATTTTATTTTATTTTATTTTATTTTATTTTATTTTATTTTATTTTATTTTATTTTATTTTATTTTATTTTATTTTATTTTATTTTATTTTATTTTATTTTATTTTATTTTATTTTATTTTATTTTATTTTATTTTATTTTATTTTATTTTATTTTATTTTATTTTATTTTATTTTATTTTATTTTATTTTATTTTATTTTATTTTATTTTATTTTATTTTATTTTATTTTATTTTATTTTATTTTATTTTATTTTATTTTATTTTATTTTATTTTATTTTATTTTATTTTATTTTATTTTATTTTATTTTATTTTATTTTATTTTATTTTATTTTATTTTATTTTATTTTATTTTATTTTATTTTATTTTATTTTATTTTATTTTATTTTATTTTATTTTATTTTATTTTATTTTATTTTATTTTATTTTATTTTATTTTATTTTATTTTATTTTATTTTATTTTATTTTATTTTATTTTATTTTATTTTATTTTATTTTATTTTATTTTATTTTATTTTATTTTATTTTATTTTATTTTATTTTATTTTATTTTATTTTATTTTATTTTATTTTATTTTATTTTATTTTATTTTATTTTATTTTATTTTATTTTATTTTATTTTATTTTATTTTATTTTATTTTATTTTATTTTATTTTATTTTATTTTATTTTATTTTATTTTATTTTATTTTATTTTATTTTATTTTATTTTATTTTATTTTATTTTATTTTATTTTATTTTATTTTATTTTATTTTATTTTATTTTATTTTATTTTATTTTATTTTATTTTATTTTATTTTATTTTATTTTATTTTATTTTATTTTATTTTATTTTATTTTATTTTATTTTATAAAAAGATTTTTGTTATTTTTTTATTTTATTTTATTTTGATTTTTTTTATTTTATTTTATTTTATTTTTCTTCAAAGAACTATTTTTTCTGTATATTTTATTTTATTTTATTTGTGTCTAGTTTAAGTCTGTAAATAACTAGAGTCATAAAAAAAAAAAAAAAAAAAAAAAAAAGATAGAGTTTTAAGTTGATGCTTTAAGACGATTAGAAGTGAGGATAATTTAGGAGTTCCTAATTCTAAAGATACACTTGTGGATGCTACTTATTATCGGGCGATCATCGGCTCATTGATGTATTTAACTGCTTCGCGTCCAGATATCATGTTTGCTGTTTGTCTGTGTGCTAGATTTCAAGCAAATCCGAAAGAGTCACATTTAACGGCTGTAAAACGGATCCTCAGATATTTAAAGGGAAACCAAGGACTTGGTCTATGGTATCCGTTGGATGTGAAGAGTGCCTTCTTGTATGGAGAAGTTAAGGAAGAAGTGTACGTTCGTCAACCACCGGGGTTTGAAGATCCAAATTATCCAAGAAGGGCATATCGACTGGATAAGGCTCTTTATGGATTACATCAAGCACCAAGAGTGTGGTATGAGAAGTTGTCAACACATTTGTTGACAAATGGATTTACAAGAGGATCGATAGACAGCACGTTGTTTATCAAATGGCAGAAGCAAGATTATATAATTGTGCAAGTTTATGTGGATGATATCATTTTTGGTTCATCTGACATTAAGATGTGCAAGGATTTTGAAATGAGTATGAAGAAGGAATTTGAAATGAGTGCTATGGGAGAATTAAAATTTTTCCTTGGACTGCAAGTTGATCAACGAAAAGATGGATTTTTCATTCACCAGACTAAGTATGTCAATGACATCTTGGAAAGGTTTCAAATGTTAGAATCCAAGACTTATGGTACTCCTATTCAGTTGAATCATGGTTTAGGAGTTCCTAATTCTAAAGATACACTTGTGGATGCTACTTATTATCGGGCGATCATCGGCTCATTGATGTATTTAACTGCTTCGCGTCCAGATATCATGTTTGCTGTTTGTCTGTGTGCTAGATTTCAAGCAAATCCGAAAGAGTCACATTTAACGGCTGTAAAACGGATCCTCAGATATTTAAAGGGAAACCAAGGACTTGGTCTATGGTATCCGTTGGGAGGAACGTTTGAGTTTGTTGCTTACACTGATTCGGACTTTGGAGGTTGTAACAATGATAGGAAGTCTACGACTGGCGGATGTCAATTCTTAGGAGGGAGACTTGTATCGTGGCAATGTAAGAAGCAGACATCGGTAGCTCAGTCTACTTGTGAGGCAGAGTACATGGCTGCTGGAAGCTGCTGTTCCCAGGTATTATGGATTCAGCAACAACTTCGAGACTACGGTATGGATTTTCTTGATACCCCTATTAAGATTGATAATAAGTCAGCTATAGATATAACTAATAACCCTGTCTTGCATAAAGTCACCAAGCATATTGACATTAGACATCATTTTTTGCGTGACTGTGCCCAAAAGAAGTTAATTCATTTGGAAAAAGTTATAACTGATGATAATCTAGCTGATTTGTATACTAAAGCATTTGATAAGACTCGCTTTGAAAAGCTGATTCTTCTAAATGGTATGAAGAATGCTGATTCATATTAGATCTCTCAAAGAACTATTTTTCTTGTATATTTTATTTTATTTTATTTTATTTTATTTTATTTTATTTTATTTTAATGGGTTTTGAGTATGATTAATAATGCTTAAGCTAATTTGATTTAAAATATTTTATTTTATTTTATTTTATAAAAAGATTTTTGTTATTTTTTTATTCTTTTTATTTTATTTTTTTTATTTTATTTTATTTTATTTTCTTCAAAGAACTATTTTTTCTGTATATTTTATTTTATTTTATTTTTGTCTAGTTTAAGTCTGTAAATAACTAGAGTCATAAAAAAAAAAAAAAAAAAA
>CM067170.1:13176268-13221268 GCA_034093135.1 Erigeron breviscapus | reverse complement strand
TTTATTTTATTTTATTTTATTTTATTTTATTTTATTTTATTTTATTTTATTTTATTTTATTTTATTTTATTTTATTTTATTTTATTTTATTTTATTTTATTTTATTTTATTTTATTTTATTTTATTTTATTTTATTTTATTTTATTTTATTTTATTTTATTTTATTTTATTTTATTTTATTTTATTTTATTTTATTTTATTTTATTTTATTTTATTTTATTTTATTTTATTTTATTTTATTTTATTTTATTTTATTTTATTTTATTTTATTTTATTTTATTTTATTTTATTTTATTTTATTTTATTAACTTCATTCAATTTTATTTTATGGTATGAAGAATGCTGATTCATATTAGATCTCTCAAAGAACTATTTTTTTGTATATTTTATTTTATTTTATTTGTGTCTAGTTTAAGTCTGTAAATAACTAGAGTCATAAAAAAAAAAAAAAAAAAAAAAAAAAAAAAAAAAAAGATAGAGTTTTAAGTTGATGCTTTAAGACGATTAGAAGTGAGGATAATTTAGCTTTTAAGCCTGCTTAATCGTAATATAATTGCTTAGTTCAGTGATTACAATTTATGATGTATCGGTAGACATAAAGTACCAAGGTTTCCTTATAATCCGAACTTAATTTATACAATGTACTTGTGGGAAACGTATTCAGATATATGGCTGAGAATGCTTGTTCCTAAAAGAGACAAGTCCTTTAAATCTTATGAAAGATCTTGCATTATCATTATGTATATTTGGTCTTTAAAAGGAAGGTCTCGGATACATATATGTGTATGTATTGCTTTTTCGGATGTATATTTGTGACAAGATATGCAAATATCTAATAAAACTAAATCTGTTGATATTGATGCATTGATGAGTTTCCTTTAAGTGTGCAGGACTTTCGATATTGGAATTGTGTGTTTTTCCAAAGTTGTTAAAAAGTATCTTACCCGGTATCATTAGTTAAGGGGGAGTTTGCTTTTGCAGGCTTTCGATTGCTAATGATTATCGGTGAATGAATTGAGTCCAAATCAAGTCCTGGTATCGATGTTTTAAATGTCCGTTACTTTATGGTTTTATACTTTGTGTAAGTTTACCAAAGTTTATGTAATGGTTTTTCAGTTGATACAGGTATATCGTAAAGTCAAGATTATCAGGTTTGATTGTTAAAATTTTATCTGCTAATGATGACTTGATTTTCAGGGGGTTCAATCATTGAGTTTCATACAGGTTATCTCTATCCTGTGTATTGGCTGGTTATTCAGGTTTGAAGGTAAAGGGTATGAAATTTCTCTAAGTGTTGTTTGAAAATGTGTTTATTGATCACACGCGTTTACCTTTGATCACACGCGTTTACCTTTGATCACACGCGTTTACCCTGCTACACGCGTTTACATTTGATCACACGCGTTTACCTTTATACACGTGTTTATTCTTGATCACACGCGTTTACCCTTCTACACGCGTTTACCCTGCTACACGCATTTACCTTTGGTCACACGCGTTTACCCTTCTACACGCGTTTACCTTTGATCACACGCGTTTACCTTTATACACGTGTTTATTCTTGGTCACACGCGTTTACCCTTCATCACACGCGTTTACCTTTGATCACACGCGTTTACCTTTGATCACACGCGTTTACCTTTGATCACACGTGTTTATCCTTGATCACACGCGTTTACCCTGCTACACGCGTTTACATTTGATCACACGCGTTTACCTTTATACACGTGTTTATTCTTGATCACACGCGTTTACCCTTACACGCGTTTACCCTACACGCGTTTACCTTTGATCACACGCGTTTACCTTTGATCACACGCGTTTACCCTTCTACACGCGTTTACCTTTGATCACACGCGTTTACCTTTATCACACGCGTTTACCTTTGATCACACGCGTTTACCTTGATCACACGCGTTTACCTTTGATCACACGCGTTTACCTTTGATCACACGCGTTTACCTTGTTACACGCGTTTACATTTGATCACACGCGTTTACCTTTATACACGTGTTTATTCTTGGTCACACGCGTTTACCCTTCTACACGCGTTTACCTTTGGTCACACGCGTTTACCTTTGGTCACACGCGTTTACCCTTCTACACGCGTTTACCTTTGATCACACGCGTTTACCTTTATACACGTGTTTATTCTTGGTCACACGCGTTTACCCTTCTACACGCGTTTACCCTTCTACACGCGTTTACCCTTCTACACGCGTTTACCTTTGATCACACGCATTTACCTTTGGTCACACGCGTTTACCCTTCTACACGCGTTTACCTTTGATCACACGCGTTTACCTTTATACACGTGTTTATTTGTTCACACGCGTTTACCCTTCTACACGCGTTTACCTTTGGTCACACGCGTTTACCCTTCTACACGCGTTTACCTTTGGTCACACGCGTTTACCCTTCTACACGCGTTTACCTTTGATCACACGCGTTTACCTTTATACACGTGTTTATTTTTGATCACACGCGTTTACCATTGATCACACGCGTTTACCTTTGATCACACGCGTTTACCTTTGATCACACGCGTTTACCTTTGATCACACGCGTTTACCCTGCTACACGCATTTACCTTTGGTCACACGCGTTTACCCTTCTACACGCGTTTACCTTTGATCACACGCGTTTACCTTTATACACGTGTTTATTCTTGATCACACGCGTTTACCCTTCTACACGCGTTTACCTTTGATCACACGCGTTTACCCTTCTACACGCGTTTACCCTGCTACACGCGTTTACCTTTGATCACACGCGTTTACCTTTGATCACACGCGTTTACCTTTATCGCACGTGTTTACCTTTGATCACACGCGTTTACCCTTCTACACGCGTTTACCTTTGGTCACATGCGTTTACCCTTCTACACGCGTTTACCTTTGTCACACGCGTTTACCCTTCTACACGCGTTTACCTTCTACACGCGTTTACCCTTCTACACGCGTTTACCCTTATACACGCGTTTACCTTTGGTCACACGCGTTTACCCTTCTACACGCGTTTACCCTTCTACACGCGTTTACCTTTGATCACACGCGTTTGCCATGATACACGCGTTTACCTTTCACGCGTTTGAAACTTTTACACGCGTTTACAAGCAGTTTCCAAATTTTCTAAGTTTTATTGTGCAGAATTATTATTGCTAAATTTTCGTTATTGCACTATTGTTTTTGTTTTCCAGAAATGGCAGGAAATCCAAGAAATTTCTTCTCAACTCACAATCAGTTGATCGATTTGTCGAGAGATCGAAGAAATGTGGAATTTAATGGATTGCTTCAGTATCTGGAACGCTCACGTATTCATTTCGTGCTAACTCACAATCCAGTGCTATATCAAGGATATCTGCATCAATTTTGGAATAATGCTTCTATAAGGGTGGTTCAAGCACAGCCAGCACAAGGAGATAGACCTGCTGTCCCTCGGAGTGTTAGGTTTCAGACAACTGTGGCTGATCACACGTTTTCATTTACTGCGGCTGATTTGCGAGATATACTGCATTTAGGGACTGTTGAAGAAGAAAATGGTCCAATAGAGCTAGATGAGACGTTGATTAGAGGTTGTTTTGGAAGAATGGGACATGCTACGCCAGGTGCTAAGTGGCCGATTGCGAAGGCAGGATTCTATGGCCAATGGAGGTTTTTGGCTCATGTATTGATTGTGGCGATCAGTAACCGTCATGCAGGGTTTGATCAGCTCAATAAGCAAGTAGGTTCGCAGATGGTGGCCTTGACTTTGAATAGACCATACTCATTCTCGGATTACTTCTTTGATATTTTGAAGACCCAGATTACTCAGACGGGGTCGCAGAGGTTTATGATGTTGCCAAGGATAACGATGGCGATCATTAATCATTTTGTACAGAATCTGCCAGTCTTGCAAGATATATATGAGATTGTTTCTCCACCAAATAGGATTTGGTCGATGATGTTGAAGGTTAAGGATAGTTATCCGAATCCACAGATTGTGCCATTGTTTGGACACTTGATAAATCCGAACTATAGAGCTCCAGCAGTTGGATGGGAAGAAGCTGAAGTTGCAGGCGGTGGAAATAATGATCTGATTCTGATTCTGATTCTGATTCTGATTCTGATTCTGATTCTGATTCTGATTCTGATTCTGATTCTGATTCTGATTCTGATTCTGATTCTGATTCTGATTCTGATTCTGATTCTGATTCTGATTCTGATTCTGATTCTGATTCTGATTCTGATTCTGATTCTGATTCTGATTCTGATTCTGATTCTGATTCTGATTCTGATTCTGATTCTGATTCTGATTCTGATTCTGATTCTGATTCTGATTCTGATTCTGATTCTGATTCTGATTCTGATTCTGATTCTGATTCTGATTCTGATTCTGATTCTGATTCTGATTCTGATTCTGATTCTGATTCTGATTCTGATTCTGATTCTGATTCTGATTCTGATTCTGATTCTGATTCTGATTCTGATTCTGATTCTGATTCTGATTCTGATTCTGATTCTGATTCTGATTCTGATTCTGATTCTGATTCTGATTCTGATTCTGATTCTGATTCTGATTCTGATTCTGATTCTGATTCTGATTCTGATTCTGATTCTGATTCTGATTCTGATTCTGATTCTGATTCTGATTCTGATTCTGATTCTGATTCTGATTCTGATTCTGATTCTGATTCTGATTCTGATTCTGATTCTGATTCTGATTCTGATTCTGATTCTGATTCTGATTCTGATTCTGATTCTGATTCTGATTCTGATTCTGATTCTGATTCTGATTCTGATTCTGATTCTGATTCTGATTCTGATTCTGATTCTGATTCTGATTCTGATTCTGATTCTGATTCTGATTCTGATTCTGATTCTGATTCTGATTCTGATTCTGATTCTGATTCTGATTCTGATTCTGATTCTGATTCTGATTCTGATTCTGATTCTGATTCTGATTCTGATTCTGATTCTGATTCTGATTCTGATTCTGATTCTGATTCTGATTCTGATTCTGATTCTGATTCTGACAGATTACAGATTCAAAAACAAACAGTTTTGGAATCTGATTCTGATTCTGATTCAACTTATGAGATTGATAAAGATTAGATGATTTGTATTTTCGATTGCATGTAATAAGTTATGATATGTAAATGTAATATATTTTATTTCAATGCAATTGTATTTCATCTTTATTATTATCATTGTATTCTGGTGTTTATTCTGTGTAATCTTAATAGATGATGCAGATGATGCAGAATTGTTCTTTGATGGTGATGATCTTGAGGAAGGTGAGATTGTTCCTGAGCCGAATATGGACTTATTCAAGAAGCCTTATGGGTTTGATGATTTTTGGAACTCAATTCCTGAAGACCCATCAGTAGAAGAAAGAAACTTCGTCCACATCGAGTTGCAGTAACTCAATCTGAATCAATTCAAGTGTCAGTTCCTCAAGATACACAGAGTGCTTCGATTAGGCCTGTTGTTCCTATAAGCACTGTGTTTACGACACTTCTACGTCCACTACAACCGCCTTTGATCGGACGACCTCCAGTTTCTACACAATCTCCTACTAGACCTTTTGGAGTCAGACCAACAGTTGAACCTGCGCATATCATGTCAACTCAATTCAAGGTGAATCATTTGGAGACAAGAGTTATGACATTGGAAGCTCAAATGAAGTCAATGCAAGGGTTAGTTGGGAAGTTAGTTGCTGATTTGGAAGATGAGAAGGGTCAAAGTGCTGCACTGAGAGATCAGCTTCGGCAGTTATTGGCTCAAGGGGGAGATGGTTGTAGGGAAACTGAGTTGAAGAGGAAAGAGGATGAAGATCATGATGATGATGCGAATGCTGATGGTGAGCCAAGAACTGAAGCTCATACAGAAGCAAGAACTAAGGGGGAGTTAGAGAAGGATGTTGCAAGTACATCTGGAGCTGCTGGATCAAGTGCGCCTCGTGATGCTGAGGTCATTGAAGCACTTGACGATTCAGGTAATTCTTCAAAGTCAATTGATTATTTAAGTGATGATCAGGTTGAAGCTGAAACTGAACGATTAAAACGTGAAGTTGAAGCAAAATTTGGACATGACTATTATTCTGAAGAAAATGCTTTTCATGATGTATTTGATGTTTTGTTAGATAAACAACAACAGGCAGAAAATGAAAGAGAAAAAGAATTACAGATTCAAAAACAAACAGTTTTGGAATCTGATTCTGATTCAACTTATGAGATTGATAAAGATTAGATGATTTGTATTTTCGATTGCATGTAATAAGTTATGATATGTAAATGTAATATATTTTATTTCAATGCAATTGTATTTCATCTTTATTATTATCATTGTATTCTGGTGTTTATTCTGTGTAATCTTAATAGATGATGCAGATGATGCAGAATTGTTCTTTGATGGTGATGATCTTGAGGAAGGTGAGATTGTTCCTGAGCCGAATATGGACTTATTCAAGAAGCCTTATGGGTTTGATGATTTTTGGAACTCAATTCCTGAAGACCCATCAGTAGAAGAAAGAAACTTCGTCCACATCGAGTTGCAGTAACTCAATCTGAATCAATTCAAGTGTCAGTTCCTCAAGATACACAGAGTGCTTCGATTAGGCCTGTTGTTCCTATAAGCACTGTGTTTACGACACTTCTACGTCCACTACAACCGCCTTTGATCGGACGACCTCCAGTTTCTACACAATCTCCTACTAGACCTTTTGGAGTCAGACCAACAGTTGAACCTGCGCATATCATGTCAACTCAATTCAAGGTGAATCATTTGGAGACAAGAGTTATGACATTGGAAGCTCAAATGAAGTCAATGCAAGGGTTAGTTGGGAAGTTAGTTGCTGATTTGGAAGATGAGAAGGGTCAAAGTGCTGCACTGAGAGATCAGCTTCGGCAGTTATTGGCTCAAGGGGGAGATGGTTGTAGGGAAACTGAGTTGAAGAGGAAAGAGGATGAAGATCATGATGATGATGCGAATGCTGATGGTGAGCCAAGAACTGAAGCTGTTCGTTCTCAAAAGACCAGAAGGTTGTCAGTATTTAGCATGGAGTGAGAGACATTTTAGAAGTTTATGTGAAGAAGACCTACATGAACTTGGAAATACTTGGATTATCAATCCAAGCGAGTATGGTCTTGCTGATGTCATTGGTAAGAAGCTTCGTGAAGATTTTAAGATGAGATCGAGTATGAAAGACTCAGATAAGCCGAAGTTTCATATCAAACCGAGAAAGAAGAAGAAGGTGGTGAAACCAGATAGAAGCGTTGAGTATATTCAACGTGATATCAAGTGCATGATCAAAGTCCCAGCCAAGAAGTGGCCACAAGATGAGCTAGAAAAGATGGATAATTGGGAGATTGATCGAAATACTGGTGAAGCCAAGATGTATGCAGACTCACAGAAGAAGATTTTGTTGAGAAGAATATATGATCCAATGCAGTTGGTCAACTTCTCAAGAAATGATCTAAGAAGGTTATACGATACAGAGTGCTCATTTTTGCCATTTTGGAAGGATGAAGAAAGCCGATATCGTAAGATTATTCAAGTTTGCTTACATGAGAATATCCATGCAAATAGCAAGAGATTGACGTTTGATGGATGATAGATTTTTACAAGACTGAAGAAATCGTGTAGCTGATGTCAAGGGGGAGATGGTTGTAGGGAAACTGAGTTGAAGAGGAAAGAGGATGAAGATCATGATGATGATGCGAATGCTGATGGTGAGCCAAGAACTGAAGCTGTTCGTTCTCAAAAGACCAGAAGGTTGTCAGTATTTAGCATGGAGTGAGAGACATTTTAGAAGTTTATGTGAAGAAGACCTACATGAACTTGGAAATACTTGGATTATCAATCCAAGCGAGTATGGTCTTGCTGATGTCATTGGTAAGAAGCTTCGTGAAGATTTTAAGATGAGATCGAGTATGAAAGACTCAGATAAGCCGAAGTTTCATATCAAACCGAGAAAGAAGAAGAAGGTGGTGAAACCAGATAGAAGCGTTGAGTATATTCAACGTGATATCAAGTGCATGATCAAAGTCCCAGCCAAGAAGTGGCCACAAGATGAGCTAGAAAAGATGGATAATTGGGAGATTGATCGAAATACTGGTGAAGCCAAGATGTATGCAGACTCACAGAAGAAGATTTTGTTGAGAAGAATATATGATCCAATGCAGTTGGTCAACTTCTCAAGAAATGATCTAAGAAGGTTATACGATACAGAGTGCTCATTTTTGCCATTTTGGAAGGATGAAGAAAGCCGATATCGTAAGATTATTCAAGTTTGCTTACATGAGAATATCCATGCAAATAGCAAGAGATTGACGTTTGATGGTGATGATCTTGAGGAAGGTGAGATTGTTCCTGAGCCGAATATGGACTTATTCAAGAAGCCTTATGGGTTTGATGATTTTTGGAACTCAATTCCTGAAGACCCATCAGTAGAAGAAAGAAATGTGTTGGAATTAAAGAGGAATGACGTTAAGGAAAGGATGCTTCAAACTCCATTTAGTAGCAATACTAAAGTTTTAAACTTTGTAGTATATGCTAAGGTTGAAGATGCATTGGTTCCTTTTCCTTATGAGATTAATTTGACAAGACCATTTAATCCAAATGAGTTTCCAGTGCCTCTCAGAGATGATGATCCATTACAGGTGATTGATAGATTTGTACCTGGTCAGAGAGTTGGTGAATTTAGAGTCACTAGGGATACTCTGAGACCCTCTGTGTATTGGACTCATATCTCGGATAAAGATGCTGCAAAATACAAGACAATTATCTGGAGTTGGTTTTATGATGAAGAACTGAAGCTGTTCGTTCTCAAAAGACCAGAAGGTTGTCAGTATTTAGCATGGAGTGAGAGACATTTTAGAAGTTTATGTGAAGAAGACCTACATGAACTTGGAAATACTTGGATTATCAATCCAAGCGAGTATGGTCTTGCTGATGTCATTGGTAAGAAGCTTCGTGAAGATTTTAAGATGAGATCGAGTATGAAAGACTCAGATAAGCCGAAGTTTCATATCAAACCGAGAAAGAAGAAGAAGGTGGTGAAACCAGATAGAAGCGTTGAGTATATTCAACGTGATATCAAGTGCATGATCAAAGTCCCAGCCAAGAAGTGGCCACAAGATGAGCTAGAAAAGATGGATAATTGGGAGATTGATCGAAATACTGGTGAAGCCAAGATGTATGCAGACTCACAGAAGAAGATTTTGTTGAGAAGAATATATGATCCAATGCAGTTGGTCAACTTCTCAAGAAATGATCTAAGAAGGTTATACGATACAGAGTGCTCATTTTTGCCATTTTGGAAGGATGAAGAAAGCCGATATCGTAAGATTATTCAAGTTTGCTTACATGAGAATATCCATGCAAATAGCAAGAGATTGACGTTTGATGGATGATAGATTTTTACAAGACTGAAGAAATCGTGTAGCTGATGTCAAGGGGGAGACTGTAAGTGCATGATTCGGTTGACAACAGCAACATCGATTTGATCAGTATATGTTTATGTTTTGTAATATGTAATCATAGACTTATTATATGTTTAAACTTGTTATTTGAACTTAAGTAATGTGAATGATTACATATTGAGCAGAGTTTTGATATGTTTAATGTTTACGACTTGTATGAGTGTAATTATAAATATCACACAGATACAAGTGATAAACTAGTCACGTTTTGAGTATTAAAGTATACTTAAAAGATGACAAAATAAAGTGTATGCAAACTCGTGCTACAGTAACACGAGTTTGCCTAAACTCGTGTGCTACAGTAACACGAGTTTGCCTAAACTCGTGTGCTACAGTAACACGAGTTTGCCTAAACTCGTGTGCTACAGTAACACGAGTTTGCCTAAACTCGTGTGCTACAGTAACACGAGTTTGCCTAAACACGTGGTATTCACGTGTTTACTTAATGACACGCGTTTGTTAATGGACTATGGGCTTTAATATACACGGTCCATACTTAGCACGCGTTTAGTACATCTTAGTATAAATACATCTCGAAAATACGTAATTTTAGAAGTTTATGTGAAGAAGACCTACATGAACTTGGAAATACTTGGATTATCAATCCAAGCGAGTATGGTCTTGCTGATGTCATTGGTAAGAAGCTTCGTGAAGATTTTAAGATGAAATCGAGTATGAAAGACTCAGATAAGCCGAAGTTTCATATCAAACCGAGAAAGAAGAAGAAGGTGGTGAAACCAGATAGAAGCGTTGAGTATATTCAACGTGATATCAAGTGCATGATCAAGGTCCCAGCCAAGAAGTGGCCACAAGATGAGCTAGAAAAGATGGATAATTGGGAGATTGATCGAAATACTGGTGAAGCCAAGATGTATGCAGACTCACAGAAGAAGATTTTGTTGAGAAGAATATATGATCCAATGCAGTTGGTCAACTTCTCAAGAAATGATCTAAGAAGGTTATACGATACAGAGTGCTCATTTTTGCCATTTTGGAAGGATGAAGAAAGCCGATATCGTAAGATTATTCAAGTTTGCTTACATGAGAATATCCATGCAAATAGCAAGAGATTGACGTTTGATGGATGATAGATTTTTACAAGACTGAAGAAATCGTGTAGCTGATGTCAAGGGGGAGACTGTAAGTGCATGATTCGGTTGACAACAGCAACATCGATTTGATCAGTATATGTTTATGTTTTGTAATATGTAATCATAGACTTATTATATGTTTAAACTTGTTATTTGAATAAAAAGTTTGTTTATGTGTCATTTTGCTTAATGTGTACTTGCATGTTATTCCTCTAACCTGCAAGGACCCAATCGAAAAGGGTACCTAAAACCATATTCTTTGTTCTTGCAGGAATACCTCATTTGTGTATGGTATGTTGACTCGGGATGTTCACGTCATATGACTGGAAACAAGTCCATTCTTTCGAACTTTGTTGAAAAGTTTATGGGAACCGTCAGATTCAGAAATGATCATATCGCTCCTATTCTCAGTTATGGAGACATTGTTAAAAATGGTGTCACTATAAAGAGAGTTTCCTTGTTGAAGGACTTCCTGATTACAAGTATGAAAGTGAACATGTTTGTCCAGCTTGTGCAATTGGAAAGATGAAGAAAGCTTCACACAAACCAAAGAAGCATCTGAGTACTGAAGGTCCTTTGCACCTTATACATATGGATTTGTGTGGCCCAATGAAAGTTCAAAGTATCCATGGCAAGCGATACATTCTTGTGATTGTTGATGATTATTCTCGTTACACTTGGGTATTCTTTCTTCATGCAAAGAGTGATACTCCGAATGCAATTATTGATTTCATAAAGAAGACCCAAGTAAATCTTAAATCATCAGTTAGAATTATTCGCTCAGACAATGGCACTGAATTCAAGAACTCAACGATTGATTCTTTCTTCATGCAAAGAGTGATACTCCGAATGCAATTATTGATTTCATAAAGAAGACCCAAGTAAATCTTAAATCATCAGTTAGAATTATTCGCTCAGACAATGGCACTGAATTCAAGAACTCAACGATTGATTCTTTCTTCATGCAAAGAGTGATACTCCGAATGCAATTATTGATTTCATAAAGAAGACCCAAGTAAATCTTAAATCATCAGTTAGAATTATTCGCTCAGACAATGGCACTGAATTCAAGAACTCAACGATTGATTCTTTCTTCATGCAAAGAGTGATACTCCGAATGCAATTATTGATTTCATAAAGAAGACCCAAGTAAATCTTAAATCATCAGTTAGAATTATTCGCTCAGACAATGGCACTGAATTCAAGAACTCAACGATTGATTCTTTCTTCAAGTCCATGGGTATTACTCATCAGTTTTCCGCTGTCAGGACACCTCAACAGAATGGAGTAGTTGAACGTAGAAATCGAACTCTTGTTGAACCAGCTAGAACAATGCTTGCTTATTCTAAGTTGCCTTTTAATCTATGGGCTGAAGCTGTTGCTACTGCCTGCTTCACTCAAAATAGATCAATCATAAACAAGAGGTTTGATAAAACTCCATATGAGGTAATAAACAATAGAAAGCCCAATGTGAACTTCTTGCATATTTTTGGATGTGTATGTTATGTTCTCAATGATCGAGATAATCTGGGAAAGTTTGAACCAAAAGGCAATGAGGCATATTTTATCGGTTATTCGAGAGAATAGATAGCATATCGTGTATATAACCGAAGAACCAAGAGAATTGAAGAGAGTATGAATGTTAAATTTGATGAACTCTCGGGGATGGTTCTTGAACAACACAGTTCAAGACCCGAACTTCAAAGTCCACAAGCTTCCGCAACAAAGACTGTTTCAAATGTTAAATCATCATTCTCTACTCCAACAACACAAGATTTGGATATCTTGTTTGAAGAATTTTTCCAAGTTCCGAAGAAAGTTCCTGAATCTGAAGTAAATGCCAATGAACCATCCAGTTCAAATTCAAAACAGATGGATCCCAATGAGTCTTCACCATCACAATCATCAGATGTTAATTCATCATCTGATTCTCCTCCACCTACTGATATTTTAGAGTTGCATACTCAACCTCATAATATCTCTCAAATGACAAATCCATCAACCAATCTTGAAGATTATGATCACGACGACTTTGTTGAACCAATTGCAACTTCGTTTGAACAATTAACAGAACAACATTCTCCTGATTTTATTGATTCTGAAGAATCTGGTGATCCACTTGATCCAATTCCTCACACAACCAAATGGACAAGAGCTCATCCAATTTCTCAAGTCATTGGTAATCCAACAACTGGAGTTCAGACAAGATCCGCATCCGCGAATGAATGTCTGTTTGTAAATTTTCTGAGTATTGTTGAACCAAAGACAGTGAATGAAGCTCTAAGTTGTCCAGATTGGGTGAAAGCAATGCAAGAAGAACTTAATCAGTTCGAAAGTCTTGAGGTGTGGAAATTGGTTCCCAATCCTTACAAGAACAAGGAGCCAATTAAAACCAAATGGATCTTCAAGAACAAAAAGGATGAAACTGGAGTTGTTGTACGTAACAAAGCACGATTGGTTGCAAAAGGATACTGCCAACAAGATGGAATTGACTACGATGAGACATTCGCACCAGTTGCACGAATTGAGGCTATTCGGATGTTTCTTGCCTATGTTGCCTACAAGAACTTCACAGTCTACCAAATGGATGTAATAACTGCCTTCTTGAATGGAATTCTCAAAGAAGAAGTGTATGTTAAACAACCAGAAGGTTTTGTGAATTCCAAACATCCGGACTATGTTTACAGGTTAGAAAAGGCTTTATATGGTCTGAAACAAGCCCCTCGTGCATGGTATGATGCTCTATCCTCTTATCTTGTAAAATCTGGTTTTAGCAAAGGTTCGATTGACACTACCTTGTTTATCAAACGATAAGGGAGTGACATCATTCTAATCCAGATTTATGTTGACGACATAATTTTCGGGTAAACTAATCCTAAATACTGTAAGAATTTCTCAGCCTTAATGATCAAGAAATTTGAAATGAGCATGATGGGTGAATTAAACTTTTTCCTTGGTCTTCAAGTAAAACAGTTGTCAAATGGTACTTTTATCTGTCAATCTAAGTACATTCTTGACATGTTGAAAAAGTTTGATATGATGGATTGTCAAACAATTGGGACACCCATGGAAGCTCGAACAAAGATTAATGCTGACTTAAATGGAAAATCTTTTGATCAAAAGAAATATCGCAGTATGATAGGGTCACTCATGTATTTGACTGCAAGTCGCCCGGATATTATGTTCGCCACATGCTTGTGTGCCAGGTACCAGGCCAATCCTAAGGAAAGTCATTTCCAGGCCGTCAAACGGATATTCCGATACCTGAAAGGAACCGTGAACCTTGGTCTCTGGTATCCAAGGGATACTGGGTTTCAGTTGATTGCATATTCGGATGCTGACCATGCAGGTCGTAAGCTTGATCGAAAAAGTACTTCTGGGAGTGTACAGTTTCTTGGGGATAGATTAGTCAGTTGGTCTTCGAAGAAACAGAATTATGTATCCACATCTACTGCAGAAGCTGAATACGTTGCTGCAGCAAGCTGTTGTTCATAAGTTCTTTGGATGAAAACTCAGTTGACTGATTATGGATTTCAGTTCAATAGAATTCCCATCTACTGTGACTCTAAGAGTGCTATAGTTATTTCTTGCAATCCTGTACACACACAAAGACCAAGCACATAGATGTTCGGTACCATTTTCTTAAAGATCATGTCAAGAAAGGTAACATCGAACTCTATTTTGTCCCAACAGACAACCAACTTGCTGACCTTTTCACCAAACCTCTGGACGAACAAAGGTTCAATTTTCTTAAAACTAAGTTGGGAATGCTAGATTTACAAACTTAAATGATTTCATGCCATGTATTCTATGTTCATTTTCTGTTTCAAACATTGATGTGTTTTACTTGTTACTACATGCAATGTTTAAGGGGGAGAAAAAGGGTAGAATGCATGATCTTAGGGGGAGTTTGTAATTTTAATGTCTTGATATATGCTTAATTTGAGGGGAGTGTGCAAATGCATGTAAATTTTTGTGTGATTTTCTAGTATATGTAAAAAAAGATTAGTTTTAGTTTTTGTTGTGTGTTTGTTTTAAAATCTGAAAAACCAAATACAAAATTAGAAAATGATAAAAATGATAAAAAGATTTTCATTTTATTTTATTTTTTTTAATTTTGTTTTATTTTTTTTCTCTGTTTTATTTTTAATTCAATATTTGTATGTTGGTTTAGTAAGTGTTTTTATTTTATTTTTATTTTTATTGTTTATTGTTCTGTTTTAATATCAAATGTGCCATTTGCAGAGATTTTTGCTCGGCAAATGCTTGTTTTTCTCAAATCAAGATTTTCCAAGTCTCTAATAAGGCATTTGCAGAGATTTTATCTCGGCAAATGCTTTAAATTTTTCAAAAAGACTTGATTATTTTTCTGTTTTAATATCAAATGTGCCATTTGCAGAGATTTTATCTCGGCAAATGCTTTAAATTTTTCAAAAAGACTTGATTATTTTTCTGTTTTAATATCAAATGTGCCATTTGCAGAGATTTTATCTCGGCAAATGCTTTAAATTTTTCAAAAAGACTTGATTATTTTTCTGTTTTAATATCAAATGTGCCATTTGCAGAGATTTTATCTCGGCAAATGCTTTAAATTTTTCAAAAAGACTTGATTATTTTTCTGTTTTAATATCAAATGTGCCATTTGCAGAGATTTTATCTCGGCAAATGCTTTAAATTTTTCAAAAAGACTTGATTATTTTTCTGTTTTAATATCAAATGTGCCATTTGCAGAGATTTTATCTCGGCAAATGCTTTAAATTTTTCAAAAAGACTTGATTATTTTTCTGTTTTAATATCAAATGTGCCATTTGCAGAGATTTTATCTCGGCAAATGCTTTAAATTTTTCAAAAAGACTTGATTATTTTTCTGTTTTAATATCAAATGTGCCATTTGCAGAGATTTTATCTCGGCAAATGCTTTAAATTTTTCAAAAAGACTTGATTATTTTTCTGTTTTAATATCAAATGTGCCATTTGCAGAGATTTTATCTCGGCAAATGCTTTAAATTTTTCAAAAAGACTTGATTATTTTTCTGTTTTAATATCAAATGTGCCATTTGCAGAGATTTTATCTCGGCAAATGCTTTAAATTTTTCAAAAAGACTTGATTATTTTTCTGTTTTAATATCAAATGTGCCATTTGCAGAGATTTTATCTCGGCAAATGCTTTAAATTTTTCAAAAAGACTTGATTATTTTTCTGTTTTAATATCAAATGTGCCATTTGCAGAGATTTTATCTCGGCAAATGCTTGTTTTTCTCAAATCAAGATTTTCCAAGTCTCTAATAAGGCATTTGCAGAGATTTTATCTCGGCAAATGCTTTAAATTTTTCAAAAAGACTTGATTATTTTTCTGTTTTAATATCAAATGTGCCATTTGCAGAGATTTTATCTCGGCAAATGCTTTAAATTTTTCAAAAAGACTTGATTATTTTTCTGTTTTAATATCAAATGTGCCATTTGCAGAGATTTTATCTCGGCAAATGCTTTAAATTTTTCAAAAAGACTTGATTATTTTTCTGTTTTAATATCAAATGTGCCATTTGCAGAGATTTTATCTCGGCAAATGCTTTAAATTTTTCAAAAAGACTTGATTATTTTTCTGTTTTAATATCAAATGTGCCATTTGCAGAGATTTTATCTCGGCAAATGCTTTAAATTTTTCAAAAAGACTTGATTATTTTTCTGTTTTAATATCAAATGTGCCATTTGCAGAGATTTTATCTCGGCAAATGCTTGTTTTTCTCAAATCAAGATTTTCCAAGTCTCTAATAAGGCATTTGCAGAGATTTTATCTCGGCAAATGCTTTAAATTTTTCAAAAAGACTTGATTATTTTTCTGTTTTAATATCAAATGTGCCATTTGCAGAGATTTTATCTCGGCAAATGGGTGTTTGTCTCAAATTCTTAAAAAATTTTGTTTGTCAAAACAAAAACTTGTGAATATTTTGTCTTAACCAAATTTTCAAATCAAAAAGGCCATTTGCCGAGATTTTTGCTCGGCGTTTACGAGATTTCACTTCAACACTCGATGACTTGGTCCCTGACCAGCTTCATTCTCGTGTTTGCCGAGATTTTTGCTCGGCAAATCATGAAATTTTTTCAAAAGTTTTTGCCAAAATCAATTTTTGTTCCTTATTAATTTCTGAGCAAAATTTTTGAGAAATTTTTTTTTTAATTTTTTTTATTATTATTTTTTTGTGTTGTTTTTAAAAATGTATGTTCTTATCTTTCAATACTTATGTGATCTATATATCGTCATGTTTCGTATATATATTAGGGTAAGAAGCAAGGTATTGAACGCCTTTGTGTACTACCTTTGTTTTCTTATCTTTCAATACTTATGTGATTCTATATATCGTCATGTTTCGTATATATATTAGGGTGAGAAGCAAGGTATCGGACGCATTTGTGTACTACTTTGTGTAAGTCCCAACTCGATAGATGGTACTACTGAAGACACCTCTATGTCGATGGTGGAGTTACTTTGCAATATATGCACTGAACTGGAGACGACCAGTTGCAGTGTGTATATACCAAGTTCTAGATAGATTACTTATATAAAAGACAATAAGTAAAGAACAATGCAATAATACAAATAACTTGTAAGATAACTTGATGAGACAATATGTATTTTTCAATGTGTAATTTATTTATTGATATTAAACAAATTACAAGGTTGATGCGGAACCAAGATAATACACGAATGTAAATATCCTAACAACCTATGAAATACAATTGATCTATACTCGGAATTTCTCAAGACTATCGAAACACTTAAAGTTGTGAAATGTTCCTTTTAGCGATTGAGAGAAGATTGCACAAGTTCACCAAGAATATTGCAGGTTTGCAAAGTGTGAAGTGTTTGTATGTTTTTAACTTTGTGAGTTGAACACTTAAATTCTTGGTTGTGCAATGACTTGTATTTATAGGCAAAGTTAACATTGGGATGTTAACTTTAGCCGTACAAATGTGGTTGAGAGCATTTAAGGAATAGCATTTAATTCCTTAAAAAGCAGTGTAAAGTCGCATGATAAAGCAACTTTACACAACCACCTTTATGTACCTTTTATTACTTAAATAATAAGACAAGGCTTATTATCCGGGTAAAGGTACATAAAGTATACAAGTCAATTCCTCGTAATCAGTGTAAAGCTTTGTAAGGGCTTTCCACTGATGGTCTCCAGTTTGTAACTGACTAGAATGTCAACTGGGCTTCGCTGCCATTGCCATTCTCTATCTTCCATTTGTTGTCTTCGACTTCAACTGGAATGATTCTTCAACTGGTCAGTTCTCAACTGGAGGAAGTCTTCAGTTGCGTTGACTGTACGGTGCAACTGGACTTCAATATATTTCTGGACAAATCTTCTTGGTTACCAGTTTTACTGGGTCACCAGATGCAACTGGTGACTGGTCAGTGTGAACTGGTGACTGGCCAGTTCCAGGTGAACTGGTCCTAACAAATTCCCCCTATTTGTCTAGAAATATAGTCTAAGTCTTTTTCTAGTTCTTGTATCTATACAAGTGTGAACTATAGAGACTTGTTCGATTTAAATCTATCTAAGTTTCTTAAGGCATTTTTATAGATCAATAAATGCCTTAGGTTTTTCTTTTAGGTTTGTTAGATTTTAATCTATTATCTACCTTGTGGTTACAAACTGGTAACTTCATTTATACAAGGGAATGAAATTTATACAAGTTACAGAATGTAAATACAAATTACAAGTAGATAAACTGAAGAAAGAACTTAATGAGATGGCCCTTCGCCAGTTCTTCTTCTCTTGGCAACTGAAGAGATAGGCTGAGTATCTTCAGGGTCAATATTCAACTTTTGCTCAAGATTTTCTTTATGTTGAATCTTCCCCCTTAGAAAGTTTACCCATGCTTTCTCAAACCTATTCTTTTGTGCCTTAGCATCCAAAATATTCACCATCTCCACCCATTCGCTGAATCCATATTGCATAGCACCAGGATCATCAGTTCTAACCAGTGGCCTACCAGTATACTTAACTTCGATTTGAAAAACCTTGGTGCCTGGCTTGATTGTAACATTGACACTATTAATAGTACCACTATGTCTTCTGGTTGACATGATCTGGGAGTAGTAGTTTCTAGCTTCAGATTCATTTGTGATTTTTATACTCCCAGCACCAGCAGCCAGTACAGCAGACTTAATGTCTTCATTGGATACCTCGCCAGTTGATTCAACGAATGTGCTAAGGTCAGCATCTCTTGCATCTCTTGTCAGTGGTTTTCTTGGTTGTGGAATCCTTCTTCTTGGTGGATCCAGTACACTCTTCACAACCTTCTTGACATTTGCAATTCTCTTTAGAAGCCCACTAGCCCTAATCTCTTTGGCCTTCTCCACTGAAATGTTTAAGCTCCTGGCATCGAATTTAGCTTCATCCTCTTGATAGTGTCTGTCCAGTTCTACATCTAGCATTTCATTCAACTAGTCAACTATCCTAGGATCATTCTTAACCCTAACATACTCATCCTTAGTGATACCCAGTAGATTGGCATCACTCATATCCAGCAACTTAATCTGAGCAAGATGTGCCCTGGCCTCAACTTGGTTTCTTTGTTTCATTTTCTTTCTTTCTTTGATGTCATTACCAAGTCTAGCCAGTTTTCTACTATCACTATCTGAAACTGGAGGGAGTATATCAGCATTACCAGTTTCCAACATTACTTTAGTGGCCGGCTGGGCAGATGCATCACCAGCTAAACCTTTACCTTTGTCCAAACCAACATTCCCCCTAACACTCTGCTCACCAGCTTCAGTACTGGTAGCCACAACCAATTCTCTTCCAGATCCAGATGGAGTCCTTCCAGGTGCAACTGGTGTAAGGACTGAACTTCTTTCCCCCTTGGCAGTATCTAGACCTGCCCTAATTGCTTCCCATTCAGAGGGGTGAGATGGCAACCGGTCAAGAGGCTGCCACGACTGCATATCCTTACACTCTTTGAAGATGCCACACATCATCCTGAAGGACCTATATATATATATATATATATATATATATATATATATATATATATATATATATATATATATATATATATATATATATATATATATATATATATATATATATATATATATATATATATATATATATATATATATATATATATATATATATATATATATATATATATATATATATATATATATATATATATATATATATATATATATATATATATATATATATATATATATATATATATATATATATATATATATATATATATATATATATATATATATATATATATATATATATATATATATATATATATATATATATATATATATATATATATATATATATATATATATATATATATATATATATATATATATATATATATATATATATATATATATATATATATATATATATATATATATATATATATATATATATATATATATATATATATATATATATATATATATATATATATATATATATATATATATATATATATATATATATATATATATATATATATATATATATATATATATATATATATATATATATATATATATATATATATATATATATATATATATATATATATATATATATATATATATATATATATATATATATATATATATATATATATATATATATATATATATATATATATATATATATATATATATATATATATATATATATATATATATATATATATATATATATATATATATATATATATATATATATATATATATATATATATATATATATATATATATATATATATATATATATATATATATATATATATATATATATATATATATATATATATATATATATATATATATATATATATATATATATATATATATATATATATATATATATATATATATATATATATATATATATATATATATATATATATATATATATATATATATATATATATATATATATATATATATATATATATATATATATATATATATATATATATATATATATATATATATATATATATATATATATATATATATATATATATATATATATATATATATATATATATATATATATATATATATATATATATATATATATATATATATATATATATATATATATATATATATATATATATATATATATATATATATATATATATATATATATATATATATATATATATATATATATATATATATATATATATATATATATATATATATATATATATATATATATATATATATATATATATATATATATATATATATATATATATATATATATATATATATATATATATATATATATATATATATATATATATATATATATATATATATATATATATATATATATATATATATATATATATATATATATATATATATATATATATATATATATATATATATATATATATATATATATATATATATATATATATATATATATATATATATATATATATATATATATATATATATATATATATATATATATATATATATATATATATATATATATATATATATATATATATATATATATATATATATATATATATATATATATATATATATATATATATATATATATATATATATATATATATATATATATATATATATATATATATATATATAAATATATATTAATATATATATATATATATATATTATATATATATATATATATATATATATAAATATCTTTATAATCAAAGGCTTATGTAACATAAGAAACACAAAAATGTATACATACAAGCATATATACATGACATATATATACATATGCACATATTAGAACAAATATCAACTTATAACTACAAACAAATACCATTTAACCTTACAAATATTTATACACTTACACCTAACATATATACACCTTATATACATAATTTTTATAAAAATACAAGCAAGGTTCAAGGGTTGTTTGAGGCTTAGATTTAGGGTTATTTGAGGGTTCAAGGGCCACGAAAATCTGCCCAAAATCTTCATCCAAAACCAAGTTCAAGAGGGTATAATCTTCATCCTTTTTACTAGATCTAATCTTGTTTTGTTTATATTCAAAGGTTTTATCAAAAACTCATACTTTCTTCTTGTTTTCTTTGTAATATACACTTAATGAGGGCAAAGTTGATAGGATCTTTCTTTCCATGCTCATGCATGTCGAATCTAATAAGAAAGATCCAAGGATTCAACAAGTTTAAGACCCAAAAGTGTGGTTATAGATTCGTAGCTTTTAAAGTGACTTTCTTGTTGATAGATCTATATGTTTTTGTATATTTTTGAAGAGTATATTCTGAGATTTTTCATATAAAAGATGTTTTTGTATTGTTGAAAGTTAGATCTATAAAAGTTGATAGTAAAAAGTGTTGATTCGAATGCATATATGCTAGATTTAAGAAAGTTGGATCTTTTGTTGGATTATGAGATGGATATGGACTTGTTATAAGTGAAAAATATGTTAATATGAATGTTAATATTCTGGAAAAATTGGTAAAATATCAAAGGTATAAAGATTGAATCAAAGCATGTTAAAATAAGCTAGAAATCACAAACCGAAAACACGCAAAAATGCATTTTGAGCACACACATGCACCATAATTTTATGACCAAGAAAATATGATAAACCTACTGGAAAAATGTTGAAATAAAAGCACAAAACTCAGATCTATTGGTCCATGACAACAATAAGCTCAAAAATCACCTTTTCGGGTCAAATAATCACTAACCGAAAGCACTAAATTGCACATATCACACCACCACCACTCTCACGATTTTGGACACCAAAATATGATGAACTTTCTGGAAATAATGAAACAAGAATGAAAATCCATTTTGAAGCACTTTAATTGCTCAAGAAATGAGGCTAAAATCACTATTTCGGTAAACGATTTTTAATTATAAAACCCTCAAAATGAGCAAGACACAAGAGAGGTTGAATTGATATGATTTTGTATGGATAAAAGTTGCCTAAAAGGCCTGAGATTTTTGGCCAAAATGTTTAGTGGTGATTTCTATGAATTTTCATGAATTATTGAATTTAAATAGTAATTAAAAGACATAAAAATCCATAAATAAATTATGTAAATCAAGAATGAAGTTAAATCAACTTAACCATTGATAAAAATAATTAAAACCTACTGGGGAAAAATAGTCAAAAGACAAGAGACATGTGTTACATAATTTTGAAATAAATAATTTAGTAAAAACAATTAATTAAGTATTATCATTAAAATAAATGGAAAATGCACAAATAAAAGTATAAAACATGAAATTATAAATTAAAGAGCATCTATATCAGTAGATAATTCAAATGAAATTATTCATAATTTATAAAGACAATTATGACACTTAAAAGTATTTTTAAGAATTTATTTAGCAAATAAATCAATAAAGTGAATAAATAAATAATTAAATATTATTAAATTAAATATATATTTACAAACCAGAAAATATACTTAAAATATTTATATTATGAGACCACTAATGTCAAATATCATTACTAAGCAAAGTGTGCAATGGAAATCATATAAATCCAAGCCAAACTACCGAAATTCCAATAAACGTACAAAAACGTATAATGAGAAAACGACTCTTACCACCAAATCTCTTATACCCAAACAATGAGAACATCATAATGCACTTAAATTCCATAATCTAATAACAACCAAAGATGGGCAAGTCTACTAGTATACATCTCATGATCTAGCTCACTAGTTCATGTCACGCGAACTTACACCGCGAATATATACGTTATGGTTTAGGCTTGCTTGAGGCGCAACAAATCTAAACGGAGGAATCACGTTTGATCAGCCCCTATTCACTCTCTAATCAAGTGAGTCATAGCCCCCTTTCAAACTCTTTTATATGTTTTACTTACGGGGTGAAAAGCATGATTAATTAAAATGACTTTATCTTATGAAATGATTCTTTGAAACAATGATAATGATATGGGAATTATATTGTATGTTCAACGTGTTATATGTTATATGATGAGCTTGAGTACTGTCAAACGGTGGTCCCCTGTACACTACTATTAACTCATTTGAGGCCTGTAGTTAGAGGGTTGCGCAACTAGGACTTGTCCCCTCATCCACTATTATAGGTAACGGTGGGATGTTTGGTCTGCCTTGGTGGCCACCTTCATCGCCAGTCTGGCCTCGCGGTGCTCTAACTACTATATATTTATGGGCGTCTCCATGGCACGACCCTTGGTTATCTTTATGCACGTGATTGACAGCATGTGCTTATCATTATCTTATCATTTGGGACATTATATATTGATTATTGGGACATAACCGGTCTTAGTAGTGGCTCAAGAACAATCTCATCGAATTATGTCATGGTAGTCTTACCATTGACCCAGAGGTATTGATATTATATTATGGATGGAAATTATTGATTGAACATACGGTTTGGGTGTGGACAGTATGATGAAATTCTTGGAAATTTATGACTTATTCCTTACTGAATTGGATTAAATATATGTGTGTTGTTAGCATAATCCTATGAACTCACTCAACTCTCGTAGTTGACACTTTTTCTCATGCTTTTCAGGTCTAGGGCAATAAGTTAGCTTTTGGACCGCTTCATGGATGATGTGTTTACTTGTTGTATGTGGACTAGTAACGCAAACATTTGATCTTTTGGTTATGGATTTGATTATGTAATGATTATTAAACGTCAACTTGAACTTGTTACCTTTTTAATTTGAATGGCATTTGAAACTTTATGTTGATGTTTATTACTTAAATCTTTTGTACCATGTCGTTCTGTGGCATCTCGTGTTTCCGCTATAGTCGGGGTGTTACAGAAAAATGGTATCAGAGATCAAGGTTATAGAGAATTTTTGCTATAACCTACGTATTTTCCAAACGAGTCGAATATTTCTTAAACAATTGAGTCGATCAAAAAGTATTCTTGTTTTACTTATACATAGCCTGATCAACTATGCCTAACTAAAAATTTAATATGGAATGATCGAAATGATTGTCTAAGAGATATTCAAAATGAGTCTTTTGGAATTAAGCTTCAAAAACGATTCTTGGTGCAAAAAGATACATAACCAAATCCAATGCTTGCATTACCTATTAGAACCCTTAGTTGATACCCCCACTTGGCTAGCATTACTTTGTCCATTTAGATATAATACATGAGAGCTATGCACAAGTTGAATTCTAGTCATTACTTTAATTATAAATGGTTATGTCGGTCGTGCGAGTTGGGTTGGTCGTCGGTTGTGAATGGTCATGTCGTTGTTCGGTTGTTAAGCTTGTGAGTCGTTGGTCGAGTTGATTGGTTGCTTGTCAAATGGTTAAGGTCGTCTCATGGTCCGTCGAGTCGTCTTGCTGTCCGTAAGTTGCCATATGGGTCGTCAAAGGTCAAGTCGGTCGTCCATGGTCGTCTAAGCGTCGAGTCAAGTCGTCATCTCACGCCTTTGTGAAACTTGTGTAGGAACATTATGTCACGAGCAAGTGGAGCTTCCGGATCAGCCCTTAGACCAAGGAACTTGTACGGATTTGCGGACTATTTGGAAGAGGAAGAAAGGAGAAGCCTAGAGCAGGAGCAACCTCCCCAACCACTCCATGAAGAAGAGGAAGAGGAGACCGATCCAAGTGAAGGGCCATCGGAGGATGACAATGCTAGGAGTGTTGTCCCTAGCCAACCTGAACGCCGCTCACCCTCGCCACCACCATCACCACCTGCCCCTAGAGCACCTACTCCGCCGAGGCAAGATGCACCTATGAACCTAAGCGATGGGCGATTTCCAGCCCAAGACCCCTACTTTCAGCCGCGTCTTCCTCGTGATCATCCCTGGTACCATCTTGGACATAGGCGTCAAGGAGAGGAGCCACACCGCCCAGTCTATGGAGTACCCCCTCCACCTCCCATTGGTATGACTCGTGAAGAAAGGGAGAGGGTGTGGGGGATAGCAAACGGGTTAAGGGATGCTAGAGTAAGGGTGAGGACTCAAGAGGTGATGATGGAAAGGGCCTTAGGAGTTATGGATCGAACAGGAGATTATGCGAGCTTGGCGATATCAGAAGTTCGACGAATCAATGAAGTGATATTCATTATGGGATGTGTGCTTACAGCTTTTTGCACTCTCGTGATAGCTCTCATGCTTAGGAAGTAAACCTAAGAGTTACTTTATTTATGAACTTATTTGATGTATGAACGTTTGTACTTTGTTTCCTTTTCTTGAACTTTCTATCTTTTGTGTGACGATGATCACCTAGTATTTGGCATGTAGCAATTTTGTGAACTCATATTGAATGATATGTATGTAAGCTTGATGCCTTCCTATGGTTACATAATGTTCTATCCTTGTGGCGATAAAGTTATCTCGATTATAAAAGTTATAGTTACAGCAGGAAATCAGTTCTGACCACTTTTAGTAGAACGGCCATATCTGGAGTTCTATTTCGTCTTTTGACCTGATTCCAATTGGAGGTGAAACTTAACTCATAGGGCTACGTTTCATATTTTATGAGTTTTTCCCAGATCGTCCATCTTAAGCCACTTTTACGCGCTCCAAGTTCGTACACAGATTCTGTGCTTCTCTTAATTAACCTAGAAAGCATGGTTGATTAATTTTAGAAATTTCCTAACCATTTATTTACTCATAATGACAAGTGAGCCGTAATTATAAAAAGGAATAGGAGTAGGGATATACGTATACATATGTGTGCAAACGAACCCTCTATGCACTAAATAACTCTAGATATACTCGTGTGAGATCAAGAAGTCGTGAGTCGAGTTTATGTAGTATGATTCAATGAACGAATAACTAAACTATATTATCCTTTGTAGAGACATGGCACCACGAAGGACCGGTGGAGAAACAGGTGAAGAGGCCCAGCGAAGAGCCGAATTAGCTGAGCTTATCTCTCAACAGATCAATGCCGCCATGCCGAACATTGCCACCCAAATTGCGGAGAATGTGACCGCTACACTCAACACGGCTAGAAGGCAAGATAGAGGAGAGAATGCTATTGACAGGAATGCCTACAAGGCCTTCACGTCCTGCAACCCCAAGGAGTTTCATGGGACAGAAGGTCCTGTTGGATTGCTTACTTGGTTCCAAAGCATGGAAGCCAATTTGAACATCATTGATTGTGCGCCAGCGGACCGTGTTAAGTTTGCACCTCTTTGAAATCCATTTTTAAGAAGATGTTTGGTTAAAGTATCATACCAGGCTCTTGGGGCTTGTCTTAGACCATACAATGCTTTGTTCAGTCTATAGACCCAATGTGGATGCTTTTCATCGATGAAACCTTGAGTCTGCTTAACATAAACTTCTTCTTCCAATGTTCCATTTAGGAACGCACTTTTGACATCCATCTGGAAAACCTTGAACTGCAGATGGGCTGCATAAGCCAGAAATATTCTTATGGCTTCAAGTCTTGCAACTGGAGCAAAAGTTTCATCAAAGTCAACGCCCTCTGCTTGACAATAACCCTGGGCAACTAGTCTGACCTTGTTTCTTACAACCTGGCCATCTTCATCCATTTTGTTTCGGTAGACCCATCTGGTACCAATAGGTTCTTTCTTTAACCCTGGTGGACAAGGAACAAGCTCCCAAACATTGTTCCTTTCAAACTGGAGGAGCTCTTCTTGCATAGCTTCCACCCAGCTTGGGTCTGCCATAGCCTCGTCAATCTTCTTTGGTTCAATTAGAGATAAGAAGGTGATGTTTAAGCATTGCTCACTGGTGGCTCTTCTAGTCTGAACCCCACTAGTTGGATCACCCACAATTTGTTCAATTGGATGGGCTCGAGTCCATCTAGTGTATTGACTAGGCTGGTGAACTACAACATCAGTGCAAGTCACCTGACGATCTTCTTCAGTTGCAACAGCTTCTGGAGAAGGATCAGTCCAAACAACTTCTACATCCTCATCAGAGTCAATGAGGTCTCGATTAGCATCATGAAATTCCTCATTAGAAGGCATTTCATGAAGAACTGGAGAATTAGGTGTTTGATCTGGTGCTGATATTGGAGTGGCACGTACATCAGATCCAATCACCAATTCTTGTGGTAAGTTGAAATTGATGGAGGGATAGAATGATGTGTCACTGGTGGTGTTATTCTTCTTAACTGGTTCCAATTTGTTGTAACTGGAAGCATCTTCTGGTGAAACAACTGACCGATGAACTTGGTCAGTTTCACCAAAATTAATTGGAACGACTGGAGAAATATCAAGGCTTGGTCTCTTGTTGATTGCTTCAGTTGATTCGTCGAATGTGACATGAATTGTCTCATGAACCTTTTGGAGTCTATAATTATAAACTCTAAAGGCCTTTCGAATATCTGAATAGCCTAAAAATACCCCTTCATCAAACTTTCCAAGCTGACTGCAATCGTTTAGTATATAAACTAGACAACCAAATACATGGAAGTATCCAATATTTGGTTTACGATTCCTGAGTACTTCATAGGCAGTCTTCTTATGTCTCTTGATGTAGACTGACCGGTTTTGGGTGTGACAAGCAGTTGCAAGTGCCTCAGCCCAAAAACTGGTGGGAAGACCAGATTCAGATAGCATACTTCTGGCTGCTTCTATCAGTGTACGATTCTTTCTTTCAACAACTCCATTTTGCTCTGGAGAGTGAACTGATGAGAAGTTTTGAGAGATGCCAGTGTCATTGCAAAATGTTTCAAGTACCTTATTTTGGAATTCAGTACCATTATCACTTCGCAACTGACAAACTTTTCGAGTTTACTTGAGCTCAATTCTTTTAATGCGAGAGATGATTTTAGCAGATGCATCACTTTTGGATCTAATGAATACCACCCAGCTGTATCTGGTGAATTCATCAACCACAACTAGAGTGTACTTCTTTCCAGCTCTAGTTTGAACATTCACTGGACCAAAAAGATCCATATGAAGCATATGAAGAGGTTCAGTGATGCTAAAATTTTGCCTAGTTTTAAAACTGGCTCTTTTCTGCTTGCCCATCTCACACCCTGGACATGGCTTTTCCTTATTGAAGGAAATCTGAGGTATCCCATCAACCAGTTGCTTGCGAGACAACTTGTTAATGTTTTTAAAATTAAGGTGGGATAACCTTTTATGCCATAGCCAGTTGGTGTCCTCATCAGCTTTGGTATAGAAACATTGCTCTTTTAGAGCTGGTTCCATATCCATGATGTACACATTTCCTTTTCTTGGTGCAATCATCACCACTTTCCAATCCTTGTTAAATATGGTGCCTTGTGCAATATCGAACAATACTCTGAAGCCATCATCGCAAAGTTGGCTGACACTGATTAGGTTGTATTTCAAACCATTCACAAATGCAACTCTTTTGAATTCGACTTGTCCATTATTGAGCACACCATATCCTTCAGTCTTTCCAGATTGATCGTTACCAAACGTCACTGTCGGTCCATCTTGGACAGTGAACTCTTCCAGTAAGGGCTTACATCCGGTCATAGTCCGGCCAGCAGCGCTGTCCAGATACCAGATATTCTTCTTTCGATCGCCCTACACATACACAAAAATCATTAGTTCTTTTTGTGAACCCATCTTTTCTTGATGGGTTCGCTGGACTTCTCTACAAAAGTCACAGTTGACAGTTGTGGTGTTGAACTGGAGGCTGCATCTGGAGCTTTATCACCAGCTCCAGGTGTAGGAGTAAAAACAATTGGTATTTGATACTTACTCCCTTTATTTTTACCAGATTTTGTTCCGGAAGGAACATTCTTTTGTTTAGGTATTAAAGAGAGTGGATTAATATTTTGTTTGAAAACTGGAGGTAATAAACCTCCTTCTAGATTGTTAATCCGGGCAGTACAACTCTGAACCTGCCGAGACAAAAGTTGGAGTTGACTTTCCAGATTAACCAAAATATTATTTTCTTCTGGCAGTTGAACCTTGGACCTAGGTTCAACTGGTGCTTTAGTCTTTCGGGTCTTGGGCACCTTAGACTTTTGAGGTAAAGGCTTGTTACCAGTGGCCTTTTTGACTGGAGCTTTAGCCTGTTCGGCTCCAGTTTTAACCTCAAAGGGGGTGGTCTCAAAGGTTTTAGTTTCAACAGCTTCAGGTTGATCATAAGGTGTTTCAACCTTGAGAGCTGGAGGCAATGCATGAAGATCTGGTATGAGAGCTGCCATCTCCAGATCTCCAGATTTCCATGCATTCTTCTGGGCATCGATAGTTCTTGAAAATGCATCATAGTTTTTGCCAGATGCTTTTACCCATGACTTGATAATCTTTTGTTCTTTTTCAAGATCAGAAAATAGTTTTTGATTATCAAGTTCTAAAGCCTCAATCTTTAAAACTGACTCCTTGAGAGCCAACTGGACACTTTGCAAATCATTTAGTTGTGGTTTAACATTGTTCAGTTCAATTAGGATAGTGTCAAGATATCTTTCACTATCAGCTCTTACAGTTTCCACAAATGCCAAATCACCACTTAATGATTCAGCCAGGTCCAGTTTTAGTTCAGGGTCAACCTGGTTATCATAGTCACAAACCTTCTTCAGTATGATGTCCACCCATCTTCCAGAGATGACATCTTCTTTTACCACGTGTTGCTGCTGTTGATCTTCCAAGGCCATGAAGCACATGTCCCTTTCCTCTTCTTCATCATCAGATGAGTCATCAGAGTACTCCCATTTTCCCTCAGTTTGTGCCATTAAGCACTGATCCTTTTTCTTTTCCATAGACAGGAGGGCAATCTGGGCCTTAAGCTTCTTGTATTTAGCTTTGTAGCTATCATGAGGCCGATTGAAATTAGGGACAGAGTGTAACATCCCAAAACTTAATCGTTCATGTTGACTAACGTCGTTAGGTCAAATTATAAGTCCGTGATACGTTTGTGTGGAAATATGTGTTTATATGTTTATGTGCCCTATATGTGAGATTTAATTATCTTTAATGAGTGACAATAAAGTGGATTAAATGATGTGTAAAAGGCCTTTGTAGTGTGCGAAAGTGCTTTAGTGTGTTATATGTATCCCCAATAGGTGTTTTTAAGCGAAATAAAGTCAATATGAAGTCCAGGGACTAGTTTTGCCAAAGGTGTAAAGTTAAAAACGGGATTAGGTTAAGATTAACCTAATCTAGGATCATTTTCCAGCAATTAACCTAATTGATAACACATACACAGCCTCTCCAATCCCTTAACTGATTTCTAAAGCAATTGTTCAAGTTTTTGGTTAATCAATTGAGTGTTTTTGCTTTGGGATTGATCGACCATCAATTGTTCAGGTATCTAACGATGGTTAATGATATGTTTACGATATGATATGTTATGATGAACGGTGGTTAATGATATGTTTACGATATGATATGTTATGATGAACGGTGGTTAATGATATGTTTACGATATGATATGTTATGATGAACGGTGGTTAATGATATGTTTACGATATGATATGTTATGATGAACGGTGGTTAATGATATGTTTACGATATGATATGTTATGATGAACGGTGGTTAATGATATGTTTACGATATGATATGTTATGATGAACGGTGGTTAATGATATGTTTACGATATGATATGTTATGATGAACGGTGGTTAATGATATGTTTACGATATGATATGTTATGATGAACGGTGGTTAATGATATGTTTACGATATGATATGTTATGATGAACGGTGGTTAATGATATGTTTACGATATGATATGTTATGATGAACGGTGGTTAATGATATGTTTACGATATGATATGTTATGATGAACGGTGGTTAATGATATGTTTACGATATGATATGTTATGATGAACGGTGGTTAATGATATGTTTACGATATGATATGTTATGATGAACGGTGGTTAATGATATGTTTACGATATGATATGTTATGATGAACGGTGGTTAATGATATGTTTACGATATGATATGTTATGATGAACGGTGGTTAATGATATGTTTACGATATGATATGTTATGATGAACGGTGGTTAATGATATGTTTACGATATGATATGTTATGATGAACGGTGGTTAATGATATGTTTACGATATGATATGTTATGATGAACGGTGGTTAATGATATGTTTACGATATGATATGTTATGATGAACGGTGGTTAATGATATGTTTACGATATGATATGTTATGATGAACGGTGGTTAATGATATGTTTACGATATGATATGTTATGATGAACGGTGGTTAATGATATGTTTACGATATGATATGTTATGATGAACGGTGGTTAATGATATGTTGTAATGTTGTTATGTGCATGTATATGTGGCTTGTTCATCTAGAACACTAGACCTTTTTAGGTTGCCATGACACGTGCACGTTTTAAGGGCCCTAACGTGAAAAGATGATAGTATGGATTAGTTTAGGTTAAAGGTGGAAATCTAAACTAAATATGATAAATGCTCGAGCTAATTAGATGTTAAGTGTTATGCATAACCTGTGCCTTACGGTGGTAATAGGTACATCGTGCCTTACGGTGGTAATAGGTACATCGTGCCTTACGGTGGTAATAGGTACATCGTGCCTTACGGTGGTAATAGGTACATCGTGCCTTACGGTGGTAATAGGTACATCGTGCCTTACGGTGGTAATAGGTACATCGTGCCTTACGGTGGTAATAGGTACATCGTGCCTTACGGTGGTAATAGGTACATCGTGCCTTACGGTGGTAATAGGTACGTATAAATGGTGCCTGACGGTGGTAATAGGTACATCGTGCCTTACGGTGGTAATAGGTACGTTAAAATGGTTGCTCGGGTGGCTCCTTGCAACAAGTCATATGTGGCGAGTAGTTTCGGGTGGCCTGATGACCCACCTAATGTCATGAACATAGCGTGCTACTCATGGATCGACATTGTCTTTCCCTAAAAACGGTAACTTCGGTTACAACTTAACGAGGTGAATCAAAGTGATCAAATTGATTAGGCACGCTTAGGGTCATGAACTCTATGCTTATATGTGATGTGGATATGTTTATACGGTGGTATGAATGCCTAATTAAAATGACGTAATGCTTTAAAGTGACGATTTAAATGGATGAAATGTTTTGCTTAAACCTGGTGTTATCTTACTTAGCTTTATAGCTAACACTTGTTTCTTTTAATGTGTTGACACCCCTCAGGTTAGGCAGTGAGATGACGTGTGAAGCTTTGGCGAGAGATGGGTAGATGATCAAGCTGGCTTTAGTTTACCCAATAGCTTTGCATAGACCTTATGTTATTGATTTCCTTTATGGAACTTATGTAATGACTATGTTATGATTGCATTATGTTGGGCAATCTTATGGATTTCTTTTATTACAGATTTGATGCTATTAGTAACACCACCAATGTTTTCTCAACTGTTTTCCTTAGTTGAGTATTTTCCTAAATCGTTTCCGCATGATTTAACGCCGTTAGGCGAAATTTTTGGAAATCCATAATTTTACGAAACGGGTGTTACAATTTGGTATTAGAGAAGTAGTTTAAGTGAACCAAGGCCTATTGACCATAGGATTTGGACTTAAACTTAGGATATGCATGCTAGGTACTCGTAGGATGCCTTAGCTAGTGATGACATGTGATGTAGGATGGTTGGGATGAGTGCGAGTGTGATAAGGCTTACGAGATGTTTATGTTACGATGATATGATTTAGCCTTATCCCAACGAACTTTTGTTTTATTTCGCGCTTATCGACTCCACCATTTTATTGAAGGAAAATGGTTAACACTCGCAACCGCAACATCCAACGTGACGGAGCAACTGCCAGCGTTACTCCACCTGTCCATCCAGGTGCAGTTGCTACTAATGCTGCTGCTACTGCTGCTGCAGCTAACGTGAATAGAAATCGAGTGAATCCTCAGCAGGTCAATCGGCAAGGCTCGTTAGGCCCTATGCCTCCACCTCCTGGTAATCAACCCATAGTTAATGAAGCAGTGGTGGAGCAAATCCCAAATGCAGCTGAATTGTACAATCTTGTGCTGACTCTCCAGGCCCAGTTAGCACAGACTCAGAGCAACTGAACAACGCTCTTGCCGAAAATGCTGAAGGAACTGATGGCAATTTCTCAGTGCCTTCTCACCACACTGAGCTACCAGCTAATAATGTAGTCGTTCCCCCTGTTAATGTTGATGTGGCTCCTCCTAATGTAGTTCAAGCTCCTCGATTCAAGTTCGAAAGTTTTCAGAAGTGCGGAGCTAGAAAATCTGGTGTATGTACCAGTTAGACTTTCATTGGGCAAGGCAAAGAAGGATTCATACTTCTTGTTCAAAGCAACTTTTCTGGTAACAATAGTGTCATCACTTGTAAGTCCCAACTCGATAGATGGTACTACTGAAGACACCTCTATGTCGATGGTGGAGTTACTTTGCAATATATGCACTGAACTGGAGACGACCAGTTGCAGTGTGTATATACCAAGTTCTAGATAGATTACTTATATAAAAGACAATAAGTAAAGAACAATGCAATAATACAAATAACTTGTAAGATAACTTGATGAGACAATATGTATTTTTCAATGTGTAATTTATTTATTGATATTAAAAAAATTACAAGGTTGATGCGGAACCAAGATAATACACGAATGTAAATATCCTAACAACCTATGAAATACATTGATCTATACTCGGAATTTCTCAAGACAATCGAAACACTTAAAGTTGTGAAATGTTCTTTTTAGCGATTGAGAGAAGATTGCACAAGTTCACCAAGAATATTGCAGGTTTGCAAAGTGTGAAGTGTTTGTATGTTTTTAACTTTGTGAGTTGAACACTTAAATTCTTGGTTGTGCAATGACTTGTATTTATAGGCAAAGTTAACATTGGGATGTTAACTTTAGCCGTACAAATGTGGTTGAGAGCATTTAAGGAATAGCATTTAATTCCTTAAAAAGCAGTGTAAAGTCGCATGATAAAGCAACTTTACACAACCACCTTTATGTACCTTTTATTACTTAAATAATAAGACAAGGCTTATTATCCGGGTAAAGGTACATAAAGTATACAAGTCAATTCCTCGTAATCAGTGTAAAGCTTTGTAAGGGCTTTCCACTGATGGTCTCCAGTTTGTAACTGACTAGAATGCCAACTGGGCTTCGCTGCCATTGCCATTCTCTATCTTCCATTTGTTGTCTTCGACTTCAACTGGAATGATTCTTCAACTGGTCAGTTCTCAACTGGAGGAAGTCTTCAGTTGCGTTGACTGTACAGTGCAACTGGACTTCAATATATTTCTGGACAAATCTTCTTGGTCACCAGTTTTACTGGGTCACCAGATGCAACTGGTGACTGGTCAGTGTGAACTGGTGACTGGCCAGTTCCAGGTGAACTGGTCCTAACAAATTCACCCTATTTGTCTAGAAATATAGTCTAAGTCTTTTTCTAGTTCTTGTATCTATACAAGTGTGAACTATAGAGACTTGTTCGATTTAAATCTATCTAAGTTTCTTAAGGCATTTTTATAGATCAATAAATGCCTTAGGTTTTTCTTTTAGGTTTGTTAGATTTTAATCTATTATCTACCTTGTGGTTACAAACTGGTAACTTCATTTATACAAGGGAATGAAATTTATACAAGTTACAGAATGTAAATATCCTAACAACTATGAAATACAATTGATCTATACTCGGAATTTCTCAAGACAATCGAAACACTTAAAGTTGTGAAATGTTCTTTTTAGCGATTGAGAGAAGATTGCACAAGTTCACCAAGAATATTGCAGGTTTGCAAAGTGTGAAGTGTTTGTATGTTTTTAACTTTGTGAGTTGAACACTTAAATTCTTGGTTGTGCAATGACTTGTATTTATAGGCAAAGTTAACATTGGGATGTTAACTTTAGCCGTACAAATGTGGTTGAGAGCATTTAAGGAATAGCATTTAATTCCTTAAAAAGCAGTGTAAAGTCGCATGATAAAGCAACTTTACACAACCACCTTTATGTACCTTTATTACTTAAATAATAAGACAAGGCTTATTATCCGGGTAAAGGTACATAAAGTATACAAGTCAATTCCTCGTAATCAGTGTAAAGCTTTGTAAGGGCTTTCCACTGATGGTCTCCAGTTTGTAACTGACTAGAATGCCAACTGGGCTTCGCTGCCATTGCCATTCTCTATCTTCCATTTGTTGTCTTCGACTTCAACTGGAATGATTCTTCAACTGGTCAGTTCTCAACTGGAGGAAGTCTTCAGTTGCGTTGACTGTACAGTGCAACTGGACTTCAATATATTTCTGGACAAATCTTCTTGGTCACCAGTTTTACTGGGTCACCAGATGCAACTGGTGACTGGTCAGTGTGAACTGGTGACTGGCCAGTTCCAGGTGAACTGGTCCTAACAAATTCACCCTATTTGTCTAGAAATATAGTCTAAGTCTTTTTCTAGTTCTTGTATCTATACAAGTGTGAACTATAGAGACTTGTTCGATTTAAATCTATCTAAGTTCTTAAGGCATTTTTATAGATCAATAAATGCCTTAGGTTTTTCTTTTAGGTTTGTTAGATTTTAATCTATTATCTACCTTGTGGTTACAAACTGGTAACTTCATTTATACAAGGGAATGAAATTTATACAAGTTACAGAATGTAAATACAAATTACAAGTAGATAAACTGAAGAAAGAACTTAATGAGATGGTCCTTCGCCAGTTCTTCTTCTCTTGGCAACTGAAGAGATAGGCTGAGTATCTTCAGGGTCAATATTCAACTTTTGCTCAAGATTTTCTTTATGTTGAATCTTCCCCCTTAGAAAGTTTACCCATGCTTTCTCAAACCTATTCTTTTGTGCCTTAGCATCCAAAATATTCACCATCTCCACCCATTCGCTGAATCCATATTGCATAGCACCAGGATCATCAGTTCTAACCAGTGGCCCACCAGTATACTTAACTTCGATTTGAAAAACCTTGGTGCCTGGCTTGATTGTAACATTGACACTATTAATAGTACCATTATGTCTTCTGGTTGACATGATCTGGGAGTAGTAGTTTCTAGCTTCAGATTCATTTGTGATTTTTATACTCCCAGCACCAGCAGCCAGTACAGCGGACTTAATGTCTTCATTGGATACCTCGCCAGTTGATTCAACGAATGTGCTAAGGTCAGCATCTCTTGCATCTCTTGTCAGTGGTTTTCTTGGTTGTGGAATCCTTCTTCTTGGTGGATCCAGTACACTCTTCACAACCTTCTTGACATTTGCAATTCTCTTTAGAAGCCCACTAACCCTAATCTCTTTGGCCTTCTCCACTGAAATGTTTAAGCTCCTGGCATCGAATTCAGCTTCATCCTCTTGATAGTGTCTGTCCAGTTCTACATCTAGCATTTCATTCAACTGGTCAACTATCCTAGGATCATTCTTAACCCTAACATACTCATCCTTAGTGATACCCAGTAGATTGGCATCACTCATATCCAACAACTTAATCTGAGCAAGATGTGCCCTGGCCTCAACTTGGTTTCTTTGTTTCATTTTCTTTCTTTCTTTGATGTCATTACCAAGTCTAGCCAGTTTTCTACTATCACTATCTGAAACTGGAGGGAGTATATCAGCATTACCAGTTTCCAACATTACTTCAGTGGCCGGCTGGGCAGATGCATCACCAGCTAAACCTTTACCTTTGTCCAAACCAACATTCCCCTAACACTCTGCTCACCAGCTTCAGTACTGGTAGCCACAACCAATTCTCTTCCAGATCCAGATGGAGTCCTTCCAGGTGCAACTGGTGTAAGGACTGAACTTCTTTCCCCCTTGGCAGTATCTAGACCTGCCCTAATTGCTTCCCATTCAGAGGGGTGAGATGGCAACCGGTCAAGAGGCTGCCACGACTGCATGTCCTTACACTCTTTGAAGATGCCACACATCATCCTGAAGGACCTCCATAAATGGTTCGTCTCCTTGGACTGGGTCAAGACATTTGCAACAACTTGGTCTTGACCAGTTTTCAATTCATTCAAGATCTTGGAGTCCTCATCCAAACCGGAGAGAACCTTATCCTTAACCTCATCATCCATCTTCTTCAGATTTTCCACTTCAGTTGTCAGTTTCTCTATAGATTGAGCATGTAGAGATACCTGGGTGTTCAAACTTTCTATGCTGCCTCTCAACTGGTTGATCTCACTGGTAAGTGGGGCCAGATCAACCTGAGGAGTGGCCAGCTTGGTGATCTCAGACATCACCCTTTCAATCAAATGCTCTTCTCTAGCACCCAGTGTATCCTCTATTTTCTGACCAACCGAAGTCATCAACTGCTCTCCAAGGCCAGTTACATCTAGGCCAGGTCTTTCAATAAGTTCCTTAACCTGCCTTTCAATCTCTTTCAAGTCAACTTCTGAAGTTCTGACAGTATTTCCTAGCAAGTTGGAGATTGAACTGGAGACCTTGGAGTGAGTTAGGTCAAAGGCTTCCTTTAGAGTACCAGCCAGATTGTTGCAGCCAGTGACCAACTCATTAAGCTTTCTGAACACCAAGTCTTCATTAGATGAAAACTTGTTTATCCCCAGATCGACCACCTTAATGTTTGTCAAATGATCTTTGTGGTATCTGGAGAAGGACTTGGTGTTCTTGTCAAGTGTCTTCTGAATCTCCTCCACCCTGGTTAGAAGGTTTTGGAGATCGGCTTGTAGTGAGACAACTTGACTGTCCAGTGACAAAGGAGAAGGTGTCACTGGACCACTAGCAGTTACTACTGGAGCAACTGGAGGAGGCAAACTGATGGAAGTCTCCCCAGTTGTCAGGCCAGCAGTTGAAGAAATTATTGGAGTGGTGGTTGAAGAAAGGACTGGAAAAACAAATTGTTGTTCATGCTGAGAATGCTCAGGTGTGAACAACGGCGACGGTGGGGGTGGCATTTCTCGAGCAAGTGAGAATTGCCCAGTTGGTAAAGGAGCGAAATTTGTTGGTAAAGATATATCTATAGGCACATTTACTTGTGGTGGTAAAAATGAAATTGATGCGTCTGGAAGTGAGACTGGAGATGAAGGGTCTTGTGCTTGTACAGAAGCATCAAGAATCTCTTGGTCTGTTTCAGTACCTTCAGAATCCGAAGATTCAATAAGGATTTCCTCGTCATTAACACTCATGTCCAGATCCATGAATGTAACTGAGGGCTGACCAGTTACCTGGTCAGTCTCCAGATGACCTTCCCCAGTTTCCTGGATGGGTGCATCTGTTGATGGATCAGATACCGAAGTATCTTCACCAGGGATAGATGTGATGGGGGTTGCTTCAGTTATGGTTGCTCTATCCTCAACCATAACATTAGACACGCTGGAGGGTCCCTCATTATTTTGAGGCCCGCCCAGTTGCCTTTCTGACTCACCTACAAGAGGTGCATCAGTTGAAGCGAATGCCAGTTGCATTCGTTCAGGAATTTCAACCTCACCAGCTTCAGATACCAGTGAGTCTAGATTCCTTAGCATATCTGGAGCAGTGTACGGTGAATCTGTACTATTATATGCTTCTCTGCCCAGAATTTGCTTAAAACAAAGTGAGAGGAACCTTGAAAAGGGAATACAAACACCCCTTGTGCCCTTCAGCTTTTGAACCAGGCTTCTATACAGAATTTCTGCAAAGTCCACTCTCAATCCGTTCCACAAGCAATAAGCCATCTCTGCTTGTGAGGAGTTGATCTGGTCAAGTCCACCAGAACTCCCACCATGCTCTCCACCAGGTGGATGAAAAAATACCTCCATGAAGGTGTAAGGCCCTTCATGGTCATCGCACCTTTTGTCTTCAACACCCCATTCTCCAAACACTCCCTGTGTCCCATTTCAAGAAGTACTTGGCGAAAGTTTATATTTGGGGGCAAGACGACTGGAGATTCACCCTCTCTCCAGTAATTGAGGCGTAAGGCATCCCTCAATATATCAGCTGACAGGGTACACTGGATTGTTCCATCCTTTAATGTGAAACTGATGGAGGAACAATCGGAAGAAAGAACGGCAGTGTACCAAAACTCACATAAGTAGTTGTGAAACAACTTACGTGGGTTTAGAGAGAATGAGGGTCCTATTGGAGAATTCTTCAAAAACTTTTGAATTCTACCAATAAGGGTATCGGACCCTTGAGATCCTCGTAGGCTGGCCATAGGATTATTTGGATTTAGTTTTATGACCGAAGCACTACTAGGGGCACCAGGTGCCTATGTGACATCTGGTGAGGGATTGTATGGAACAGTCAAGAGATTTACATCTCTTGAACGAGATGATCTAGGAGCCATAGAAGAATGAAAATGAAATTTGGGATTTAGGGTTTTTGATTTGTGAAGCAAAAAGAAAAATGAAGCAATTTTGATGATTGGAAGTAAATGAAGGAATGTAAGAGAAGGAAGTAAATGAGTTCGGAGTAAATAAGGGTATTTATAAAGGGATTCAAGATCCCAATGAAACACCAAAATTATATTTTAATAAAGACAATCCTTTTTGTAGATATTTTTACAAAAGTTGGTTTGAACTTTGAAATAAAATAATGATTTGCCATGTAAACATTAAATGCTTCCATGTCAGCATTAAATGCTACGACGGCTTATCTTACCCACGCGCCCACTCACTTTTTGTTTTCCCAATACAAACAGTTGTCAAGTACTAAAATGGTTTCAAACACGTCAGATCACGATATCAAGTGGTTTAAAACACTCGTGTATCATCACGTGTCACATATATTGACCAAGTAATTGTAACGTTATAAAAATAAGACAAGACTGAACCTGGTAACTGGAGGATCATTCCAGTACCAGTTTCCAACTGGAGAGTTCTCCAGTTTCATTTTCAAACAAAAACGAATTTTAGTCAGAAAATTATTTTGAGTCTTTCCCCCTAAAATGATGATCCAGAAATCAATTAGTGCCAAGATAGTATCACAAAGGCGTTCGATAGCCTGGCGAGCAAAGATTATCTGGACCTCCTCAACTGGAGAACTTCATCAGTGTCACTGACGCGTTCAATAACAAAGAAAGCTCCAGTTAAGGGTTTAACATTCCCAGTTCGCTGATGAGATGTTTAAAGGTTTTCTCATCGAGAGGTTTAGTAAAAACATCAGCTAACTGTTTGTCAGTGGGGATGAAATGAATTTCAATATCTCCTTTCATAACGTGATCTCGAATGAAATGATACCTGATGTCAATATGCTTTGTTTTTGAGTGCATCACTGGGTTGTGAGATATAGCAATAGCACTGGTGTTGTCACAAAAGATTGGGGTCTTGGTATACTTCTGACCATAATCTAGTAACTGGTTCTTGATCCAGAGAATCTGGGCACAGCAACTGGCCGCAGAAATGTACTCTGCCTCAGCAGTGGACATAGAGACTGAAGTCTGCTTCTTGCTGGTCCAACTTACCAGTTTTCCTCCAAGGAAATGACAACCACCAGTTGTTGATTTTCTATCTATCTTACAACCTGCATGATCAGAATCTGAATAACCCATTAGATCTAATCCTGAGCCTTTGGGGTACCAAAGACCAAGATTAGGACACCCTTTCAGGTATCTAAAGATACGCTTTACAGCGTGCAAATGTGATTCTTTAGGGTTAGACTGAAATCTGGCACATAAACATGTTGCAAACATTATATCTGGTCGACTGGCAGTTAAGTACATCAGTGAACCAACCATACCTCTATAGTCAGTTATGTTAACTGGTTTGCCAGTTGGGTCAGAGTCTAAATTCAATGGTGCTGCAATAGGTGTGTTTTTCGATGGGATTGAATCATATTTGTATTTTCTTAACAAATCTCTGACATAATTTCCTTGGTTTATGAAAATTCCATTTCCAGTTTGCTTTTTCAAACAAAAACGAATTTTAGTCAGAAAATTATTTTGAGTCTTTCCCCCTAAAATGATGATCCAGAAATCAATTAGTGCCAAGATAGTATCACAAAGGCGTTCGATAGCCTGGCGAGCAAAGATTATCTGGACCTCCTCAACTGGAGAACTTCATCAGTGTCACTGACGCGTTCAATAACAAAGAAAGCTCCAGTTAAGGGTTTAACATTCCCAGTTCGCTGATGAGATGTTTAAAGGTTTTCTCATCGAGAGGTTTAGTAAAAACATCAGCTAACTGTTTGTCAGTGGGGATGAAATGAATTTCAATATCTCCTTTCATAACGTGATCTCGAATGAAATGATACCTGATGTCAATATGCTTTGTTTTTGAGTGCATCACTGGGTTGTGAGATATAGCAATAGCACTGGTGTTGTCACAAAAGATTGGGGTCTTGGTATACTTCTGACCATAATCTAGTAACTGGTTCTTGATCCAGAGAATCTGGGCACAGCAACTGGCCGCAGAAATGTACTCTGCCTCAGCAGTGGACATAGAGACTGAAGTCTGCTTCTTGCTGGTCCAACTTACCAGTTTTCCTCCAAGGAAATGACAACCACCAGTTGTTGATTTTCTATCTATCTTACAACATGGCCATCTTCATCCATTTTGTTTCGGTAGACCCATCTGGTACCAATAGGTTCTTTCTTTAACCCTGGTGGACAAGGAACAAGCTCCCAAACATTGTTCCTTTCAAACTGGAGGAGCTCTTCTTGCATAGCTTCCACCCAGCTTGGGTCTGCCATAGCCTCGTCAATCTTCTTTGGTTCAATTAGAGATAAGAAGGTGACGTTTAAGCATTGCTCACTGGTGGCTCTTCTAGTCTGAACCCCACTAGTTGGATCACCCACAATTTGTTCAATTGGATGGGCTCGAGTCCATCTAGTGTATTGACTAGGCTGGTGAACTACAATATCAGTGCAAGTCACCTGACGATCTTCTTCAGTTGCAACAGCTTCTGGAGAAGGATCAGTCCAAACAACTTCTACATCCTCATCAGAGTCAATGAGGTCTCGATTAGCATCATGAAATTCCTCATTAGAAGGCATTTCATGAAGAACTGGAGAAGTAGGTGTTTGATCTGGTGCTGATATTGGAGTGGCACGTACATCAGATCCAATCACCAATTCTTGTGGTAAGTTGAAATTGATGGAGGGATAGAATGATGTGTCACTGGTGGTGTTCTTCTTCTTAACTGGTTCCAATTTGTTGTAACTGGAAGCATCTTCTGGTGAAACAACTGACCGATGAACTTGGTCAGTTTCACCAAAATTAATTGGAACGACTGGAGAAATATCAAGGCTTGGTCTCTTGTTGATTGCTTCAGTTGATTCGTCGAATGTGACATGAATTGTCTCATGAACCTTTTGGAGTCTATAATTATAAACTCTAAAGGCCTTTCGAATATCTGAATAGCCTAAAAATACCCCTTCATCAAACTTTCCAAGCTGACTGCAATCGTTTAGTATATAAACTGGACAACCAAATACATGGAAGTATCCAATATTTGGTTTACGATTCCTGAGTACTTCATAGGCAGTCTTCTTATGTCTCTTGATGTAGACTGACCGGTTTTGGGTGTGACAAGCAGTTGCAACTGCCTCAGCCCAAAAACTGGTGGGAAGACCAGATTCAGATAGCATACTTCTGGCTGCTTCTATCAGTGTACGATTCTTTCTTTCAACAACTCCATTTTGCTCTGGAGAGTGAACTGATGAGAAGTTTTGAGAGATGCCAGTGTCATTGCAAAATGTTTCAAGTACCTTATTTTGGAATTCAGTACCATTATCACTTCGCAACTGACAAACTTTTCGAGTATACTTGAGCTCAATTCTTTTAATGCGAGAGATGATTTCAGCAGATGCATCACTTTTGGATCTAATGAATACCACCCAGCTGTATCTGGTGAATTCATCAACCACAACTAGAGTGTACTTCTTTCCAGCTCTAGTTTGAACATTCACTGGACCAAAAAGATCCATATGAAGCATATGAAGAGGTTCAGTGATGCTAAAATTTTGCCTAGTTTTAAAACTGGCTCTTTTCTGCTTGCCCATCTCACACCCTGGACATGGCTTTCCTTATTGAAGGAAATCTGAGGTATCCCATCAACCAGTTGCTTGCGAGACAACTTGTTAATGTTTTTAAAATTAAGGTGGGATAACCTTTTATGCCATAGCCAGTTGGTGTCCTCATCAGCTTTGGTATAGAAACATTGCTCTTTTGGAGCTGGTTCCATATCCATGATGTACACATTCCTTTTCTTGGTGCAATCATCACCACTTTCCAATCCTTGTTAAATATGGTGCCTTGTGCAATATCGAACAATACTCTGAAGCCATCATCGCAAAGTTGGCTGACACTGATTAGGTTGTATTTCAAACCATTCACAAATGCAACTCTTTTGAATTCGACTTGTCCATTATTGAGCACACCATATCCTTCAGTCTTTCCAGATTGATCGTTACCAGACGTCACTGTCGGTCCATCTTGGACAGTGAACTCTTCCAGTAAGGGCTTACATCCGGTCATAGTCCGGCCAGCAGCGCTGTCCAGATACCAGATATTCTTCTTTCGATCGCCCTACACATACACAAAAATCATTAGTTCTTTTTGTGAACCCATCTTTTCTTGATGGGTTCGCTGGACTTCTCTACAAAAGTCACAGTTGACAGTTGTGGTGTTGAACTGGAGGCTGCATCTGGAGCTTTATCACCAGCTCCAGGTGCAGGAGTAAAAACAATTGGTATTTGATACTTACTCCCTTTATTTTTACCAGATTTTGTTCCGGAAGGAACATTCTTTTGTTTAGGTATTAAAGAGAGTGGATTAATATTTTGTTTGAAAACTGGAGGTAATAAACCTCCTTCTAGATTGTTAATCTGGGCAGTACAACTCTGAACCTGCCGAGACAAAAGTTGGAGTTGACTTTCCAGATTAACCAAAATATTATTTTCTTCAGGCAGTTGAACCTTGGACCTAGGTTCAACTAGTGCTTTAGTCTTTCGGGTCTTGGGCACCTTAGACTTTTGAGGTAAAGGCTTGTTACCAGTGGCCTTTTTGACTGGAGCTTTAGCCTGTTCGGCTCCAGTTTTAACCTCAAAGGGGGTGGTCTCAAAGGTTTTAGTTTCAACAGCTTCAGGTTGATCATAAGGTGTTTCAACCTTGAGAGCTGGAGGCAATGCATGAAGATCTGGTATGAGAGCTGCCATCTCCAGATCTCCAGATTTCCATGCATTCTTCTGGGCATCGATAGTTCTTGAAAATGCATCATAGTTTTTGCCAGATGCTTTTACCCATGACTTGATAATCTTTTGTGTAACAACCCTCAATTTTCGACTAGGACAATTTACTTAGACTTATCTAGGTATCAATCCCTAGAGGTTTATTAAGAGAATTGACCTTCTAGACATTTCGGCATGGTGAAAATTTCCCTCTAGTTCAATGAAATACCGTAAATGACCAGCTATCTTAGAAATGCCATAAACAATAACAATAATCATTCAAGACAATCCCAATCTATAAACTAGTTCAAATTGAACTTGATGAAATGTCAATAAACCAAAAACTTCATTTCAAGAACTCAAGTTATATAAATAATAATGTAAGACTCACAACTTGTGACAAAATCAATAAATCTTGCAAAATGTCCAACAATTCAATCACCAAGCCAATTAAGATACATTT
>CM067170.1:13161857-13175268 GCA_034093135.1 Erigeron breviscapus | reverse complement strand
CAGTAAGAACTTACGGGTCTTCTCATTAGCCTCCAACTTTTAGCCCCAAACCTTTTGATGCCTTCTTGGAGATTACATTTATAATGAAAAATGCAACTAATCTACTTATTACATACCAAATGAAATAAATAGATTACATAACCAAATGAATGAATAAATCCTATTTAACTATTACAACCATTGAATAATTAAACAAACACATCCACACATCACAAACATTCACAAGGTCTCTTGGCTAAGTTGTGACACTAAAATACACAAGAAAAAAAGAATCTCCTTTTGTGTATTTATTTTGGCCATAACCAAATGACCAAAATATTGGATTTTGTCCAAACAAAATATCAACTTTTGATGTATGTATCCATATAACCGGCTCTGATACCATTGTTGGGATTTTTGGGTTTTTATCAAGTAATATTATCCTTATAATATTAAAACGCAGCGGAAAATTGAACCATTTCAATGTGACATATGTAGTTAAAACCAATTTTAACTATTAAAAGAAAACCCAAACAATAAGGATCCATGTATATGAATAGCATACATACAAAACAACAACCATAGGGTGTTTAGAAGACTACCTTCTTCCAAGCTAATGAGAAGGTTGAATGAAGGAGATGATGATCTTGAAGTGGCTAGTCTCCAACCTAGAAGAACCTCAAGCTTGTATACCCCAAGCTTCCAACAAACACCCTAAATGTGCTAGGAATTAAACTTGAAACCCCTTTCTTCTTTTTCCCTTTGGCCGATTTTTCCAAGAACCAAAAATAAGAAGAAAACTAGTTGAGAGAGATTTTTGTCTTGCCAAAAACTATGTTAGTTGTGGTGATGCACTCTATGTGTGTATTGTGTATCTTTACACTCCAAGTCCATGTGCCTTATGTCTTGTGTAACATGCAAGACAACAAGTGTCATAATGCATGTATCACCACATGGGCAGGGGGGGGGCTGGCCCCTTAGTCCATCACATGGGCATTAACCCACTGCGCCGCAGTGGGTCTGATACACCTCCCACTGCGCCGCAGTGGGAACTCCCTGACCTTCGGGTGCAAAAACCCCCACTGCGCCGCAGTGGGTTTGACACGCTCCCACTGCGCCGCAGTGGGAACTCTTTTCGCCAAATAACATATTGACATCTCTCTCAAAATAAATCATCCATATAATTTATTTACATATCTCAAGTGCAATTATTTAGAAAACCACTTTCTAAATGTTTCAAGTATTGATATTTATTTAAAGATCAAATCTTATAAATAAATACCATAAGTGTTTGTCTAGCTTGTTATTGGGTATGACCCGACTTGGATCATCACGTACTAGCCACGTCAATTTAATATGTGTCTTGGGCAGACGAATTCCAACAATCTCCACACCAAAACCCACTCACACCTTCGGTTGAGCCATAGTGTGATTATTTGATAATTTCCGAAGCAACATTAGGCTTGCTATGATAAAGTTCCGAACGTTGAACAAAATCACTGATACCTACTTCTTTCGACTTACGCTTCATATCTTGACCTCTCAGCTTTCGGATAATCTGATCCAGAGTCCAAGTACTGAATTCGGGATTTTGCTGGATTGAAGTAACAAATCCTTCCCACTTAGCAAGAGAATCCAACAACTTCTCGATCACTTCATCTGAATCAGGCTTGTACCCAAAATATGCCAACTCAACTAGCAAATGACTGTAACGAATCAAAGTCTCATCAAGAGATTCATCCTTGAAGCTTGTGAAAACATAGTATTGTTTCTTCAGCAAGTCCTTCCTTCTCTTCTTGAGATCTTCATCACCTTCACAATGCTCCTTGAGTGCATCCTATAAGCCCTTTGCACTTTCATATTTTCAAACAAGTGCAAGAATTCCCCTTGGAGAGCCATTCGGAGTGATCCTAAAGCCTTACTTTCAGCTTCGTAGTCCTTCTTTTGATCGACATTCATCTGCTCATAAGTAGCTGCTTTCCCACCACTCGAACTAGTATCCTTGTCATTTACCACAGTAGGATGAACATATCCATTGACAATACAAATCCACATCCTGACATCCATAAGTCGGCAATATGACTCGAATCTGCCCTTCCAATTGAAATATCTGTCTAGGCTTATCAACTTGGGTGGTGAATTGGCCTTTCCGGTTTCATGATCCATCAGAATCAATTGATTCAGCAAAGCTTGATAGTTTGCGGGTAATTGAGACGTCATTTTCTACGAGCTAGCAAAATAATACGAACTGTTCAAAAAATAAACGAGGTCGCAAATTTATACGAGGTCGTAAAGAAATACGAGGTCGCAATTAGAACTCGAGGTCGTAATTGAACTGGCGAGGTCTTAAAGAGCTCACGAGGTCGCAAACGAGATACGAGGTCACAATTGAACTGGCGAGGTCGTAATTAGCTACCCAGGTCGCAAATCGAGCTGGATGAGGTAATACGAGCTGGCGAGGTCGCAAACGATGTTGTAACCTTTAATTCTCTTGAATTTCGAAACCCTAATACCCAAAACACTTCCGAAACTGCTGCAAACTTCAAAAGAGGTCACCAAAAAGGTTTTCGATCGTAAACTCGTGAAAGAATCACGTATAAACGACCCTAAACCGATGTTGTCTATCACCAACAAACTATAACCTTCCGGTATGAAACCAAGAGGCTCTGATACCACTTGTAAGTCCCCTTGAAACGATCGTTAATAGTTTGCTCCAGTTATCTTGAGGTGCGGAATCCCTCACTATAACTTGGTGATCACAAACAGCCTTCAGATTATCTGCTGCCTCGCAGATCTTCTCTAGCGTAGCGGAACAATCTGACGACTTAACCTGCAAATATGCTCGAAATTTCGAAAAATGTTCAACCCTAATCTCTGTTAGGGTTCGATATATAGGAAACAACTCGACATGGGCTTCAGCGAGTTAGCCTCGCAAATCCAGCCCAGCCCGTCACAAATGCGAGGTCGCATTTCTTGATTGGCATCGTAATTGACCCTGCAATTACGAGGTCGTATTGTTCCTATGAATTGCGAGGTCGCAATTCATACTTAGCAGATTTACTATACATTCAATACTTAAACTTAATCTAGTATTCTATGCATAATATCAAGTTCATTAATGACAATCACATTACAAAGACATATTACAATATAAGCCCAAACAATCTAGACTGCTATTGACATAGTGTATACCCAAATACCTTTAATCAGATCAAAACCCTAGAAAACTCTTACACACAAAACCCTAGGTCAATTCTTCAAGTTCTAGTCGATTTCGGGGGTTTTCAGAAGGGATTTGCTTGCTTTTCGATCCGTTAATCAACCTACAGGTATTATATCATTAATTGAATGTTGATTAAGTTTTAAAGTAGGTTTTGTCCCTGTAGATTCGACCATGAGGGTTGGGGTTGTTTAAAGTTGATGTTTTCGGTTAAAAACGACGTTTTCGTGAGTAAAATCGTTAATTGAGTTGGTTAACATACATCAAGATGCAAACTTTAATGTTAATTTATGATGTTATATATATATGAGTAAATCCCAAGTGATTAATTAGATCCATAAGTGTTCAATTGTGTTTTGTACAAAACGTTGCGGTTTCGAGTCGTTTTGATGATCAAAAAGGGGATTCATGTTTGCAATTGATTCAAGGATCAATTGATGTTTTCAAAGGCTTAATTGAGTCCTATTTAATGTTAATTTAATGGGTTAAGGTGTTTATAGGACCTGGGGGTGTCACGAATACGTTTACGAGTCGAAAAACGAAGCAAAAACGCAAAGTCCTCGACCAGCACCTCATATGCGGCGCATATAACTTATGTGCGGCGCATATCGGGGCCTGGGAGGGTTCTGGGTGATTTTTGAAGCAAATATGCGACGCATATTCAAAGCATGCGCCGCATAAAGGGTCTGTGAGCCCGTTTGAGGTCCGAAACAAGCGTTTAAGGGTCCTATAAGTGTACCTAAGTTAATGGATGGTTTTATAACCTTATTAGGATGGGTTTATACAAGTTTAATGACTATGAACTCGATATAGGTCACTTGGGATAATTGTGAAGCTTGTTAACTTGTGTTTGGTGTATCGTTGCGCGTTCTTGAGGTAAGATACATGACTTTTCTCACGCTGGAGGCACAACAAAATGTAGTTTTCTATAATTAACCTCTTAACTAGATTATCTTATGTGTGTTGTTTTCTGGGTTATGCGGGAGGTTATGTGGGAATGTATGTATGTTGAAGTAGTTGATTATGCTATGATGACGTTTAAAGTAGAAGTAAATATGTGCATATGTAGTATGTTGATTATAATGATGTTGCCATGTTAAGTTCAAGATATGTGATGTGATATTGATAATGTCGTTGATTTGCTTTAATGATTGACATGTGATGGCTTATATGTGAGACTTAAGTATGATATGTCTAGTTCACTAGATACACGTAAGAGTTGCTATGAGTTGTGCACGTTAGTGGGATTAATTAGGTAAGGAATATACCTATTAAAGTAAAATGTGAGATGTGGGAAACCGTTCTAGCCTTAGTGTTAGTGCGTAAAAAGTAAGAAAGATATAAATACGTGGGAAATGCTATAGCTAAATACGTGAGATTTACGTGGGAAGTGTTAAGCTTAACCCGTGCTAGTTGTAAAGCTAGTGCGTACGTGGTCGCTTGAGTGGCTCCTTGCGGCATAGTTACGTGGGACTAGTATTTCCGGGTGGAGTGACTAACCACCAATGTTAAAAGCATAACGGGATACTATGAAAATGGCATTGCCTTTCCTAAAAGTTAAGACGTGGGAAATCGTGCTAGTTGTAAAGCTAGTGCGTAATATGTAAGTTGTAAGAATAAGTTGATTAAGTTGATTATAAGAATATGTTGATAAAGATGTAAGACGCGAGAATAAGTTGATTAAGATAAGATGTAAAGATGTGATTCGTGAGAATAAGTTGATCAAGATAATAATAAGATATGTTGATAAGTATGATATATCGTTGGATAGGCACAATTAGGAGTAAATACTCTACATGTGCTATACGTATATGTGTGATATGTTTATGTGAGATATGTAAGACGTGACATGTTGATTAAGTTGTATGTATATGTTGATATGATATGAAATGTGTTGGGATGTGGGAATAAGTAAAGATGGGATTATCTTACGATGTTTGTGGATGATATGTAATGTGATCATGTTTTGATATATAAAATACGAAGAAGTTTTATGAAAGTAAAATGAAGAACGTTTTATTAAAATGTGTGTATCTTACTTAGCTAATTTATTAGCTAACACTTGCTTTTATGAAAATGTTGTGTTCAGGATAAGCAGGTTTGAGCTAGTGAAAGGTTTAGCTCGTGAGATGGGTAGAAGAATAAAGGAAGATTAGCATTAGTTTCCCTATGCTTAGACTTCACCTTTAGCCGTTGTTTGGCTACTTTATTATTATTTATGTTGCATGTAATAAAGTTGACATTTATGTTGGTGCCATAACTTGGATTTTACTTTGACTATTACGATGATGCTATTAGTAACACCAAACTTTAATGAAAGGTACCATCCGTTACGGATGGGGCAGTTTTTATATGTACGTTTCCGCAAAGTTTAAACGCCGTTTGGAAAAGTTTTGAAAAATCCAGGTTTTTAAATGACGGGTGTTACATAACGAATTGTAAGTTTACTTAAATATTCTTTTTCCAGTCTCACTCTTATATTTATGGGATGGATTATTGGGGTATGGCTAAAAATTCATGTATACATTTTAAAATATTTGTGGTAAATAAAAAGGCATGAGTTAAAAGAATTTGCTGTTAAAAAGTTAATTAGTGACAGGGAAAACGAGAACTTACAAGCTCTTATATACACCTAAAAATCACTCCAGGGATAAAAGGTTTTTGTTATATAAGGGACAATGATTTCATGATCATGATATGTATAATATAGACCACATATACGAAGAAGAACTAATAAAGTATACAATTTCAATTAGGTGTAGTTATGAATTGTATAGTTAATGATCCCTGTTAGGTGTATTAATTTTTTAAAAACAAATTTGTCATGGCATGGGTCCAACCTTGAATATGGGAGATTAAATGTCGGTCCAGCCCTTGTTTAGGCGAGAACACGGCAAAACAATTCATACATATTAGTAGCATAACAATGAAGGAAAAAAAGACACGAATTCATTCATACGCTAGTCGTGACTCGCATACAATTTTAAATAGTCAAGAATTCTATAATTTACCAATGAAAATCTTTCTATTTAAGTCGTGTCGTTGTCAAAGTTATTCAAATCGGAAATTAAATCATTTCACAATTTTGCTTTGGAACGAGAAACATATGTAATGGGTTTTACGTTTATGGGTCAGTATTAATAATTGGGCCTCATGTCCAAAGTATTGTCAAGTCCAGTTAGTATTTGTATGGGTCTGCATAGGCTGGAGATTCAAGTTACATGCACGTGTTTCTTATGTGTCAAAGGTTGTTAGGGTTTAACGAGTCTTGAGTTGAAAGTGTCATAGTTGTCCTGGTTTTATGGCAATCGTTAGTAGGGTTTGTTAGCATGTTACCGTTTGATGTAAAGGCTATTTAAGAGCCGATGCTATTGAATAAACGATTATCACTTTCAATACTTTATCTTGGTATACACTTGTGCATTACAAGTGGTATTAGAGCATAATCTGGGAGGTTCATTCAAAAGAAGAGAGAGATAGGATCATGGCAGAAGAAACTTCACACTTTCAAGTTCCAAGTGTCCCTAAGTTTGATGGCGATTTCGACCACTGGAGTATGGTCATGGAGACGCTGCTAAGATCCAAAGATTACTGGGCAGTGATTGACCCAGGGTTCAATGAACCAAGAGCAGGAGAGCAATTAACACCAACTCAAAAAACTACGTTGGATGCAATGAAGGTCAAGGATCTAAAGGCGAAGAACTATTTGTTCCAGTCAATTGATAAGCAGATCCTGAAAACAATGACCCAGAAGAACACTGCCAAGGAGATCTGGGAGGCAATGAAGAAAAAGTATCAAGGGAATGCACGAGTAAAGAGAGCCCAACTGCAAAGGTTGAGAAGAGATTTCGAAACCTTAGAGATGAAGGACGGTGAAGGCATCGCAAACTATTTCAATCGTGTCATGGTGGTATCCAATGACATGAGCAATTTCGGGGAAGCCATGACTGATGTGAAAGTGGTGGAGAAGATCCTACGTTCCCTGAATGAAAGTTGGAATTTTGTTGTATGTTCTATAGAAGAAGCCAACGATATTGACAGTCTCACGGTTGATGAACTTCAAAGTTCATTGTTGGTGCATGAACAAAAACTGAAAAGAAAGCCAGCTGAGGACCAAGTGTTAAAGATAGAGAATGATGCAGTCAGTGGACGTGGTCGAGGAAGAGGAAGATCATCACAAATTCGAGGAAGGGGACGAGGACGTGGAAGAACTCGATCTGACTTTGATAAGTCAACCATTGAATGTTACAAGTGCCATCAGATGGGTCACTTTGCCTATGAGTGCACCCGGGGTGAAAAGTCTGCAAACTATGCTGAATTTGATGAAACTGAAGACTTACTGTTAATGGCTCATGTTGAATTACCAAAGGAACCAAAGAGGGGAGTGTGGTTCCTTGACTCTGCCTGCTCAAACCACATGACAGGATCAAAAGAATGGTTCATTAATTTAGATGAAAATTTCAAACATACTGTCAAATTAGGAAATGATCTGAGGCTGATTGTGAAAGGAATTGGAGATATTCGGTTAGAGGTGGAAGGAATTGTTCAAGTGGTTACTAGAGTGTATTATGTTCTTGAACTCACCTCAAATTTATTGAGTTTGGGACAACTCCAAGAGAAAGACTTAACAATCATAATCAAAGGAGGTGTTAGACCAGTTTACTGGTAAACTGGCCAGTCTCCAGTTGCACCTGGAGACCCAGTGAAACTGGAGACCCAGAAAGATTTGTCCAGAAATATATTGAAGTCCAGTTGCACCGTACAGTCAACGCAACTGAAGACTTCCTCCAATTGAGAACTGACCAGTTGAAGAATCATTCCAGTTGAAGTCGAAGACAACAAGTGGAAGATAGAGAATGACAATGGTAGCGAAGCCCAGTTGACATTCTAGTCAGTTACAAACTGGAGACCATCAGTGGAAAGCTCTTACAAAGCTTTACACTGATTATGAGGAATTGACTTTTATGCTTTATGTACCTTTACCCGGATAATAAGATTTATCTTATTATTTAATTGCAAAAAGGTACATAAAGGTGGTTGAGTAAAGTTGCTTTATCATGCGACTTTACACTGCTTTTTAAGGAATTAAATGTTATTCCTTAAATGATCTCAACCACATTTGTACGGCCAAAGTTAACATCCCAATGTTAACTTTGCTATAAATACAAGTCATTGCACAACAAGAATATAGTGAAAAACATACAACACTTCACACTTTGCAAACCTGCAATATTCTTGGTTGAACTTGTGCAATATTCTCTCAATCGCTAAAAGGAACATTTCACAACTTTAAGTGTTTCGATTGTTTGAGAAATTCCAAGTGTAGATCAATTGTAGTTCATAGGTTGTTAGGATATTTACATTCTTGTATTATCTTGGTTCCGCAACAACCTTGTAATTTATTTAACATCAATAAATAAATTACACTTGAAAATTACATATTGTCTCATCAATTATCTTACAAGTATTTTGTATTATTGCATTGTTCTTTACTTACTGTCATTTAAATAAGTAATCTATCTAGAACTTGGTATATACACACTGCAACTGGTCGTCTCCAGTTCAGTGCATATATTGCAAAGTAACTCCACCATCGACATTGAGGTGTCTTCAGTAGTACCATCTATTCGAGTTGGGACTTACAAGTGGTATCAGAGCAGAAGGCTAATAAACTTGCCTAGATCTGCTAAGATGAACACTACTGAAGGTGGAGATGGTTCTGGTTCAGGTGAAACCCCCTTGAATAATAATGCCCAACCTTTTCAAAATGCTAATACTAACCCTCCTCCTCCTACTGCCCCAAACCACGTCCATGTACATTATTCTAACACTCCTGTTCCCAAATTCGATGGAAACAGTGAGACTTTTGGTACCATGGAAGGCTAGAATGCTTTTGCATTTTGGTGGGATTGAAAGGGATATGTTGAAAATCCTTAAGGATGGACCATATATACCCATGTCCCTTGGGGTCAGTCCTCTTCTTGATCCAACTGGAAGAAGAGGTTCAAGAGAAAAGCTCGAAGACCATTAGTCTGATGAGGATCGTAGACTTGTTGATCTGGACACCAGACTCAAGAACATGATCCTTGGAGCTGTCCCTGAAGATCTAATTCCAACACTTGTGTTGTTCCCCAGTGCCAAGTCAATGTGGGATGAATTAGTTATTCAGATTTGAAGGAGGTGATGACACTATTGTCACCGGAAAGTTGCCTTGAACAAGAAGTATGAATCCTTCTTTGCCTTGCCCAATGAAAGTCTAACTGGTACATACACCAGATTTTCTAGCCTCATTAATCAGCTGAGAGGATTGGGTGTAGAGAAGGATAAGGATATTCTTCTTGAGAAGTTTTGTGATATTCTTCCTTCCAAATGGGAAAAAATGGTTCTTGTCTTGAGACAAGGTAAAACCTTGCACAGCCATACTCTTGCATCGCTCTATGGAGCCTTCAGATTCACTGAAGTGCTGCAAGACTGGTGGCTGAGCAAGATGCCATGAACCATGCCAGAGTTCCAAGGTTGCTAGTGTACCTGAGCGACCTTGTGCTGCCTTAATGTCTGTAGAGAGTGTCCAGGCACACTCAATGAAGGAGATGTTAAACAGTTTCTTGAACTCTGGCCTGACCACTGAAATCAGTGATAGTTGTGATGAAACTGACGATGATGATCTGGTCGCCATGATTGCTAAAACCTTTAACAGGTTTAAGCATAAATCTAAAAGATTTAATGGCCCAAATAATGCTTCCAGCTCCAGCTCTCTGGATAAAACCAATCTTACCTGCTATAAGTGTGGTAAGAAAGGTCACTTTGTGAAGGAATGCAGATCTAGTCAGTTGAACAACCAAACTGGCCCCCCTGTCCCTAATTTCAATCGGCCTGATGATAGCTACAAAGCTAAATACAAGAAGCTTAAGGCCTAGATTGCCCTCCTGTCCATGGAAAAGAAAAGGATCAGTGCTTAATGGCACAAACTGAGGGAAAATGGGAGTACTCTGATGACTCATCAACTGATGAAGAAGAGGAAAGGGACATGTGTTTCATGGCCTTGGAAGATCAACAGCAGCACGTAGCAAAAGAAGATGTCATCACTGGAAGATGGGTTGACATCATTTTGAAGAAGGTATGTGACTATGATAATCAGGTTGACCCTGAACTGAAACTGGACCTGGCTGAATCATTAAGTGGTGATTTAGCTTTTGTGGAAACTGTAAGAGCTGATAGTGAAAGATATCTTGACACTATCTTAATTGAATGAACAATGTTAAACCACAACTGAATGATTTACAAAGTGTCCAGTTGGCTCTCAAGGAGTCAGTTTTAAAGATTGAGGCTTTGGAACTTGATAATCAAAACTATTTTCTGATCTTGAAAAAGAACAAAAGATTATCAAGTCATGGGTAAAAGCATCTGGTAAAAACTATGATGCATTTTCTAGAACTATCGATGCCCAGAAGAATGCGTGGAAATCTGGAGATCTGGAGATGGCAGCTCTCATACCAAATCTTCATGCATTGCCTCCAGCTCTCAAGGTTGAAACACCTTATGATCAACCTGAAGCTGTTGAAACTGAACCCATTGAGACCACCCCCATTGAGGTTAAAACTGGAGCCAAACAGGCTAAAGCTCCAGTTAAAAAGGCCACTGGTAACAAGCCTTTACCTCAAAAGTCTAAGGTGCCCAAGACCCAAAAGACTAAAACTCCAGCTGAACCAAGGTCCAAGGTTCAGTTGCCTGATGAAAATAATATTTTGTTTAAACTGGAAAGTCAACTCCAACTTTTGTCTCGACAGGTTCAGAGTTGTACTGCCCGGATTAAAAATCTGGAAGGAGGTTCATTACCTCCAGTTTTCAAACAAAATATTAAACCACTCCCTTCAAAAACTAATCAAAAGAATGTTCCATCTGGAACAAAATCTGGTAAAAATAAGGGGAGTAAGTATCAAGTACCAATCGTTTTTACTCCTGCACCTGGAGCTGGTGAAAAAGCTCCAGATGCAGCCTACGGTTCAACACCACAACAATCTACTGTGACTTCTGTAGAGAAGTCCAGTGAACCCATCAAGAAAAGATGGGTTCACAAAAATAACTGATGATTTTTGTGGGTGTGCAGGGCGATCGAAAGAAGAATATCTGGTATTTGGACAGCGCTGCTGGCCGGACTATGACCGGATGTAAGCCCCTGCTTGAAGAGTTCACTGTCCAAGATGAACCGACAGTGACGTTTGGTAATGATCAATCTGGAAAGACTGAAGGATATGGTGTGCTCAATAATGGACAAGTCGAATTCAAAAGAGTTGCATTTGTGAATGGTTTGAAATACAACCTGATCAGTGTCAGCCAACTTTGTGATGATGGCTTCAGAGTTTTGTTCGATATTGCACAAGGCACCATATTTAACAAGGATTGGAAAGTGGTGATGGTTGCACAAAGAAAAGGAAATGTGTACATCATGGATATGGAACCAGCTCCAAAAGAGCAATGTTTCTATACCAAGGCTGATGAGGACACCAACTGGCTATGGCATAAAAGATTATCCCATCTTAATTTTAAAAATATCAACAAGTTGTCTCGCAAACAACTGGTTGATGGGATACCTCAGATTTCTTTTAATAAAGAAAAGCCATGTCCAGGGTGTGAGATGGGCAAGCAGAAAAGGGCCAGTTTCAAAACTAGGCAAAATTTTAGCATCACTGAACATCTTCACATGCTACATATGGATCTCTTTGGTCCAGTGAATGTTCAAACTAGAGCTGGAAAGAAGTACACTCTAGTTGTGGTTGATGAATTCACCAGATACTTGGGTGGTATCTCAGATCAAAAGTGATGCACCTGCTGAAATCATCTCTCTCATCAAAAGAATGAGCTCAAGTATACTCGAAAAGTTTGTCATTGCGATGTGTGAAATCTAGTTTAATAATTTATAACAAGATCTACCGCTTACTGACTACCACACACTTACGGGCAGTGTACCCGTTCGTATGTAATATAGTTAATTGGTAAGACCAGGATCGAACACGAGGACTGATGTTGTACTAAAAGTTGTGAAAACGTGAAACAAGTAAAAGTTTGGTTTGTGACCAAGTTGTCACTTCGCCTATCAGGAAACTAAGAAATTAACAAGTAAGGTAAAATACTCAACCGGCGTCACTCGAGAGTATACGAAAAGATTTTTGTTGTAATCAAATGATTAAAAAGCCATCTATGTCGAATCCGCTACACAAGAAGTCTAGGTTGCATATGGTTAAGCTCAAAATTCTTTATATGTTGGTGATAATAATCGTGACAAGACAAAACACAGTCGGCGTGCACTCCGTTTGTAAAATCGACTCAATCACCTAATCAACTCAATTTCTTGCAACAAGTGGTACCACCATCCTTATTACAATTCCTTGAACTAACTAGTTTGTTTGATTATTTAAATAACAATTTCATCTTTGTGAAAGAAACGTGGTACCACCATCCGTTAAATCCACTTACCAAAGTAATTTCTATTAATTTGTATCCTTTACTATCATACCATGACCTAGCAAGAGTTGCTCATAGACAAACAACTAAAATAATACTTGCATTCAACTAGTACCACTATCGAAAAAACACAAATATCACCAAGGACACAAGATTAAGTAGAAGAAATCACTTCAATAAGATCTTGACAAAATGTTAAGTAAAACCAACTTGAATTCAAAATATTATGCAACCATGACTAATTGTTTCACTTCATCTTCATAGATGTAAGGAGGGTTAGCTACTCATAATGAAAAAGAACAAAGATTCAATTAAATAAGAGAACATAATGTACCAAATATGAAGTAGAAATCCAAATCGAGGTTACAACCGAGCTACAATCACTAATCAAGAGCCAAATTGATCTTCAAGTCTTCAATTGATGTTGGAGTAGTGAAAACCCTAAAGAAAAACCCTTAAAAACGGCTGAATGAAAAGTATGGAGGCTGGAGTGTCCAAGATTTCTTTTAGGGTTGAGTGGGTTTGGTATTTATACCCCAGGAGAGAGAAAAACATCATGTCAGCTCGAAATCGCGCCGCCCGTCCCATTCCTCGCGCCGCGACATCTTTCACAATTCGAACAGAGGATTACAGATTAAAAACTCGCGCCGCGAGCACCAAACCTCGCGCCGCGACTTGTCTTAATAGCTCGCGCCGCGAGGATCTGAAGTCGCGCCGCGAGGTCTGAAGTCGCGCCGCGAGGTTCTTCAG
>CM067170.1:13115755-13160857 GCA_034093135.1 Erigeron breviscapus | reverse complement strand
CTTCTAGTTCAGCAGCACCATCAACTCCTCAAGTTCAAGTCACTTAGCCTGTCATCAAACCAGCTGTCGTGTCACTGGTTAGTGCTGAAGATGACTTAATCTTGTAAATGATGAACTCAAGTGTTAATAAAGCAAGAATGGTCATTGGTGTGTTGTTTGGACCCAAATGCTTCTGACAGAATTATTCTTCTGTCTTTGGACGGATGAACTGGGCATGTGAGGGCCGTTTCAAGCAAAACTTTCAAAATAAAAGTTGTAGATAAAAGAGTTAAGATTAACCTCCAACTGGAATGACTCAAAAATACTAAACCAAACCAAAGATATGATTTTTCTACCAAAAGTGGTCAAAACTGGATTTTTGTCTTAATGTTGAGTCAACTTTGACGATTTTTAATTCCTTAACTAATAGGTTTCAGAAGTTTAAACTTGGTGTGAACTAAGTTCAAAGTGTCCCTAACTTAAAATAAAATTGGGAGATTTTTCTTAAATGTCCATCATAGAAATCTTTTATAAAATATATTGAGTCGCACAGCAGCAAGCTTTCTGACCAACTTGGGTTTTGTAATTTTTAGAGGTAGTAAACAATGTCTAAAAATTTAGCAAAAATTCACATAAATATAGGACACATATATGTCTCTGTAAAAATCACCAATGTCCAAATAATTACAACTTAACCAAAAATGACTACTCAACATTTTATGAAAATAAGTGTTAAAACAGAAAATTCCAGGTAAAAGTTCTTCACAACAAAATAAGCTAAAAGTCACTAGATTGCAACTTTAATCAACTCCAACAATCTCGTAACAAAAAGTATTATAAAACTACTGAGAATATGTCAAATAAAAGTTATAAAACTTAACTTGGTTATTAAATGGCAAAGACAAGCCTACAAATCACTAATTCGGTTCATATAAGCACTAACCGAAAGCTTTAATTTGCAAATATCACACCACCACAACGATCACGACTTAAGACACCAAAATATAATGAACATTCTGTAAATAATGGAATAAGGATGAAAATCCATTTTGAAGCACTTTAATTGCTCAAGAAATGAGGCTAAAATCACTATTTCGGTAAAACGATTTTTAATCATAAAACCCTCAAAATGAGCAAGACACAAGAGAGGTTGAATTGATATGATTTTGTATGGATAAAAGTTGCCTAAAAGGCCTGAGATTTTTGACCAAAATGTTTAGTGATGATTTCTAAGAATTTTCATGAATTATTGAATTTAAATAGTAATTAAAAGACATAAAAATCCATAAATAAATTATGCAAATCAAGAATGAAGTTAAATCATCTTAACCATTGATAAAAATAACTAAAACCTACTGGAGAAAAATAGTTAAAAGGCAAGAGACATGTGTTACATAATTTTAAGATAAATAATTAAGTAAAAATAATTAATTAAATATTATCATTAAAATAAATGGAAAATACACAAATAAAAGTATAAATCATGAAATTATAAATTAAGGAGCATATATATCAGAAGATAATTCAAATGAAATTATCCATAATTTATAAAGGTAATTATGACACTTAAAAGTATTTTTAAGGAATTATTTAATTAATAAATCAATAAAATGAATAAATAATTAATTAAATAATATTAAATTAAATATATAATTACAAATCAGAAAATTTACATAAAATATTAATATTATAAGACCACTAATGTCAAATGTTATTACTAAGCAAAGTATACAATGGAAATCATATAAACCAAATCCAAATTACCGAAATTTCAATAAACGTACAAAAACGTATAATGAGAAAACGACTCTTACCACCAATCTTTACAACCAAAAAGATGTGAATACTAGCAATACACTTGGATCCCATAATTGATAACAACATAATAAAAGTGGCATTTCTTAGTGATGGCTTAAGATAGGAACTTACGTATATTAGTCCTATCGTAGGGATAGTCTTGGCTTGAAGTGTGATTGAGGAATATGATGGATATATGGTCAAGGAGGCGATAGATGGGAAGTACCCATTTTGGATGAGTGAATATAATATGCAGCATATCAAGGTGAGTCATAGCCCTTTTCAAACTCTTTTATATGTTTTACTTACGGGGTGAAAAGCATGATATACGATTTCTCAGCCTTTTAGAATTACTGCATCGGACAACAATTTATGTATGTGCACCAACAAACTCCCCCTTGGCCGGTGCAATCAATTCTTCTCAATCCGATATTAGTTATAGAAAGTCTAAACAAATAGCCTCCCCCGTAACTAAAGATATCGGGTCTTCTTATGTTGAAACTCGATCTTCTGAAACTGCACTCTGATCTTCAACCTGTAAACTCTCTGTATCTTCATGACAACCAACTAACCCAACACCTCTCATTGTAGTTCTCCCCCTCAACAATAACCACCTCCGAATTAAACATAAGCAATCATCCACTCGGATCTATTTGCATGTCGTGCTTAACCGGCATATAATAGAGAAGTAGAATTTCCAATAATCAGCATCAAATCAATCAGCTCCCATAAAAATAAGAAACTCTGCAAACTGAATCACAAAATGTAGTCGCATAAATCCTGTCTCAACTAGCAGTGTCTGACTCTGTCTTGTATCTTCACAAATCCACCAATCACTCGAAATCATTCTTATCAGATCTCCTCTTCAGTTGTATACGCCGCCATAATATAAAGATCTTTATCTATGCAACTCCTCCGCAAGAATCACCTGATAATTCATCTCTACATCTTGGAATATGGATAAGATTCGATCTTCAAATACTGAACAACAAAATAACCAGCTTCAATGATCCAATACTTCAACAAAGTTTCCACGACCGCTATATATGAAAATCATCCGTTGACATAAATCAATTTGAACATATAGTTCGATGATCTTCAAAACCTCGAGCATTAGAATACAATAATCACCAACAGAATAACCTTTGATCATTATGTAACTCGAGTATGTAGAAAAGTTTTGCTCAAAAATCAGAAATTTTTATCCCCCCTCATTTTTCTGCAAAACTTTGAAAATCAGCCCATCTGATTGTCTTCGGTTTCAAAAATCTCCCTTTCATGTGGTATATAGTGTTTCCTCTGATCAACTGCATGTATTCTTCAGACTGAAACATATCGAACCTCCATAGTAGCTTGAGAACATCTTCGTAGTCTGAACATCAACATATACGAACTTGTTCTTCTTCTTACGAACTTATTCTTATTACGAACTAGTTAAGTTCGTAACAACAATATCTTTGTAAAGGTTGATCACTAAGTTTGTAAGACAAAAGGCTTGTTATTACGAACTTAATCTTCAGAAGGTGAATAATCTTCTTACGAACTTAGTAAGTTCGTAAGACCATTATATCAGCAAAGCTACTAACTTCGTAAGGCTATTAAATTCGTAAGGTGAAAGTTCACAACGAAGATAGCTAAGTTCGTAATCTAAATTCGTTAGTTGAAATCTGAAAACGAAAAAGGCTATCTTCGTTTTCTATCTTCGTTAGGTGAGGTTCTGAACGAAAATAGCTTAAGTTCGTAAGCTATATTCGTTTGATGAAGATTCAAAACGAAAATTAGATAAATTCGTTTTCTATCTTCGTTTTGCTAAAGGAAAACGAACTTAGCCTTCTGTTCGAATTTTCATCAATAAAACCTAATTACCAGATCTCGTTTGAGGAAAAATCATCCTCCAAGGCTCTGATACCATGTAGAAACACGTGAATGACGTGTTCCCAGATCGTTTAACACGAGATCTACGATCATAGACAGGCAGAATCCGTCTATAATCGTCGTTAGGGTTTATATGATGAACACGAAGATAACAACAACAAAATAGCTACGAATTTACTGATGAATAGGAGATAAAAACAAAGAATTCATTTATCATTAGTCGAATGATTACAAGAATAAATCCGTAACTCACATACATCTCCAGCGACTAAGTTCGTTTTTAACATTTAGAAAACGAAGATAGGTTACATACGGCTGATTATATACTTATAATTAGCAATATATTCGATAACTAATCAAACTAGTTATCTCGTGAGGATTCCGCACTCACGACATAACAATAGACGATCTCGAGAGCGATCTGTAGTTTTTGAGGGACTCACAAGTGGTATCGAACAAGTCTCTCTAGTTCACAATTGTACAGATACAAGAACTAGAAAAAGACTTGGCAATATTTCTAGACAAATAGGGGGAATTTGTTAGGACCAGTTTACTGGTAAACTGGCCAGTCTCCAGTTGCATCTGGAGACCCAGTGAAACTGTCCAGTGAAACTGGAGACCCAGATGATTTGTCCAGAAATATAATGAAGTCCAGTTGCACCGTATAGTCAACGCAACTGAAGACTTCCTCCAGTTGAGAACTGACCAGTTGAAGAATCATTCCAGTTGAAGTGGAAGATAGAGAATTGTGAAACACGTGAATGACGTGTTCCCAGATCGTTTAACACGAGATCTACGATCATAGACAGGCAGAATCCGTCTATAATCGTCGTTAGGGTTTATATGATAAACACGAAGATAACAACAACAAAATAGCTACGAATTTACTGATGAATAGGAGATAAAAACAAAGAATTCATTTATCATTAGTCGAATGATTACAAGAATAAATCCGTTTAAAATACATCTCAATGATTCTGGATTACAATCAATCGAGACGACTCTTGGTAATGAATTACATGGTGGCGGAATGGCGGGGCATAGATCTCTACCCCGATCCCTATGGACGACCTTTGTTGCAACTAAAATCCCCTCTCAAATCTGAAACCTAAGTCCTATATTTATAGGTACAAAATGGGCTGGGCTGTCAAATTCGTACAAAATGGCCTGGGCTGTACGAACTTATTAGTTCTTACGAACTTAAAGTTCGTAAGGCATATATGTACGAACTTATTAGTTCTTACGAACTTAAAGTTCGTAAGGCATATATGTACAGTTCTTACGAACTTAAAGTTCGTAAGGCATATATGTACGAATTTCTCAGCTTTTTAGAATTATTGCATCGGACAACAATTTGTGCACTTTATTGTGCACCAACAAGAATGACAATGGCATCAAAGCCCAGTTGACATTCTAGTCAGTTACAAACGGGAGACCGTCAGTGGAAAGCTCTTACAAAGCTTTACACTGATTACGAGGAATTGACTTTTATGCTTTATGTGCTTTTACCCGGATAATAAGATTTATCTTATTATTTAAGTAATAAAAGGTACATAAAGCTGGTTGAGTAAAGTTGCTTTATACTGCAACTTTACACTGCTTTTTAAGGAATTAAATGCTATTCCTTAAATGTCCCAACCACATTTGTACGGCCAAAGTTAACATCCCAATGTTAACTTTGCCTATAAATACAAGTCATTGCACAACAAGAATATTTACTTCTTCGAACACACTTCGAAAGATTTCACACTTTGCATACCTGCAATATTCTTGGTGAACTTGTGCAATATTCTCTCAATCGTAAAAAGGAACATTTCACAACTTTAAGTGTTTCGATTGTTTAGAGAAATTCCGAGTGTAGATCAATTGTAGTTTCATAGGTTGTTAGGATATTTACATTCTTGTATTATCTTGGTTCCGCAACAACCTTGTAATTTATTAAAGTTAATAAATAAATTACACTTGAAAATTACATATTGTCTCACCAATTTTACTTTACAAGTTATTTGTATTATTGCATTGTTCTTTACTTATTGTCACTTAAATAAATAATCTATCTAGAACTTGGTATATACTCCTGTAACTGGTCGTCTCCAGTTCAGTGCTTATATTGCAAAGTAACTCCACCATCGACATTGAGGTGTCTTCAGGTAGTACCATCTATTGAGTTGGGACTTACAAGTGGTAAGGAGAATTCGACCAAAGGAAGATGCACATCCCAATTGCCACCAAACTCGATGGCACAAGCTCTTAACATATCTTCAAGCGTTTCTTGAATCGTTCTTTCACTTTGACCGTCGGTTTGTGGATGGAATGTCGTACTCATATCGAGTTGAGTACCCATCGCTTTTTGGAACGCCTTCCAAAACTTTGAAGTAAATCGGGCATCCAGATCGGTTATTATGGAAATTGGCACTCCATGTTTGGATACTACTTCTTTGATGTACAAACGTGCCATGGTGTCAAACTTGTCATCATCCCGAATGGCTAAAAAGTGAGCCAACTTAGTCATCCGGTCAATTATCACCCAAATGGTGTCCCGACCACTACTCGTTCTAGGTAACTTCGTGATGAAGTCCATGGCAATTCTTTCCCATTTCCACTCCGGTGTTACCGGTTGAATTAGTAAACCCGGTGGTTTCTTGTGGTCGGCTTTTACTTGCAAACACGTGATGCATTCACTAACGTATCTTGCAATGTCTTTCTTCATTCCCGGCCACCAATACAAGTCTCTCATATCAAAATACATCTTGTCGGACCTCGGGTGAACCGAGTATGCCAATTTGTGAGCTTCATCCATTAATTTCAACCGCAATCCCCTCCAAAAATGGGGATCCACAATCGTTCAACAAAATACAAATCGTCATCCTCCCTTCTATCAAATTGTTCTTCTAAGCCGTGTAATGCTTCATTGATGAAGTTTTCCGACCTAGTTTCCAACCTTTGTACTTCAATGATGGAGTCACGAACACTCCTTTGCACAGTAAGGCTCATGGCTCTAATTCGTCTTGGCTTTATACGTTTTTTCGGCTCAAAGCATCGGCTACAACATTTGCTTTACCCGGGTGATACCGGATAACACAATCATAATCACTAAAAAGTTCAAGCCATCTTCTTTGCCTCATATTCAATTCACTTTGGTCAAAAATGTGTTGAAGGCTTTTGTGATCGGTATAGATCACACTTTTGGTGCCATACAAATAATACCTTCAACATTTCAAGGCAAACACAGCTGCTCCCAGTTCCAAGTCATGAGTCGGGTAATTCTTCTCCTGCACCTTCAATTGCCTAGATGCATAAGCAATCACCTTACCCCGTTGCATTAAGACACAACATAATCCTTGCCCGAATGCATCACAATAAACAATAAAATCATCGGCTCCATCGGGAAGCTTTAGATGGGTGCATCACACAATTTGTCTTTCAACAATTGGAATGCTTGTTCTTGCTTTTCACCCCAATCAAACCTTCTTTCCCGTTGAGTCAACAAGGTCAAAGGTTGGGCGATTTTTGAAAAGCCTCGACCTTCAATAATAGCCCGCCAAACCAAGGAATTGACGGATCTCGGTTGGTGTCTCGGGCCTTCTCCAATTCTTTACCGCTTCAATCTTACTCGGGTCAACGTGTATACCTTCCTTGCTCACCACATGTCCAAGGAAGTGGACTTCTTCCAGCCAAAATTCACACTTGGAAAACTTGGCATATAACTTTTCCTTTCGAAGTAACTCCAAGACTAGCTTCAAATGCTCCGCGTGATCTTCCTTCGTCTTAGAATAGATAAGTATGTCATCAATGAAAACAATGACAAACTTATCCAAATACGGATTGCACACCCGGTTCATCAAGTCCATGAACACCGCCGGTGCATTAGTCAAACCAAAAGGCGTGACCGTGAATTCAAAGTGCCCATACCGAGTTCGGAAGGCCGTTTTTTGAATATCATCCTCGTGTACCCGCAATTGATGGTAACCTGACCACAAATCAATCTTTGAGAAGTATTTAGCACCTTGGAGTTGATCAAACAAGTCGTCGATTCTAGGAAGAGGATAGCGATTTTTCACCGTTAATTTGTTCAACTCTCTATAATCGATACACATTCGGAAAGACCCGTCTTTCTTTTTGACAAATAAGACCGGTGCTCCCCACGGTGATTGACTAGGGCGGATGAAGCCCTTTTCTTGAAGTTCTTTGAGTTGGGTGGCCAACTCTTGCATTTCGGTCATGGCTAGGCGATACGGTGCCTTGGCCACGGGGGAAGCGTTAGGAACAAGATCGATACAAAAATCGAGTTCGAGGGAGGCAAACCCGGTAGTCATCCGGAAATACATCCGCAAACCCCTTGACTACGGGCACGGTCGTCAATTCAACTTTGGTGACGTTAACATTATACACTTTGTTTTCCTAAGACCCAGACTTTTCACCTTGAACCACTAATTCCTCACCATTCTCTAACGGTATTCTAACTATTTTATTACCACAATCAATTATCGCGTTAATGGACGACATCCAATCTATACCAACGATCACGTCAAAACTACCAATATTAAAAGGGACCAAATCTATGTAAAACGGGTGGTCGTTCAAATCTAAGATACAATCACGAACAACTTGACTAACTCTAGACAAACCGCCATTTACCATCTCGAGTTCAAAATAATACGTCAACGGGCTATGACTAGCATTAATCAATGGAACAAAATCATTGGATATGAGGCTAAAATCGGCCCCAGAATCAAATAACACGGTGGCATATTGGTCGTTGAGAAGAAAAGTACCTGCCACGACGTTGGATCAACATGAGCCTCGGCCGCATTCACGGCAAAAGCTCTTCCACGGGGGGCCAATTGTTGACGAGGAGCTTGTTGGAGTTGTTGTTGTTGGCCTTGAAGTCCCCGGTTTTGGTTTGGACCGGCAATTTGTAGTTGATTCGGATGCACGGTCACTTGAACTTGTTGGCCGATGAGATTTGGGCACGTGTTTCGGTAGTGCTTTGACTACCACATTCATAGCAATTACCCCGACCCGGAAATCTAGCATTGAGAGGAACCACATTCAATGGTGCACCCCTAGGATTGGTGGGACACATCTTGGCCGTATGGCCCGGTTGGTTACAATAGAAACATGCTTCACAACGAACTTGAGGCTTGTGATGACGGTTACACCTAGGGCACAAAGGAGCCGCCCCGGCATAACCTTCCTTAACCGGCATAGTCGCCGCAAACACCTTTCCACCCCTACTTGGCTTCTTGTTGTGGTACCTCTCCACCTTCTTGGTACCACTAGACTCGGCTACTTCCTTTCTTTTGCCATCATTCTTGCTCAATTCACCACCACTTACAAGTTCCACGGTGACACTAGCGGTTCGGTTTATGGCTTCATTAATGGTCAAAGGCATGGTGGGGTTAGAAACAAGTACCCTCACTTTATGAGGCAAACCTACCACATACTTCTCCACTTTACGATCTTCGGGTCTCTCAAGGTGGGGTATCAGCTTGAGAGTTGATTGAAACGGCGGGTATACCCTTCATAGTCGGCTCCTTTCATAGTGAGGCTAGAAAATTCTTCTTGGAGCTTCCTCATCTCGTGCGGTGGGCAATACTTGGAAATCATCATTTGTTTAAAGTCTCCCCATGTAGGGAATTAGCAACATCTAATCCCAACCCCTCCACCTCCATATTCCACCATTCAAGTGGATCACCCTTTAACATACCGGTGGCATGAGAGATTCGTTGCTCATAGGTGCAACCACTCCGAGCAATGATTGACTCAATTCTCTCTAGCCACTCTAAACAACCCGCGGCACCACCTTCTCCACCAAACTCCGGAGCCCCACAAGCTTTGAAATCCTTAAATGAATATCCTTGGCGATAAGCAAAATGACCTCTTGGTTGGACAAAGGTTTCTCCTCCATTCTCACCGCCATTAGCATCCACATTCACATCATCATTTTCATCCTCTTCATTGTTTACTTGAACCGCTTCAACTTCCGGTTCCTCTTGTTCACCCCTAGCTTGCATGGCCGCCGAGATTCGGGCCACAAGATCCGGCATGAGATCATTTAAAGCTTGAGTGATAACCTCGGTTGTTACCGGGGGATTGGCACCACCCCGGCCACCTCGGCCACCACGACCTCCCTGACCTCCACGGCCTCCCCGAGCCCCACGACCACCTCTACCACCACGTCCACCTACAACTTCTTCTTGTTCATCTTAAGCACGAGGATTGCGAACAACTCTCCTTGGTCTAACCATATTTCCTGAACACACATGTTAGATTAGCAAGTTAATTCTCACATTCACACAAGAATAATCGAAATCGACCGTCACATAACAAACAATATATACTTAATCCCTTCTAAACCATTACAAGAACATATAATTTCTACGGGGATATTATCATGGCAATATTTCTAAGGCTTCATCATTCGTACAAATCACAATCAACAATACAATCACGAACCATTCAACACAATATAAAAAGGGGTCAAGTCATAACAAGGCGGGTAAAGCATAGTCCGAATCTTAACTTCAACATTCAATACAATAAAGGTGTTTGTATACAGGTGATACCAGCGGCTTTCCCTCCACACCGTTAATATATTGAATGGATGTCGGGATTCGGTTCCGTTATGCCCTCTAAATATTGGTCGGGTATGTATACAGGGTGTACCAGCGGCTAACCCTCCACCTAACCAACACTCATCAAACATACCGGGTTAACTACTATACTTTATCCACAATGCACAATCCACGAGGTCATTAACTTTATATGACATAGGGCAACCATAGATTTGTTGATCAGGCGCCTCTAGGGTTACCGAGTGTCATACTCCGTTAATGCCATCATTTCACTTTGCTAGGGTTAAACAATAAAATTACAAGATATACATCAATGTTCATTCGGCAAGTCACGGTATATCTCGACACTAACACATGCATCAATCAAGCCATCACATAACAATGAAGTCAACAGTCATGGAAAACCTACGAACTCCGTTTAAACAAGTTTTATGTGTCATACAATTCATGTTGCACACAAAATTTCCTATCATGCATGCTAATATGAAATGTGGGTGCAATGGCTATAGGCTAGGTCAATCCACCTAATTCTCTACAACCACGGCTCTGATACCATTCTGTAACACCCCAACAAGGCGGAATCATGGGGTATCACAAGAAAAGCACAGCATGACATGAAAATTAAATAGAGACGATACTACATGCAAATAAGGATTGGGCAATCCTTGAAATCAATTCAAATATGTTTACTAGTACAACAAAAGGATCACAAGATGCATAAGGAGCACATAACCATCAAATGTTACAAAAGAGAACAATCCAAAAATGATGGCCAATAATCCTAAGCATAACCCGTAAAGGGATCAATGAATCACGGATCCAATAGTCAAGCCCAAATCCTAGCAAGTCATGCAATTCATCCATCGCGTCTTGATTAACTTGATTACCTGAAAAGTGTACTAAAACGGGTCAACATAAAGTTGGTGAGTTCGTAGGTTTAAACGTTAAAATCATAGTGTCGGGATAACAACCGTTAAGGATATACAAGGATGAAGATACTTACATCATCATCCATACATTCACAATTCGTCATATCAACGTTACATTACAACTAAACATTCATACAATATACACGTTAAACAATATCGTTAACAACAACATTATGCCACAAATGTGGACTTAATCGTTATGCCACTAACGTGGACTTATCGTTATGCCATCAACATGGACTTATCGTTATGCCATCAACATGGACTTATCGTTATGCCATCAATATGGACTTATCGTTATCTCAATCAATATATCACATGCAAGCGTTTATAAGTACGTTAATGGAAAACATAGCATGAAAGTTAAACAAGTCATCGTTTAATAACAAATCGTTTCAATTAAATCGTTAAAACGTTTAAGCAAAATAAGTACACTTTTCACCCCAAACGTATAAAGGAAACAGGGCTACGAAACTCACCTTGACTGGCAATGAGAAGTTATGAATGATCTACAAGCGTTAAATAAACGTCACACGATCATGACCTATCATTATTCATTTATACATGTCAATATACGTCATCTTCTTTAGTAGTCAAAACCCTATTTTGGTTATTAAAAAGCATTTTCAACTTTAGGTGACATTTTAAGCTTCAATAGGGTGGTAGGGATGTCGAGGGAAGATTCACATGAAAGCCCCACATGATCCAAGAAGCATAGGCCAGAAGCAAGGAAAACAGGAAGTCAGAAAAAGGGGAGAACCGTCCAAGACGACCAAAGGCAGCGTCCCAGACGGTGGGCAAACTCCTAGCCGGCGTCTCATATGGTGATGACCACCGTCCCAGACAGTGGTCTGCAAATGGAGAGTTCAGCGTCTGGCCAGCATCTCTCTACCGTAAAACAGGGGGAGGGGTTGGTATTCACCGTCCTAGACGGTCACATCACTGTCTCAGACGGTGGTGGCGTGTAAGACGGTTATGGATAAGGTACCAGATGCTCAACAACAATGAAACACCATCCCAGACGGTGGCCATTAGCGTTCTAGGCGGTGGAAAACATTCAGGCGCAACAACAGCTAGACAAGAACCATACACGACCCATTTTTGTTTAAAACCCCATATTGACACCAAAAATTGTTTTAATAGACTTCTACACCGTTTTCGGACCTGGACAAACTTTAATGGTCACAAACAATCATAATTAGTCTTATCCCACGATGAGTTTCTCTTCCAAAACACAATCCTTACCCAAAATTAGGTTTTTGACCCGTTTCAAGAAACCCTAGCGACTTCAATTCCGACCTAAGGGCTTTCAAGACTCAATTCCAAGTATGAACAACTAATTTTGATCATAATAAACATAACCCAACTTGTAAATTCGTTTCATTTCATCACTTATATCTCCCATTTCGATTTTTGACCTAAATAGTCAACAAAACCCTAATTTTGACTCAAATGAACTTTGACTTGAAATTCTACCCAAGAACTCCTACATTTTGACTTGGAACATAATTGTAATCATAAATGGGTGAATTTGAGATAGAATTTACCTTCCAAACAATCCAAGACCTAAAATTTCAGATTTAGAGCACAATGATGGATGATGTTGGGTCGAAAATCGACCAAGTATAATTTGTTCAGAAATAGTCGAAGCTCAGTGAAGACACTTGTACAGAATTCTGAAGCATCTCAGAATTAGTTCACTGAAGCTTCACTTCAGTTCAGATCTACACCAAACTGAAACCGTTCAGAATGAAGTCAAAGACTGAAGACTGAAAGAAGAGAATCATCTCAGAAGCAGAGCTCAGAGAAGATTCTATCAGATCGAAGACTGAAACATCTCAGTGTAAAGTAATTACAACACTTTACACTGATTACGAGGAAGCCTTTTTACTTTACATACCTTTAACTGGTTAAAAGGTATATCCTTTGACAAAGTACAAGGTTGTGTAAAGGTTGGGAACAAAGTGGGAAATGTCACATCACAACTGACTTTCACACTTACCCAAAACACGCATGTTAAGGAATTAACTTTAATTCCTTAAATACTCCCAACCATATTTGTACGGCCTGGTCCACATCAGCTTGGACTTTGCCTATAAATATAAGGCTTCTCATAACTTGCAAAATGCTTGAAAACTTTGGCATTGCAACTTGTGAAATATACTCTAAGTAATTCTCTGAGTATTTCCTTGTTATTAGATCACCTGTATTTCAAGATTGCTTAGATATTTACACATTGGTGTTTATCTTTGTTCCGCAACAATCTTTGTATTTTATTTAACATACTTAATAAAATACATTGAAAAGTACATCGTGTCTCAATGCTACATACTTGATTATACATATTATTTATATAGTTTCAGCCTTTAAGTTTCTTGCATTCTTATTGTTTATTATCCATATCTGGATCGCATTCTGAACTGATCTTATTCTAGATCAGAATTGCTTGCCAGTCGGGTTTAATCATCTTATTTGGGACTCACATTTGGTATCAGAGCAGATAGGTTGAATTTTTATATTCTATAACCTAGATCTGTAAAGATGGATAACCCTGAAAACAATGAAGAGTTTAATGCTAACCCTAATGGTAACCCAATGGTAACAACCCACCTACACCCACCACCCCCGGTCATCAACAACAATATACCATTGCACAATGTGCATGTTCACTTTCCAAATAATCATGTTCCCAAGTTTGATGGGAACAGTGAAAATTTTATAACATGGAAAGCATGCATGCTCAAAGTATATTGCTGGTGTTGAAAGACATCTGACTGACATTTTAAAGGAAGGTCCCTTTGTCCCCATGAATGCCTCTACTGTTGTCAGAACTGCCAGTGGGACTCCTAGGATGACACCTAAGGAGAAGGATCATTGGTCTGAAGAAGATCATAGGCTGGTAGATCTTGATACCAAGCTGCAAAATATGATCTTGTATGCAGTTCCTGAAACACTCATGCCTACCCTGGTTTTACTTGAAAATTCTAAGTTAATGTGGGAAGAGTTAATGACTCAGTTTGAAGGTACTTCTGAAACGGTTGTCACAAGAAAAGTTGCTTTGAACAAAAAATATGAAGCTTTCTTTGCCATCCCAAATGAAACTTTAACATAAACATACATCAGATTCACTAATCTGGTAAATCAACTGAAAGCTTTGGGTGTAACAAAAGACAAAGAAATTTTGCTTGAAAATTTTTGTGATATCCTACCTTGTAAATGGGAAAACTTGATTTTAGTTTTGAGACAAGGCAAAACTCTGCATAGTCACACTCTTGCTTCCTATATGGAGCCTACAGATATACTGAAGAGAATAAAGCTGAGAGAGCTGTGGCTGAGCAGGATGCTATGAATCATGCTTCTACCAGTTTAGTAGTGGTTAAATATCTGAACCACATACTGCTTTACTATCTTCTGAAAGTAGCGATGTTGACTCCATGAAGAAGATGGTGTCTGAAATGTTAAAAACTGGTATAACTGATAATGTCACTCATGGTTGTGATGATGATGACAATGATGAACAGGTTGCCATGTTGGCTAAAATGTTCAATCGTTTTAAGTCCAAATCAAATCGATCTGGCAAACCATTTGCTTCCAGCGCTTCTATTGATAAGTCCAATCTTGAATGCTTTAAGTGTGGCAAGAAAGGACATTTCATGAAGGAATGCAGATCTAGTCATCCCTCGTCATCACAATCTGGTCCTAACCATTCTATTTTTCAGAAGTCTGATGACAGCTATAAGGCCAAATACAAGAATTTGAAGGCCCACATAGCTTTGATGGCGCAAGACAACTCGAGCAATAACAGTTGTATGATAGCCAAGACTGAGAAATGGGAAGATTCTGATGAATCATCTAATGATGAAGAAGAAGTTAGGGACATGTGTTTCATGGCACGTGAAGATCAAAGACATTTGGTCATATCTGATGTTGAATCTGGAAGATGGGTTGACATCATTATGAAAAAGGTTAGTGATTTTGGTTTTGAGAATGATGAAGAACTTAAACTGGACCTTTTGGTTCTTTTAGAGGCTGACATATCTTATGTTGAAAATGTGCGTTCAGAAAGCATGAAAATGTTTGAAAACAATACCCCGAACTGAACGCCAGTCAGGCCAGGTGAAAGAGAAAGAACTGAAAGATGTTAAGTTGGCCCTGAAAAGTTATCAGTCCATGGTTGCCACCTTGGAACTTGAAAAGGAGGAATTAAAATCCATCCTTGAAAGAGAACAAAAAATAATTAAATCTTGTATGAATTCACCAAATCCAGATGCTGCAATCAAAAGTACTTTTGCTAACCAAAGAGTAGCATATGAATCTGGTGATCTCTATTTGGCATCTATAATCACTGATTTAGATGCACTTCAAAATCAAATGAAACCGGAAATTATTTTTAAACCATTTGGCAATCAGAAATCTGAGACTGTTCAGACCCCGAAACAATCTGAGGGCAAATCTGAAGCAACCCAGACCACTGCTTATGATAAGAAGGCTAAGTCCAACAAGCCTTCCCTCAGACTTCATCTAAGGCCTAAAAGGCCAAAGAAGAAGAAACTATCTCCCCCACTGAGCCTTCTACCTCAGATTCTGGTAAGGCTCAGGTGTCTAAAGAAGAATCTATTTTGTTACGGTTAGAGAGTCAATTTCAGTCACTCGCTAGACAAGTGCAGAGTTGTAATGCACATCTAAAAAATGTTGAAAGCACTCCTCTTTAACCTAAACAAACTGCCAAACCTTTTTCTAAACCAATAAAGCAAAAATCTGAGAAGAAAAAGGTTGAAAAACCCATCAATCCAACTGTTTTTGTGTCATCTGAGATTATGACTGAGATCCCTTTTGATCCTTCAGTTCCTCTAGAAACAAAGAAATCTGGGACGTCTAAGGGAGAGTCCAGTGAACCCATCAGCAGATGGGTTCCCAAAATGAACTAATCTTTGTTTGTGTGCAGGGAGACCGAAAGAAGAATATATGGTTTCTGGACAGTGCTGCTGGCAGAACCATGACTGGTTATCAGACCCTGCTGGAGGAATATAGGGTGCAGGAAGGGCCCTCAATAATGTTTGGAAATTATGAAAATGGGCAAACTGAGGGATATGGTGTCGTAAATAATGGACAAGTCAAATTCACACGTGTTGCATATGTGAACGAATTGAAATACAACCTGATCAGTGTCAGCCAACTGTGTGATGACGGCTTCAGAGTTTTATTTGACATTAGTCAAGGCACCATATTCAACAGAGATTGGAAGGTAGTGTTGGTTGCACCAAGGAAAGGAAACATTTACATCATTGATATGAATAGTTCACCCAGTGAACAATGTTTCTACACAAAGGCTGATGAAGACACGAACTGGTTGTGGCACAAGAGATTATCCCATCTGAAATTCAAAAATATCAACAAAATTTCAAGGAAGCAGCTTGTTGATGGGATACCTCAGATATCTTTTAACAAAGATAAGCCATGTCCAGGTTGTGAAATGGGTAAGCAGAAGAGAGCTACATTCAAGACTAAACAAAGTTTTAGTATATCTGAACCGCTTCACCTGCTTCACATGGACCTCTTTGGACCAGTGAATGTTCAGACCAGAGCAGGAAAGAAGTACACCCTTGTGATCGTTGATGAATATACAAGATATTGCTGGGTGATTTTCCTCAGAACAAAGAATGAAGCTGCTGCTGAAATCATTGCCCTCATCAAACAAATTGAGCTCAAGCATAAAGCGAAAAGTTTGTCAGCTCAGAAGTGACAATGGCACTGAATTCAGAAATGCCACGCTGGAGTCCTTCTGCACTGAAACTGGCATCACTCAGAACTTCTCCTCAGCACACACACCAGAGCAGAATGGTGTTGTAGAAAGAAATAATCGTACGCTGATTGAAGCTGTTGCAATGGTCTTCCTAAGAGTTTCTGGGCTGAAGCTGTTGCAACTGCTTGCTACACTCAGAACAGATCTGTGTATGTCAAAAGACATAAGAAGACCGCCTATGAAGTACTCAGAAATAGAAAGCCTAATATTAGATATTTCCATGTATTTGGATGTCCAGTATATATTCTGAACAATTCCAGTCATCTAAGAAAATTTGATGCAAAAGCTGATGAAGGATACTTCTTAGGATATTCATCAATTCGTAAAGCCTTTAGAGTCTATAACAAAAGACTTGATAAGGTTGATGAGTCAATTCATGTTACCTTTGATGAATCCAATTCTGCAATTTTCAATAAACCAACCTCTGTGCCACCCTCAGAAAGTCCAATAAGTTTTGGTGAATCTGATCCAACTTCTGAATCTGATCAGTCACCTGAACCTTCTTCTGAACACATCAGTTCAGAACCAACAAAAACTCAAACAAGCAACATTCCATTCTATCCCTCAGTCAGTTTTAAACTACCTTCTGAACTGACTATTGGATCTGATGTGCGTGCTGCTTCACCTCAGATATCAGTTTCCACTGAACAACCTCAATCTGATGAATTTCATGATGCAAGTCATGATCTGCAGGAAGAAAGAAGAAGCTGAAGAAATATTTTCTGAAGCTCCTCATGAAGTTACTCAGAGAAGTTCTTGCACTGATATCATTCATCCTGGTCAATACTCTAAATGGACAAAGGCACATCCAATCGAGCAAATTATTGGAGAGTCCAGTAGAGGGGTTCAGACTAGAAGAGCCACAAGCGATCAATGCTTAAATGTCAGCTTCTTATCTCTAATTGAACCAAAGAAGATTGATGAAGCTATGCAAGACCCAAGTTGGATTGAACCCATGCAAGATGAGCTTAACCAGTTCAAAAGAAACAATGTGGGAACTTGTTCCTTGTCCCAGTGACCTGAAGAAGGAGCCCAATTGGGACAAGATGGGTCTTCAGAAACAAGATGGATGAAGATGGTCATGTCATCCGAAATAAGGAAAGACTTGTTGCAAAGGGTTATGCACAAGAAGAAGGAATAGATTTTGATGAAACTTTTGCACCAGTTGCTAGACTTGAAGCTATCAAAATATTCTTAGCTTTTGCAGCTCATCATCAGTTCAAAGTCTATCAAATGGATGTTAAAGCGCTTCCTGAATGGAGATCTGGAAGAAGTAGTTTATGTGTATCAACCACCAGGGTTCATCAATGAAGAAAGACCTCATTGGGTGTACAGACTGAACAAAGCTTTATATGGTCTGAGACAAGTACCTAGAGCCTGGTATGATACTCTAACTAAACATCTTCTGAAAAATGGTTTTAAACGTGGTGCAATAGATAACACTTTGTTCATTTTACATGAGAAAAGTGATATCTTATTAGTACAAGTATATGTTGATGATATTATGTTTGGTTCTACAAATGAGAAGATGTGTGAAATTTTTTCTAAAATCATGTCTTCTGAGTATGAGATGAGTATGATGGGCGAACTGACATATTTCTTAGGTCTTCAAGTTAAACAAACCAAAGATGGTATTTTTATAAACCAAGAAAAATATGTCAGAGATTTACTAAAGAAATATCAATTTGATTCAGTCTCATCAAAAGATACTCCTATTCTGCTCCATTAACTTTGGATTCTGATCCACATGGAAAACCACTGGACCATACAAAATATCGTGGTATGGTTGGTTCACTGATGTACTTAACTGCAAGTAGACCAGACATAATGTTTGCAACATGTATTTGTGCTAGATTTCAGTCTGATCCCAGAGATGCACATGCTAATGCTGTGAAAAGGATTTTCAGATACCTTAAAGGTGTCCCCAGACTTGGTCTTTGGTATCCCAAAGGCTCAAGTCTAGATCTAATGGGTTATTCAGATTCTGATCATGCAGGTTGTAAGATAGATAGGAAAAGTACCACAGGTGGGTGTCATTTCCTTGGTGGCAAATTAGTAAGCTGGACCAGTAAGAAGCAGACTGTAGTGTCACTTTCCACTGCAGAAGCTGAATACATTTCTGCAGCAAGCTGTGCTCAGATTCTATGGATGAAAAACCAGCTGACTGATTATGGTGTTACCTACACAAAGACTCCAATCTTTTGTGATAACACCAGTGCCATTGCCATATCTAACAATCCTGTTATGCACTCCAAAACCAAGCATATCGATCTCAGGTACCATTTCATTCGAGACCATATTATTAAAGGAGATATTGAACTTCATTTTATTCCCACTGATAAACAGCTCGCTGATGTTTTTACAAAACCCTTGGATGTCAAAACGTTTAAACATCTCATCAGTGAGCTAGGTATGTTAAATCCTTAAAGATATCATGTAATTCTTACTTGTCTTGATATCAAACGCCTTTGTGATACTATCTTGGCACTATTATTCATGGATCATCTTTTCAGGGGGAATGTCAAATATTTTTATCTTAAAATGAACCCTCTTTTCTGAGGGGGAACTTTTTGTTTCAGAAAAATATTTTTGACTGAAGTGTCTCAGATTCTCTGAATGATTTCAGAATATGTTTTAAACTGAGAAGGTTCAGATTGGTTAATCTGATCACTCTCAGATTTATTGAGTCATTTCTGAAATAAAATCAGTCCTTTATAATATCTTTTGGATACTTGGTAGCAGTGTGTACACGTGACCTTTACTGTGCAACGGTTTTAATAGTATTGGTCATGCTGATGTGTACACAAGTGGCTCTGTAAAAGTAAAAGCAATGATCACTTTTTATTTAAGAAGTTTGAAAAAGGTTTCTAAAAGGTGGGACCCTACCGTCTTTGCATTTAATGCGGACGTGTACCCAAAATTATTTTCGGATTCCAAACCAGATCAAAAATGTTTTCAAATATTTTAATATTTGTTGGTCTTGGGTTTTGAAATTCAAAATTATTTTAATTTTATTTATTTTGGAAAAATCTTTCATTTTCCATTATAAATACAGTTCCTTTCACATTCCTTCATTTACATTGCGTTTCATTTACTCTTCAATCATCAAATCTCTTACACTCCTTCATTAAATTCATATTCTTCAAACCCTAATTTATCTCTTGCAATTCTTCAATTTCATTTTCAATTTCATACATGGCTAAATCATCTTCCTCTTCGCAACACAAATCGCTCATAAATTTCGAATACAATCCATCACCTGCAGTTAAATCTAGTGCACAATGGCCAAAAAGATTTTGTTCCCTCTCATATCCATTTCAATATGAGCAATTTCTTGGCAGCACTAAATGTTAAATCAAAGACATTAATGGGAAGGATCAATCGATTCTTTGAAGCCTCCTCTTTCCATTATGCTTTAACTGCTAATCCTCAGGCAATGTATCATAGATACTTGCTTGAATTCTGGTATACTGCTGTGGTGAGCAAGGATGAAAGATCCATCACCTTCACACTCAATGAAGGCACCAAGCAGTGTACTATCACTCTTGAAGGGTTTAGAGATGCTCTGCATCTAAACTATCTTCAACCTCCATCAGTCTATGCCAAAAGACTGAAAGGCATCAATTTTAGGGAGGTTTTGCTCGACATGAATCATAATGACATGTTGGATGCAAATGGCGACTTGAAGACCTCTGGACACATATTTTTATCTGGGCTTGGCAATTGCTGGAGGTTCTTCTGGACAGAAATAGTTGAGTGTCTTGATGGAAATCATGGTGGGCTTGACCAGATTTCGTTATCCCAGGTGGAGATGGGATATTACATATGGAATGGGATCGAGGTAGACTTCGCTGAGATACTATTTTCTCAGCTGATTACAAAGTTGAAAGGGAAAAGAAGTCTACACATCTCTTTCCCAAGATTTTTGAGCATCTGCTTTCAGAATATTCTGGGAGATGCTTACAATAATGGAGGGCCTGAAGCTTCAGCACCAGAGTACTCTGGCAGGACTTCTCTAAGGCATCGAGACTTCTGAAGTATACATTGCATCAAGCCGTCGATAACGGACTTTCTAAGGCAATCAAACTTGTGACGCACACGGACTACGCACTTAATGCGAGTCACATCCTATATATTATGCAGATAAACTGGTCTCAGCACGGACCCCGGCTGGTTCAGAAAATGAGAAACAGTCGCGGCGGCGAGGTCGAGCCGGAGAAAGATGTGGGAACGCGAATGTTGATCCACGCTGCGGTGTGTGATGATAAAACTCATTCAAGCCAACAAACAGGCTTGCGTAGATCTCGCTACTGATCAATGCGACAGTCCGACGCTCTTCCTACCCCACCACATCCTCCTCTTCCATTGACCAACCTGAGGTCCTCCCAAAAGGACCTTCAGGATCTCCAAAGGGCGTACTTAAACATCATCAATTAGGAAATCGTCCTCCTTGCCCAAGGACTTTAGTTCTGAAGCTAACCCTTTTGGTTCTTCCCAAAAAGAACCAGAAGAATCGAGTCAAAGGGTAAACATACAAGCACAACCATCTCCAAAACTTCTGTAGGAGGAGATGGTGAAGAAAATATAAGTGTGTCCTGTAACACCCCAACTAAGGCGGAACGTTGAGATGTACAGAAAGTCGAGTATTCAAAACAAAGGATAATAGATAACATTCACCATAGCTTTATTGGATAAAAATAATTTTACAATGCACAAGCATGTGAACCAATTCCCAAGTACAATACGTCTACTATACTTGGATATTGAGTCCACGAAACAAATAACAAATACATGAGAGGATATACTACAATGATCAGGGCGGATTCCATTGCCCGTCACAAGGTTTGATCTTGACTCCAATGTGCAATGTAAACAATCATGATGCATATAATTCCTCAAAGCTTACGCTAATTCCTGAAAGCATGAAGAAAAAGTGTCAACTACGAAAACGTAGTTGGTGAGTGCATAGGTTTACAAGTAAATCTCGTTACATATCCATTTCAAAATAGTTGAGAAATCCATGGTAAATTATAACGTTCTCATTTGTCACATTTATCGTGAGAGAAAAATATATCGATCGATTAATCATTCATCATACCAAAACCATTTGGTCATCAATACTTCAATATTTCAAATTCAACAACCTTCAAGATTCCATATAAGGTCCAATACCCAAACCGTATGTTCAATCCACAATTTCCATCCATAATATAATATCAATACCTCTGGGTCGATGGTAAGACTACCATGACATAATTCGATGAGTATATGCTTGAGCCACTACTAAGACCGGTTATGTCCCAATAATCAAATATAATGTCCCAAATGATAAGATAATGATAAGCACATGCTGTCAATCACGTGCATAAAGATAACCAAAGGTCGTGCCATGGAGACGCCCATAAATATATAGTAGTTAGAGCACCGCGAGGCCAGACTGGCGATGAAGGTGGCCACCAAGGCAGACCAAACATCCCACCGTTACCTATAATAGTGGATGAGGGGACAAGTCCTAGTTGCGCAACCCTCTAACTACAGGCCTCAAATGAGTTAATAGTAGTGTACAGGGGACCACCGTTTTGACAGTACTCAAGCTCATCATATAACATATAACACGTTGAACATACAATATAATTCCCATATCATTATCATTGTTTCAAAGAATCATTTCATAATAGAAAGTCATTTTAATTAATCATGCTTTTCACCCCGCAAGTAAAACATATAAAAGAGTTTGAAAGGGGGCTATGACTCACCTTGATAAGCCGCATATTATATTCACTCATCCAAAATGGGTACTTCCCATCTATCGCTTCCTTGACCATATACCCGTCATATTCCTCAATCACACTTCAAGCCAAGACTATCCCTACGATAGGACTAATATACGTAAGTTCCTATCTTAAGCCATCACTAAGAAATGCCACTTTCATTATGTTGTCATAAATTTTGGGATCCAAGTATGTTGTTAATATTTGCATCTTTTTGGTTGTAGAGAGTGTTGGTGTAAAAGGGTCACTTTCATTATACATGTAGTTATAAGTTGTTAGAATTTCGGTAACTTGCCTTTGATTATCATGGTTCCCATTGTGTGCTCTGCTTGATTATAATATTTGACATTAGTAACTTCATAATATTAATATTTATGAATACTTTCTGATTTATAACTATTTATTTAATTTAATATTATTTAATTAATTATTTATTCATTTTCTTGATTTATTAATCAAATAATTCTTTAAAAATACTTTTAAGTATCATAATTACCTTTATAAATTATGGATAATTTCATTTGAATTATCTTCTGATATATATGCTCCTTAATTTATAATTTCATGATTTATACTTTTATTTGTGTATTTTCCATTTATTTTAATGATAATTTTTAATTAATTATTTTTTACTCAATTATTTATCTTTAAATTATGTAACACATGTCTCTTGCCTTTTAACTATTTTTCTCCAGTAGGTTTTAGTTATTTTTATCAATGGTTAAGATGATTTAACTTCATTCTTGATTTGCATAATTTATTTATGGATTTTTATGTCTTTTAATTACTATTTAAATTCAATAATTCATGGAAATTCTTAGAAATCATCACTAAACATTTTGGTCAAAAATCTCAGGCTTTTTAGGAAACTTTTATCCATACAAAATCATATCAATTCAACCTCTCTTGTGTCTTGCTTATTTTGAGGGTTTTATGATTAAAAAAAAACGTTTACCGAAATTGTGATTTTAGCCTCATTTCTCAAGCAATTAAAGTGCTTCAAAATGGATTTTCATCCTTATTCCATTATTTACAGAATGTTCATTATATTTTGGTGTCTTAAGTCATGATCGTGGTGGTGGTGTGATGTGTGCAATTTAAAGCTTTCGGTTAGTGCTTATATGAACCGAATTTGTGATTTGTAGGCTTGCCTTTGCCATTTAATAACCAAGTTAAGTTTTATAACTTTCATTTGACATATTCTCAGTAGGTTTATAATACTTTTTGTTACGAGATTGTTGGAGTTGATTAAAGTTGCAATCTAGTGACTTTTAGCTTATTTTGTTGTGAAGAACTTTTATTTGGAATTTTCTGTTTTAACCCTTATTTTCATAGAATGTTGAGTAGTCATTTTTGGTTAAGTTGAATTATTTGGACGTTGGTGATTTTTGTACAAAGACATATATGTGTCCTATATTTATGTGAATTTTTGCTAAATTTTCAGACATTGTTTACTACCTCTAAAAATTACAAAACCAAAGTTGGTCAGAAAGCTTGCTGCTGTGCGACTCAATATATTTTATAAAGATTTCTATGATGAACCTTTAAGAAAAATCTCCCAATTTTATTTTAAGTTAGGGACACTTTGAACTCAGTTCACACAAAGTTTAAACTTCTGAAACCTATTAGTTAAGGAATTAAAAATCGTCAAAGTTGACTCAACATTAAGACAAAAATCCAGTTTTGACCACTTTTGGTAGAAACATCATATCTTTGGTTTGGTTTAGTATTTTTGAGTGATTCCAGTTGGAGGTTAATCTTAACTCTTTTATCTACAACTTTTATTTTGAAAGTTTTTCTTGAAACGGCCTCACATGCTCAGTTTATCCGTCCAAAGACAGAAGAATAATTCTGTCAGAAGCATTTGGGTCCAAACAACACACCAATGACCATTCTTGCTTTATTAACACTTGAGTTCATCATTTACAAGATTAATACTTTATTTTTATACCTCTTAACATCAAATTTCCAGATTATTATACCTCTTTTAACATATTTTTCACTTAATACAAGTCATCCATCTCATAATCCAACAACAAGATTCAACTTTCTTAGACCTAACATGTATTCATTCAAATCAACACTCTTCAATACCAATCTTTATAGATCTAACTTTCAACAACATAAAAACATCTTTTTAATGAAAAATCTCAGAAATATATTCTTCAAAATATACAAAAAACATATAGATCTATGAAAAGGAAAATCACTTTAAAATCTACTAATCTATAACAACACTTTTGGGTCTTAAACTTGTTGAATCCTTGGATCTTTCTCATAGATTTCGACATGCATATGCATGAGGAGAAAGATCCTATCAACTTTGCCTTCATCAAGTGTATATAACAAAGAAAACAAGAAGAAAACATAAACTTTTGATAAAACCTTTGAATATAAACAAGAACAAGATTAAATCTAGTAAAAAGGATGAAGATTATACCCTCTTGAACTTGGTTTTGATGGTGGATTTATGGCAGATTTTTCATGGCCTATATGCTCCATACAACCCTTATTCCAAGCTTGAAATAACCCTTAAATCTATCTTGAATTAATCCTTGTTTAACCCTTAATGAACCCTTATTATTATTATAAGTTTAGATTGATTTTTAGCCTTGTTCTTGCTTCCTTTTTGGACCGAAAATATGAGAGAAAATATGGAGAAGAGAAGTTTGAGAGAAGATGTGTGTGAGAGTTTTGGGAAGTGGAGAGAAATGAGTGTGTAAGTTGAGTGTTATGTGAGGTATGGTATTGGAAATCACAAGAGTGAAGAGTTAGTTGTATTTTGAGTGGTGGAGGGGTATTGGAGCATTGGGGGGCCGGTTTTGGGTTGGGAAAAGGAAAGGAGATTTTGAATTTTTGATGTAAAATGAGTGTATGTATGTATGCATGTGTGTATAGGTGCATGTATGGACTTTCAAATTAACTAGTTAATTAGTATTTAGGACATAATTGTGTACATAAGTATGTATATATGTGGCCGTGTATATATGTGTATGTGTATATAGTTTTTGTGTCTTAAATTTGTTACTTAACTCTTTAGTTATAATCTTGCATTTTTATTAGACATACATATATTTGCTTATTATTATTCAACACTTTTATATGCATAATAGTTTTATGAATATATTTTAAGGTGATCATCATATTTTTATGTTCAAATGTACTTTAATTAGCTTGGTGTTCGAATTGTTGGACATTTTGTAAGATTTATTGACTTTGTCACAAGTTGTGTGTCTCACATTATTATTTATATAGCTTGCCTTCTTGAAATGAAGTTTTTGGTTCATCGACATTTCACCAAGTTCGGTTAGAACTAATTTATAGTTTGAGATCGTCTATAGTTATTATTTATGGCATTTCTCAGATAGCTAGTCACCTACAATACTTCATTGAACTAGAGGGAAATTATCACTATGCCGAAATGTCTAGAAGGCCAATTCTCTTAATAAACCTCTAGGGATTGATACCTAGATAAGTCTAAGTAAATTGTCCTAGTCGGAAATTGAGGGCTGTTACATGTCCGCTCAGCACACAGTAGAGTCTATGTCTGCACTTGCACCCCTTGAAACTGCACAAATCTTACACTTTTCTGCAGCACAGACTGATGACGTTTCTGAGACGACACTCTTGGAAACTGAAGTCTCCTACTCTACGGCCGATGAAGTGGTTCTTGAAGATGGTACGAGAATCACTAAGGCAACCCCTGTGTCTACTGTCCCTGGCGATGAAGCTACGGCTAAGCCAACCTCTGGCGATGATGTTTCGACTGAGCCAATTATTTCTGGTGACGATGCATCTGTATCTGCAGTTGTTGAACCAGAACATGATCCAGATACCAGTGATCTGAACCAAGGCATATCTGATCAGGCTGCAGTTGTAACTGCTTTCTGGGATGACGATGAGCCACCTCAGGGGAATCTTGATTCCCTTGCTGACTTTGAGTTTGACGAGGATCTATTGGAGGATAATCAGTCTTCTGATTCTGAGCCAACCTTTAACCTCGCAAACGCCCCTCCTCCCCCAGAAATCCAAAACATTGAACAACCATATCGCCCACCGCCTACACGTCACGAATCCATTTTTCCACCTGGCTCATCACCTGCATATGTTACTTCTCCCAGATTTACACCACAATTACAACACCTTCACCCCCAAATTCACCGTCTACCAAAGTCCATCAATTATGATGAACCTGAAGAAGCTGAACTGGACTCTGACACTCATTCAGATGTTCCAACTGATGTTCAGTTGGAGAAAGTTTTGGGTGGACTTGGTACAATTCCCTTTATTGCTTCTGCTTCTGCACAACCACCACCTCCTTTGAGTGTGGAAGCACAGTTAGAGAAAACAAACACCGAAGTCCAAAGCCTACTTCTTAAGGTAGAGGACTTAACTAAATCTCTGACTGCCAACACGAGTTCAATTGCTGATATGAAAGGTGCTCAGGTGTTCTTTGGCACTGAGTTAACCAAAGTTGCTGGAACTGAGGGACTCGTGGCTGGGAAGCTGAATGAGCTGGTCAGTGCATGTAACAAAGTTAGCACTGCTATCAGGGAAGCCTTCAAACTGACCAAGAGGGATGTTCAGAGTTCAGTTGTTGCAAATCTGACATCCTCAGTAGAATTGATAAAACAAGAAGTCTTGGCAGTTGGGAAGGAAGTAAGTGAATTGGTGAAGAAGCCCACGGATGAAAAGGAGTTGGGTTCTTCTATAAGTGTTGGTGTTATTGAAAAACTGAAGTCTGAAGTTGCCTAGGAGCTGGTCTCTCAGATTTCAGCTTCAGTTTCTGAGAAGGTAAATGCATAGGTTAGGAGTTTGGTTACAGAACTCACAAGGGATACATCAAAGGGAGTGGACAAAGCAGTTGAGGAAGTTCAGAAGTCCATCTCTTCCCTTGGTGAGACTGTCAAGGGTCAGTCTAAGCAGTTAGAAATCTTGAATTATGTGAAGAATCCTGTTGTTGCTCCCACCCCTCCTTCTTCTATTTCTGATGAAGATAGGCAGCTGCTGAAGAAGTATTGTTGAAACAGAAAACTCGAACCTTAACTCATCTTTCAGGTTGAGGGCTCAGTTTTCTTCTATGGCCAAAGGAATTTCAGATTGCCTGGCACAACAGAGTTGGGAACCTCTGAAGACAATGCAGAAAGCCATTGAATTATATGCAACTATGCCTTCTGAGGTCCCCAAAGGGGGAAAAGGTTATGTGCCTATTGGTTTGCTCTCCAGCACTCAGGAAATTATTGAGGCAACCAAGAAGCAATCTGAGGTACAATCTGGTGCCTCAGCTCAGGGGGAACAAACGGTTTCTGAAGCTACTGCTTCTGAACCTGTAAGGAAAGATAAGGGTAAAGCCCTAGTTGTTGAAGAACCCAAATCAAAATCTTCAAAGGGTTCTGGGCTTGTAGTTGGTGAAAATGTGGATGAGCAGGGCTATCCACTTCATGATCAATCTGCAGATGAAAGTAAGTTGAAAGAACTGCAGAGAAGAGTTTCCAATCAGTTCATTACCTGGAGAGAAAACAAGTTAAGGGAAAGGGAACAACATCTGAAGATGGGAACCCTGGACCACATTGATGCTGCAGCTCTGGGTCTTTCCTTGGAAAGATATCAGAAAATAAAAGAAGATCCCAGAGTGCAGAAGGCATTGACTGAGATGGCAGATCATGAATATGGTGTTCAATACTCACCATTAGAATAAAAGCTGGATCATCTCACCTTTAAGTTGTCAATAGAAGACTTGGTGAAAAATAGGAAGGTGGAGATGGATCGTAAAAAGAAAGAAATTTTGGCTGAAGTTCTGAAGGTTGAGAAGGAAAAAAGCAGACCACCTCCCAGAATCGAACTAACTGGACCTCGCTCTTCAAGGAAACATGCTCGTGATGCTGATCTCTCTACTTTTAAACCAATTTCTGAAGATGCTGCTGAAGTCCAAAGGAAACAAGAAAAGGACCAGTATGAACATTATATGAAGCATCGTTCCAATCCTGCCAAGATACTTGATGTTGAAATTGTTAAGGAGGATGGACTGAAATTGTTTGATCTTATTGTGAAAAGAGAAGGGAGAGCAGAAGAGGAATATAAACAAGTCTCAGTGCAGGAATTTGGCATTTCTGAGCATAAGGAAATGATTCAGATTCTGAGGGGGAAACCAAAGTCATTTCTAATTGACGTATCGCTTTCAAGAATACAACAAAAGATGCAGGCCAAGGTGGAGTATAAGAAAAGAATGTCTGGGAAAGAAGAACAATCTCCTCTGAAAAGGAAAGCTACTGAAGCACCTTCTGGTTCAAGGCCTTCGAAGAAGTAGTTTCATTTTCAGATTTTATCATGTACTTGTATTTTGTTATTTACAAATGTAGCAAACATTTCAGTTTGTATATAAATGTTACATTCTGTACTCAACAAGTAGATGATAGGTTTAAGTTATAAAAAATCACAAGAAAAATTCTGAAGTCATTAATGATCTATAAGATGAACTTAGAAAATTTTTACAACTTAAACCAAAACTTGTATTTCAGACTTACAAACTTGTATAGATACAAGTCTGAGATACATGCACTATTTCAGAACAAATAGGGGGAATTTGTTGGGTCGAAAATCGACCAAGTATAATTTGTTCAGAAATAGTCGAAGCTCAGTGAAGACACTTGTACAGAATTCTGAAGTATCTCAGAATTAGTTCACTGAAGCTTCACTTCAGTTCAGATCTACACCAAACTGAAACCATTCAGACGAAGTCAAAGACTGAAGACTGAAAGAAGAGAATCATCTCAGAAGCAGAGCTCAGAGAAGATTCTATCAGATCGAAGACTGAAACATCTCAGTGTAAAGTAATTACAACACTTTACACTGATTACGAGGAAGCCTTTTTACTTTACATACCTTTAACTGGTTAAAAGGAATATCCTTTGACAAAGTACAAGGTTGTGTAAAGGTTGGGAACAAAGTGGGAAATGTCACATCACAACTGACTTTCACACTTACCCAAAACACGCATGTTAAGGAATTAACTTTAATTCCTTAAATGCTCCCAACCATATTTGTACGGCCTGGTCCACATCAGCTTGGACTTTGCCTATAAATATAAGGCTTCTCATAACTTGCAAAATGCTTGAAACTTTGGCATTGCAACTTGTGAAATATACTCTAAGTAATTCTCAGAGTATTTCCTTGTTATTAGATCACCTGTATTTCAAGATTGCTTAGATATTTACACATTGGTGTTTATCTTTGTTCCGCAACAATCTTTGTATTTTATTTAACATACTTAATAAAATACATTTGAAAAGTACATCGTGTCTCAATGCTACATACTTGATTATACATATTATTTATATAGTTTTGCCCTTTAAGTTTCTTGCATTCTTATTGTTTATTATCCATATCTGGATCGCATTCTGAACTGATCTTATTCTAGATCAGAATTGCTTGCCAGTCGGGTTTAATCATCTAATTTGGGACTCACAGATGAACACTTCAAACCTTGGACTTTCTTGAGAATTAAATTATTATTATGATTAGGGTTGATGTATTTATTAACTATAGCATTTAAAACGCAAAGATTTCATGTATTTAATGTGAATTTAATTAGGGTTTTGAGGTAGATGATGATGATGGTGAAGAGTAAATGAGGGAGGGAGAGAAAGATAAGGTTTTTGATAAAAGTGAGAAATGAGTGGATGGATGAGAGAGTGAATGGTGGTGGACGGCCAAGGGGTCTCAATTATGAGGCCCCGCTCCGCTAAATTCGACAAATAGCTAAACGTTATCCATTTAATCGCTAAAACGAACCCGTAAATTCAAATAAATTCAACGTTACGTTAAAACACGACAAAACGTTCGATAATTCATATAAACTTACGAAATCGTTTACATTTAATTATATTAAATCAAAAGTCAAACCGAGTCAAAAGTCGCGAATGTTACACTGTGGCAAACATAATCGCATACAGTTTCAGTCTAAACTCTAATCCATTTGGAAAAATGAACAGCCACAAATCTATAGTTAAACTAAAAGTCCTAACTAACCGTTCATCTACTAAAGCTAATGTTGCTTAGTTATCGTCATCTTTTGTCTACTTGCAAAGCTTATTTCTCAAAATGTTTTTCAGACAAAAGAAAAATTTTAAATTTGCATGAATTAAGTAGTAGAAAACTTATGATATTTCAAACAATTAAACCACGGGTTTTTCCTATTCACCCCCCACACTTAAATCGTAGCTAATTCATGTTGCTTCTTATTTCACGAACTCTTTTGATTAAACCAAGCACAAGTAACATAGACTACTTATATATGACTAGCAAATCAACTTTATTTTTTTGAATTTAACGAGTGATAACAATATGAGATACATTAAATCTATAATATATTTCATTAAACGTTACTTTGAAAGTTTAGAATACAAAAAAAAAATAAAACAATAATATACAAACTACCAATCACACCAGCAGAATTTAGAACCAGCAGTTTTTTCCCTAGACGATAAAAATTATGTCGCAGCTTTGGCTTATGATTCTGATTTGTAGCACAAATTTTTATTTTTTATTTTTTGTTGTACATAGATATTTTAATCTACAAATATCATTTTGAAACCTATCCCAAAAAAGCGAGTGATAACAGTATGAGTGTTATAAAATACTTATTATGTGGCTATCCACATTTCTACCTCCCAAGCTCCTCATATTCTATCATTATTATTGTACTTATTGTATAGACTTTTATAACTCTATATATAGTCATTGTAACTAAGAGTATTCAAGATCAATGGAAATCATATTACTTTTCTCTCTATTGCTATTGTATAATATACTTTGCTATTAGGCTGTTGTTTCAAAACACGTTATCAGCACGAGTCTTTGTGATATACAATTCGTAGCATCAATCTGTTTGAGCATGCAATCATTGAGGTTTGTTGTTACGGTACACATAACTATGAATTATCTACCTTGAAATATATTATACAATCTACATACATATATGTAATAAAATTATCTATTTTGGTTAACATACTGTATTCTATATTTTAGTTATCTTCATGGCAAGATAATCAACAATTTATTAAGATTTTATAAAATCGATGAATAAAAAATGATGTTAGGACATATTGTATGATATAATATGTATGCTACCATCAGGTGATTTGATTTATGTTTAATTTTATAATTAAGGAGTTTTACAAGATATAAATTATTACGTAAGCAAAATTTTTGTGAATTTTCAATTTATTGAAACTGGGTTAAGATCTGTTTAAACTCCATGATTTTATTATCAATCAAGTTCTGATAACAAGAAGAGATATGATTAAGGTATGACAAAAGTTTTTCTTTTGGCTTTTACGATTTTGAGTAAAGGTTGACAATTAGGGGGTAACGACTAACGAGTAATAGGAAGATATTTGATCACATGAATAATCGTATGGGCTTTTTATTAATCTATAACGTACAAAGAAATTTGATATAGAATATGTATAGTTAGTTGCTAACCGTCATTAGTTCTGAAAAACAAAAATAGAACAAATTTTCATTGCTTAATTAGTTTAAAGACCTTCCAGTTTCTCAAAAAGAAGGCTAAATTTCAAGCGATAAAATGTACTTATTATTCTTCCGTTGCATGATGATTATGGTTTGGCTATGCGTATTTATACAACCACATGGTTTTAGGCTTCCATATTAATTAATGAATTGCTAAATTCATATATGATGATATTGATAATGATAATAGTTTAAAGAGGATTTTTTTTAAGGTTAGTAGAATAATATTTCGTAATGATAGTTTGGGTCTCCATATGACATGATTTTGTTATACTTTGTCTCATAAATCAAGATTTATAATTTCGCTCACGATTATGATCGCGTAAATTGATTCCGTAACTAGATGATTACTTTTTGAATTTCGTTTACCTATAAAATCCTATTAGATTTTGTAAACTATAATTGAGGCGTCGAATTGATATGGGTATCGTCTGTTTGACTCTTTATGGCATTAAGGTTATCTATGATTTTATTTGCTTTTAGTTTTTCTTAGATGATTTAAGATTCCAATTTTTTTTCTTGATCACAATAAAGGTTACTTTATTATATATGTCTTATATGTGATTCTATGTTTATATGAAAATCCTGAGAAATGATAAATACCTAAAACTAATTAAAAGGAATAGTTTTCTTTTTTGGTTGGTCAAGCCAAATTCAATTGTTTTTAAAGTAAGTAGAGCTATATTGTTTAAATGGCTAGACGAACTCCATTAGCGCATTATCTTGACTTTTATTGTTTTCGTGAAATCGCTGCTTTGGGCATATCTATATACAACTAAACAATATAAGAAGATAGAGTTTTGACTATTAATTTTAAATAACAAGATAACACATATATCGGCCACCTATGTGTTAGCCTCTATCTGGATTTACGTTTATATTGCAAGGTAATTTGGTTCTTGGGTCAAGAAGTTCTTGGTACATATCTCATACATGTTTTGTTAAGTTGGGCTTATTATTTGAACATGTTTTCGTCTATTTAATCTAGAGATGGATAATTGTCGATGAAAATAGGAGATATTTAATTTCAGAATATGACACATTTTTCTCCATTTTGATCCTTATTGATATAAAATAAAACATGTCATAATGATATATGTTTAGTCTCCATAAGATGAGTACATGTATACAATTTGTTGAATATAGATTTAAAATAAAACATGTCATAATGATATATGTTTAATGAATTGTAGCAGACTATCAATTATTATGAATAATATCTATTAGCCTCCAAATGCATATACAGTTATACTTGTTTGCGGGTTTGATTTGATGGCCAATTGGATAGTATCAAAAGTATGCATTTTAATTTTGATAGTTACTTTAGATTATCATCGTATAGAGATAGAGTTGGTCTTCCAGTTATTTGACCGAAAGGAATTATGTCTCGTATTTTTATTTACTAAAGAAAGAAAACAAAAGGTATCTATAATCTATATATTCTAGAAGTGATGATTACCATACATAAATTGACCTGCGGTTACTAAACTTAAAACTACTTGTGGGTAAGCCTTTCTATATATTTATAAGAACGAAATGCATTTTTGGTCCCTGTGATATCACACCATTTGCAACTTTGGTCCAAACTTATGCAAAGTGGCGATTTTGGTGCAATAAGTGAGAGTTTTTCGCAATTTTGGTCCAAAGTTAACATTCCGTTTATTTTTCACCGTTAGTGCTCCCATGTGCGAATCACGTGTGGGGTAATTTCGTCCTTTAATGCCCACCCAACAACAATGACCAACCAACAAACACATCATCACCCCACTTTGCCTGATACAATCTATCATCATCATCATCTTCTTTATCAACATACACCAACCAACAATCACCATCATTTTAAAGAGTAGAATTTGAGCTTTTGTGTGTGTTTTAGTGTATGTCAATGGCGGTTTCTAGAGAGATAAAGTAGAGAGAGAAAGCAGAGATATCAGGGAAAGATTGGTTAGCATTATGGGGTAAAAGGTTACAAAATGCTTAATGGAGGGGGTTTATATACATATGAGCTATTTACACTATGCCCCCTTCCATATTAACAGTTTACATTATAAGTACAAATTAACATAAAGGTACACAAATCAACTACTACATTTATATTTCTAACAATCTCCCCCTTAGTAGTGATTTGTGAAAAATATCCAGTCTTTGTCATTCTTCAAGCTCTTGTATTCGGTCTATCTTTGTTTGGATGCCAGAACCAATTATCCCCTTCAGGTCTGTCATCAGGAACAATCATGTTTGCTTCAAAGTTTCTTGGTGGAATGTTTTGTGGACCTGGAAGATGACTTGGCTCGTACTTGATCCAACAACCTCCTCTTCGACGTACGACGTACTTAGACTTCTGAACATTCTTTGCCTCTCTCATCATTCTGATACTGTCTCTGTACTCGAGTCTTTGATTGATCTTGGAGATTACTTTATCAAATACTTCCTTTTTCTTTTCATCTTGATCATCTTCTTTCAAGCACAACAAAACATTCTTACAAAATTCTAATGTTCCATCTGAATAAGAAGCAAGTTCATCCATACGAATGAAAATCTTCTTCTTTCTGCTATTCAAAAAGACAACACCGAAGGATGGTTCTTCTATGACATGACCAATACTGAGCTGTTCGATGTCTTTGGTGTAGAGACTTTGATCTGGATATGGTACATTGATCTTTCTCTTAACAACTTCAAAACCAATTTGAAAGTCTTCCAATGAAGCGTATTGAATGCAGCTTGACATGTATCTTTTAACAGCTTCAAAGGCAATAACATCTTCTTTGTATCTTTGCATTGCATTCAAGAAATGGTTGTAGAGAAAAATAATGTCATCTACTGGCAGCAGCTTGAACTGAGCTTCTGTGAATCTGTACATCTTATTGTTGTCTCTTTTCACATGGTAACAAGGGACAGAGATAGAAACCCTTTTAACCAAGATTACTCTGACAAGCACCAAAATCTTGTGGTTTCTTTGTTCTTCGAGAAGCTTTGGATTGTATTGCTTAATGAGTTTAAGAAGCTCTTTGTATTCTTCAATTTGCCTTGCTTCCATAAACTTGTACATCGAATCCAACTCTGGTCTCTTCGTTTTGGTCACTTTGGTAGCTCCACAAAAGATCGGATAAGCTCTTTCTTCCAGAAATCTAGACTTTTTAGCTGCCTCCTTTGGCTTAACACCCAGAGCAACCATTCTTTCTTTATCCCTCAAGAAGTATCCCCGATTAATAAACCTCCTTTGTTCTTCAGTCAATTCTGTTGGAAAGTAATCAGGAAGAACTTCCTCGGATATGATTGCTTCTTTCAACACTTGTTTATATGTTGACTTCTTGAAATTCTGAGATGCAGCTTCAGGAGTCTTTCTCAATTCATCAAAACTATTGAAGTCTTCAAAAGTGTAATGTTGTGGAGTTGTGAAACCATGAGTAGATGATTCTCCAACTTCTTTTCTGCTTGAAGAACATGTTTCAAAATAATCAAGGTCTGGAAATTCTTCAAACATTGGTTCTTCATCAGCTTCTACATTTGCTGGAGTCTCAACTATTTCCGGCTCATCCAATATTACATTATCTTTTCTTGCCTCAACTTCTGCTTCGTTTTCAGCATATTCCACAATTTCATTTTCTATGACAAACCCTTCTTCTTCATCAACTACAACATTTTCATTCTCTTCTTCTTTTTCTTCATCACTATCTGTTCCAAAAACTTCATTAAACTTTCTTTTGATTTCAGCAACTCTTGCAATCTCCTCTGGATCATCTTCATTGTTTCTTTCATTAAATCTTTCAGTGAAATCTTTAACTATTTGATTAACTTCTCTTTGAGTTTCATCAGCAAGTTCTTTCCATCTTTTATCAGATCTAGCTCTAACAGCAGCTAATCTTTCAATTTCAGCTTGATCCTCTTCTATATCATCTTGGTTTCCACCCTCATTCTTTCTTCCATTACTACATCCTCAACATTCACATCAACTCTTGCAAAGAATTATCAATATTAGTTTCACCTTCTCCTTGGTTCTCCCCCTCGGGGTGATCATCAGAATCAGGATCATCCCGTCGAGAAGCAACCGAGGCCGGTCGGCAAGATTCTAACGCTAACAAACTTAACTCAAATGCAGCAAGTTTCGCATCGTATTCAGCTTTCTGATATTGAACTTGATCTTGTAAAGCTTTAACTCTTCTTTCATTAGCAACTTCTCTTTCTCTTACCTCAAGAGCATTCAACACTCCTCTTTCAGTTATAGTCAACAAATCACCCTCAGACCGTAAGATATTCAACAAAACTTCACATGCAGAATCTTTGGTTGGTTGATTTGTTGATGTTGATGGAATTTGATTTGGTGTTGGTGTTCTTTGTGTTGGTGTTTGAGATGGAGGAACCAACCCGGAGGTTGTTTGCACACTTGTAGTGTGACCTAAATTCAGCGAAGCTGATTCAGGATTTCTTGCGGATCCTCGGGTTACACCCTCACCAGCAGTTTCAGATTCATGGGCTTTGCAACCAGAATCAAGTTGTGTCCTAGACTGTGATAAATCACTGTCCGGGACTTGTTGTTGTTAGGCAACACCTCTAACAACACCAGGGTCACTGAGAATGCCCGTTAATACAGTCTCAGGTTGATCCCGAGGAACAGCAGTGTCACTACGGCGTTCATACTGTCCCCCAGTCTCGGTTTGAGAACTGTTACCTGCGGCTAAAGTTGGCGTGATGTTAGCTAAGGCAGGATTTCCAAGCTGTCCTTGAGGGTCACACAAAGTGGGTCCTTCTCCGCTTGTTCCGGAAACAGTACTAAACTGTGCTTGTGAATCCGTGTGCCTAGGAGATCTAGACTCTTGTGCATGAAATGAAGTCGAGAGGTGGGGCTGTTCCTCTCTATTTTCAACACTCTCATCCTCCAAATGAGGAGAGTGTGGTGAACGTAGCTGTTCCCCGTGCGTTTGTGAGACTAACTCCTGTTGTGAGGAGTCAGAATGGCGAGGAAAGTTCGGTGCAAGCGAGAATGGGGAGTTCTCGACTTCTACCCTAGGGTTGACATCCCGGTTAGACACATTGGTTTCAACTATCGGAGGGCCAACGTTTTCTTTATGCCTTGTCCTAACCCGGACCTCTCAACCTCTCTGGTATTTTCAACTCCGCCCTCATTCCCTCCTTGTTCCTCCTGCACATCTGCATCTCCTGTGCTAACATTCTCAGATTGCAATTCAGATAATACATTATCAACAATTCTTGTTACTTGTTCAGCATCACAGATAACATTTCATCGACTGATGGCAACTCTTCATACTCTTCTTGTTCAGGAAAACCAATGATCGATCTGAATTCATCTAGTGTGAATTGGCAGTTAAACTCATTCTCATCTGATTGAAGAGTATATCTAAAGTATTCTTCTTGATTATGTCTTTTATTGCCTTTCACAAACTCAATTGATTCCCACAACTCAAATATGTACTTTTCGGAAATAATTGCACCACTAGTCAAAGCAGTTTCCAATGGATGATGGCTTAGAATCCTGTTATAATTGGGAATTTGGATGTGAATGGTATATGAAGAGCTTGATTGGCTTGCATCTTCATAGTTGCACCTTCTTGGAACATCACCATCTTTGTTTTATTATTTTTCTGAAAAATTAGACTGACCAAAGTTTGACCAGAAAAACAATTTAAACACAGAAAAATAACACACCAACAACTAATACACAAAGACAATGTTTCGCACATATATCAGAAATGAGAAAACAAAGTAGTACACAAAGGCGTTCGATACCTTGCTTCTCACCCTAATATATATACGAAACATGACGATATATAGAATCACATAAAAGGAACAAAAATTGATTTTGGCAAAAAAACTTTGAAAAATTTCATGATTTGCCGAGCAAAAATCTCGGCAAACACGAGAAGTAAGCAGGTCAGGGACCAAGTCATCGAGTGTTGAAGTGAAATCTCGTAAACGCCGAGCAAAAATCTCGGCAAATGAGCTTTTCAGACTAAACTTCATTGAATATATGAAATTTCCTTTGATTTGATCAACAAGAGTGTTGACAAATGTTAAAGAAAATTTTCAATGGCAAAATGTGCATTTGCCGAGATAAAATCTCTGCAAATGGCACATTTAAGACTTTGAAAATTTAACTTGTGAATAACATGCATTTGCCGAGCAAAAACCTCGGCAAATGGCCTTTTTGATTTGAAAATTTTGTTAAGACAAATTATTCACAAGTTTTGTTTGTCAAACAAAATTTTAAAGTATTTGAAACAAATATGCATTTGCCGAGATAAAATCTCTGCAAATGGCTATTTCGTGACATAGAAAAATTTGAACAGTTTGAGAAAACAATCATTTGGCCGAGATAAAATCTCTGCAAATGACCCTTTTTATTCAAAAAGTTAAGACAATAATCTGAACAAGTTTTGTCAGTTATATGAAGATTTGAAGATGAAAATTTGAACAAAATATATCATTTGCCGAGCAAAAACCTCGGCGAATGGCACAAATCTTCAAATGTTCAACAGTTACCCAGCCCTTCAACATTTCAAACCCAGAAAAATTAAAGATGAGCAGACTAAGGCATAAAAATCAGATAAACAATAAGTAATAGCCCTAATCATGCAATTAAAACATCAATTATTCACAATCAATCATCACATAATGTAAAACAATCATGGCAGATCATTCATGCATTTAATCAAACAGTTGATATGCAATAAGAAAACAAGAAATCTAACCTCAAAGTGAATGATATAATCGATGAACAAAGGAGATAAACACCCCAAATGTGATTGTAATCCCAGCCCACTTTGAGTCTTTCACGAAGAAAAAAATTTGATTGATTGATGTGAAAATTTTGATCGGTTTTGAGAGTAAAATAAGTAGATATTTGGATTTGAATTTGAAATGAATTGAATTGGACCGCCCATTTTGTATTTATATCTCAAATCCGGGTCATGATTCTGGGTATGACCCGCGTGTCAACCCGGAAACCAAACTGGTCTTGGGCTTAACAAACACTTTGGGCTGAAATAATTTTGGGCTCTTATTGGGTTTTAACCAAAAAACAAACAAACAAAAATAAAAATAAAAATAAAACTAAAAGAAAATAGAAATAAAAATAAATAAAAAAAATAATAAATAAAAAAAAAACTTATTAAAAAAAAAATTTACAATATAAAAAAATCTTTTTATCTTTTTAAAGTTTTCTAATTTTGTATTTGATTTTTCAGATTTAAAAACAAACACACATAACATAAAATAAACAAATAACCAAACAGATTAAAAAATAAGCAAACAAATATTCACATGCATTTGCACACTCCCCCTCAAATTAAGCATATGTCAAGACAATAAATTTACAAACTCCCCCTAAAATCATGCATTCTATCCTTTTTCTCCCCCTCAAACATTGCATGTAATATCAGATAAAAAACATCAATGTTTGAAACAGAAAATGAACATAGAATACATGGTATGAAAGCATTTAAGTTTGTAAATCAAGCATTCCCAACTTGGTTTTAAGAAAATTAAACCTTTGTTCATCCAGAGGTTTGGTGAACAGGTCAGCAAGTTGGTAGTCTGTCGGGACAAAATAGAGTTCGATGTTACCTTTCTCGACATGATCTTTAAGAAAATGGTACCGAACATCTATGTGCTTGGTCTTTGTGTGCTGTACAGGATTGCAAGAAATAGCAATAGCACTCTTAGAGTCACAGTAGATGGGAATTCTGTTGAACTGAAATCCATAATCAGTCAACTGAGTCTTCATCCAAAGAACTTGTGAACAACAGCTTGCTGCAGCAACGTATTCAGCTTCTGCAGCAGATGTGGATACACAATTTTGTTTCTTCGAAGACCAACTGACTAATCTATCCCCTAAAAACTGTACGCTTCCAGAAGTACTCTTTCGGTCAAGCTTACAACCTGCATGGTCAGCATCCGAATATGCTACCAGTTGAAACCCAGTATCCCTTGGATACCAGAGACCAAGGTTCACAGTGCCTTTCAGGTATCGGAATATCCGTTTGACAGCCTGGAAATGACTTTCCTTTGGATTGGCCTGGTTCCTGGCACACATGCATGTGGCAAACATAATATCCGTGCGACTTGCAGTCAAATACATGAGTGACCCTATCATACTGCGATATTTCTTTTGATCAAAAGATTTTCCATTTAATTCAGCATTAATCTTTGTTCGAGCTTCCATGGGTGTCCCAATTGTTTGACAATCCATCATATCAAACTTTCAACATGTCAAGAATGTACTTAGATTGACAAATAAAAGTACCATTTGACAACTGTTTTACTTGAAGACCAAGGAAAAAGTTTAATTCACCCATCATGCCCATTTCAAATTTCTTGATCATTAAGCTGAAAAATTCTTGCAGTATTTAGGATTAGTTGACCCGAAAATTATGTCGTCAACATAAATCTGGATTAGAATGATGTCACTCCCTTGTCGTTTGATAAACAAGGTAGTGTCAATCGAACTTTGCTAAAGCCAGATTTCACAAGATAAGAGGATAGAGCATCATACCATGCACGAGGCGCTTGTTTCAGACCATATAAAGCCTTATCTAACTTGTAAACATAATCCGGATGTTTTGAATTCACAAATCCCTCAGGTTGTTCAACATACACTTCTTCTTTGAGAATCCCATTCAAGAAGGCAGTTTTGACATCCATCTGGTAGACTGTGAAGTTCTTGTAGGCAGCATAGGCAAGAAACATCCGAATAGCCTCAATTCGTGCAACTGGTGCGAATGTCTCATCGTAGTCAATTCCATCTTGTTGGCAATATCCCTTTGCAACCAGTCGTGCTTTGTTACGTACAACAACTCCAGTTTCATCCTTTTTAGTTCTTGAAGATCCATTTGGTCTTAATTGGCTCCTTATTCTTGTAAGGATTGGGAACCAATTTCCATACCTCAAGACGTTCGAACTGATTAAGTTCTTCTTGCATTGCTTTCTCCCAATCTGGACAACTTAGAGCTTCATTCACTGTCTTTGGTTCAACAATACTCACAAAATTCACAAATAGACATTCATTCACGGATGCAGTTGTTGGATTACCAATGATTTGAGAAATTGGATGAGCTCTTGTCGATTTGGTTGTGTGAGGAATTGGATCAAGTGGATTACCAAATTCTTCAGAATCAATAAAATCAGGAGAATGTTGTTCTGTCAATTGTTCACACGAAGTAGCAATTGGTTCAACAAAGTCGTCGGGATCATAAACTTCAGGATTGGTTGAAGGATTTGTCACTTGAGAGAAATTATGAGGTTGAGTATGCAACTCTGAATTATCGGTAGGTGAAGGAGAATCAGATGATGAATTAACATCTGATGATTGTGATGGTGAAGACTCATTGGGATCCATCTCTTTTGAATTTGAACTGGATGGTTCATTTGCATTTACTTCAGATTCAGGAACTTTCTTCGGAACTTGGAAAAATTCTTCAAACAAGATATCCAAATCTTGTGTTGTTGGAGTAGAGAATGATGATTTGACATTTGAAGCAGTCTTTGTTGCGGAAGCTTGTGGACTTTGAAGTTCGGGTCTTGAACTGTGTTGTTCAAGAACCATTCCCGAGAGTTCATCAAATCTAACATTCATACTCTCTTTGATTCTCTTGGTTCTTCGGTTATATACACGATATGCAATGGATTCTCTTGAATAACCGATAAAATATGCCTCATCGCCTTTTGGTTCAAATTTCCCAGATTATCTCATCATTGAGAACATAACAAACACATCCAAATATGTGTAAGAAGTTCACATTGGGCTTTCTTTTGTTAATCACCTCATACGGAGTTTTATCAAACCTCTTGTTTATGATTGATCTATTTTGAGTGAAGCAGGCAGTAGCAACAGCTTCAGCCCATAGATTCGGGGGCAACTTAGAATAAGCAAGCATTGTTATAGCTGCTTCAACAAGAGTTCGATTACGACGTTCAACTACTCCATTCTGTTGAGGTGTCCTGGCAGCGGAAAATTGATGAGTAATACCCATGGACTTGAAGAAAGAATCAATTGTTGAATTCTTGAATTCAGTGCCATTATCCGAGCGAACAATTCTAACCGATGATTTAAGATTTACTTGGGTCTTCTTGATGAATATAATCACATTCGGAGTATCACTCTTTGCATGAAGAAAGAATACCCAAGTATACCGAGAATAATCATCGACAATCACAAGAATGTATCGCTTGCCATGGATACTTTGAACTTTCATAGGGCCACACAAATCCATATGAATAAGGTGCAAAGGACCTTTTGTACTTAGAAACTTCTTTGGTTTGTGTGAAGCTTTCTTCATCTTTCCAATTGCACAAGCTGGACACACATGTTCACTTTCATACTTGTAGTCCGGAAGACCTTCAACAAGTTGTTTATCCACGAGCGCATTAATCGTTTTGAAAATTAAGATGAGAAAGACGGCGATGCCATAACCAAGAATTTTGTGCAGTTGCTTTAGAAAGAAGACAAATCTCTGAAGAATGAGATGGAATGTTGTTGAGATCAATTGTGAACAAATTGTTGTCTCTTGTTCTAGTAAGAATATCCACTCCCTCTTCAGTCTGCACTTTGCATTCATATCTCCTGAATTGTCACAAAATTGTCCAACACTGAAAAGATTGTGTCCTAGTCCTTCAACATAGGAAACTCTCTTGATAGTGACACCATTTTTACAATGTCTCCATAACCGAGAATAGGAGCAATATGATCATTTCCGAATCTGACGGTTCCCATAAACTTTTCAACAAAGTTCGAAAGGATGGACTTGTTTCCAGTCATATGACGTGAACATCCCGAGTCAACATACCATACATAAATGAGGTATTCCTGCAAGGACAAGAAATATGTTTTAGGTACCCATGTTGATTGGGTCCTTGCAGGTTAGAGGGATAACATGCAAGTACACATAGAAAAAAAAATTAAGCAAAATAACACACAACCAAACTTTTTATTCAAATAACAAACAAGCACACATAATTGTTCAAAACACAAATACGAATTACAAGCAAAGAAATGTAATGGTTTATACACAAGTTTTGATACAAGCGGGACTAGTCCTAGATGTATTAGCATTATCTAATGTATTTGATCTATGGACAATCCACACTTGTTTGACATTAGCTGTATTCCCATCAAGCTTGACTTTACTAGAAGCATGCAAAAATCTATCCTTAGGAATCCATCTACTGCTACTAGTTAAGCACAAGTCACCTGAAACACGAACATTCTTTGAGTTAGCAAACAATTTGTTATTTCCGTTCTTAACAGGTTTCTTCTTGATGGGTTCTGTGATCTTGTTCACTTTCTTGATGTTATTAGGTGACAACCAACCATACTGATCTTTGTATTTAGTCATTCCAGAAATAGTATCTCTAACCCTCTGTAAAGTGCACTTAGGATTCTTCTGAGAATACCTAGGAAAACTAGAATACCTAACCTGCTGAGGTTGTTTGTTACCTAATGAGAAAGTTTCATTCTTAACAATCTTTGGACCACTTCTTGTTTTGACTTCTTTTTGGGACTGAGGTTCAGATTTAACCTTGTACATCTGTGGTTGCCTAGAAGTCTTTGAATTCTTAGAAACTTTGGGACCTTTGTTTAGTTTTGGTATCGAATCTGTCTTAGGTGATTGATTGAACTTTGGTTTTGAATCAGTCTTGGGTGATGAGTTGGTCTTTTGTTGTTGGGTGGTCTTTGGTCTTTGGAACTTATCGAATGGGGAAGGTTGTGAAGAGTGTGACTTTGGAATCTTCTTTAGAAAAAATCCATGTTTTTCCTCTTTTTGAACAAAATGTTTTTCAAAATCAGGAGCAAAATCATAATTTCCTTCCAAATAAGTTGAGAAATCATCTGTTTCCAATTTCACACTTGCTTCACTTCTCTTGAGTGGAATTGATGCTTTTTCTTTCTCTTTAAAAGATTGAAGTGCTATTTTCTGAAATTGTAATTCAACTTTTAGATCATTAAGTTCCTTTAGCACTTTCACCTTTTGTTCTTTTTCTTTTTCAAACTTTTGTTTGAAAGCATCAATTTCATTCAAGTATGATTGAGTTCCCTCAGAAAACTTGGTAAAGGACTCAGTTTCAAAAGTAGTCGGGAAGAAATAATCATCAACATCAAGTGCATCATCGAATTCATCTAGATCACTATCAGTTTGAACAGACACATGAACAACTTTCTTGATGTCTGATGTCAAGGGGGAGACTGTAAGTGCATGATTCTGTTGACAACAGCAACAGCGATTTGATCAGTATATGTTCATGTTTTGTAATATGTAATCATAGACTTATGTTATGTTTAAACTTGTTATTTGGACTTAAGTAATGTGAATGATTACATATTGATCAGAGTTTTGGAATGTTTAATGTTTACGACTTGTATGAATGTGATTATAAATAACATACAGATACAAGTGATAAACTGGTCACGTTTTGAGTAATTAAAGTTTACTTAAAAGATGACAAAATAAAGTGTATGCAAACTCGTGCTACAGTAACACGAGTTTGGCTAAACTCGTGTTATTCACGTGTTTACTTAATGACACGCGTTTGTTAATGGACTTGGGCTTTAATATACACGGTCCATACTTAGCACGCGTTTAGTACATCTTAGTATAAATACATCTCGTTAATACGTAATTAGTACCAGTTAATTAAGCTAATACGACTAAACTCTGTCAAACTGCAAACCCGCGCGCGTTTAAGGTCTTAGGTTGTATTAACAACGAAAGACGATAATTTAATTAAGAAAACAGGTTATCACGAGAGGATTCCGCACTCTCGTCATAACTATAAGCGTTCTCGTGTACGATCAGTCCACAAGGACCTACAAGTGGTATCAGAGCCAA
>CM067170.1:13080187-13114755 GCA_034093135.1 Erigeron breviscapus | reverse complement strand
ATGCATTTGCCGAGCAAAAACCTCGGCAAATGGCCTTTTTGATTTGAAAATTTTGTTAAGACAAATTATTCACAAGTTTTGTTTGTCAAACAAAATTTTGAAGTATTTGAAACAAATATGCATTTGCCGAATAAAATCTCTGCAAATGGCTATTTCATGACTTAGAAAAATTTGAACATTTTGAGAAAACAATCATTTGCCGAGATAAAATCTCTGCAAATGACCTTTTTATTCAAAAAGTTAAGACAATAATCTGAACAAGTTTTGTCAGTTATATGAAGATTTGAAGATGAAAATTTGAACAAAATATATCATTTGCCGAGCAAAAACCTCGGCGAATGGCACAAATCTTCAAATGTTCAACAGTTACCCAGCCCTTCAACATTTCAAACCCAGAAAAATTAAAGATGAGCAGACTAAGGCATAAAAATCAGATAAACAATAAGTAATAGCCCTAATCATGCAATTAAAACATCAATTATTCACAATCAATCATCACATAATGTAAAACAATCATGGCAGATCATTCATGCATTTAATCAAACAGTTGATATGCAATAAGAAAACAAGAAATCTAACCTCAAAGTGAATGATATAATCGATGAACAAAGGAGATAAACACCCCAAATGTGATTGTAATCCCAGCCCACTTTGAGTCTTTCACGAAGAAAAAAATTTGATTGATTGATGTGAAAATTTTGATCGGTTTTGAGAGTAAAATAAGTAGATATTTGGATTTGAATTTGAAATGAATTGAATTGGACCGCCCATTTTGTATTTATATCTCAAATCCGGGTCATGATTCTGGGTATGACCCGCGTGTCAACCCGGAAACCAAACTGGTCTTGGGCTTAACAAACACTTTGGGCTGAAATAATTTTGGGCTCTTATTGGGTTTTAACCAAAAAAAAACAAACAAACTAAAATAAAAATAAAACTAAAAGAAAAAGAAATAAAAATAAAAAAAAATAAATAAAAAAAACTTATTAAAAAAAATTACAATTAAAAAAATCTTTTTATCTTTTAAAATTTTTCTAATTTTGTATTTGATTTTTCAGATTTAAAAACAAACACACATAACATAAAATAAACAAATAAAACAAACAGAAAAAAATAAGCAAACAAATATTCACATGCATTTGCACACTCCCCCTCAAATTAAGCATATGTCAAGACAATAAATTTACAAACTCCCCCTAAAATCATGCATTCTATCCTTTTTCTCCCCCTCAAACATTGCATGTAATATCAGATAAAAAACACATCAATGTTTGAAACAGAAAATGAACATAGAATACATGGCATGAAAGCATTTAAGTTTGTAAATCAAGCATTCCCAACTTGGTTTTTTCAGAAAATTAAACCTTTTCATCCAAAGGTTTGGTGAACAGGTCAGCAAGTTGGTAGTCTGTTGGGACAAAATAGAGTTCGATGTTACCTTTCTCGACATGATCTTTAAGAAAATGGTACCGAACATCTATGTGCTTGGTCTTTTGTTGTACCGGGTTGCAAGAAATAGCAATAGCACTCTTAGAGTCACAGTAGATGGGAATTCTGTTGAACTGAAATCCATAATCAGTCAACTGAGTCTTCATCCAAAGAACTTGTGAACAACAGCTTGCTGCAGCAACGTATTCAGCTTCTGCAATAGATGTGGATACACAATTCTGTTTCTTTGAAGACCAACTGACTAATCTATCCCCAAGAAACTGTACACTCCCAGAAGTACTCTTTCGGTCAAGCTTACAACCTGCATGGTCAGCATCCGAATATGCAACCAATTGAAACCCAGTATCCCTAGGATACCAGAGACCAAGGTTCACAGTGCCTTTCAGGTATTGAAAGATCCGTTTAACGGCCTGGAAATGACTTTCCTTTGGGATTGGCCTGGTACCTGGCACACATGCATGTGGCAAACATAATATCCGGGCGACTTGCAGTCAAATACATGAGTGACCCTATCATACTGCGATATTTCTTTTGATCAAAAGATTTTCCATTTAAGTCAGCATTTATCTTTGTTCGAGCTTCCATGGGTGTCCCAATTGTTTGACAATCCATCATATCAAACTTTTTCAACATGTCAAGAATGTACTTAGATTGACAAATAAAAGTACCATTTGACAACTGTTTTACTTGAAGGCCAAGGAAAAAGTTTAATTCACCCATCATGCTCATTTCAAATTTCTTGATCATTAAAGCGGAAAAATTCTTGCAGTATTTAGGGTTAGTTGACCCGAAAATTATGTCGTCAACATAAATCTGGATTAGAATGATGTCACTCCCTTGTCGTTTGATAAACAAGGTAGTGTCAATCGAACCTTTGCTAAAACCAGATTTCACAAGATAAGAGGATAGAGCATCATACCATGCATGAGGCGCCTGTTTCAGACCATATAAAGCCTTATCTAACCTGTAAACATAGTTCGGATGTTTTGAATTCATAAATCCCTCAAGTTGTTCAACATACACTTCTTCTTTGAGAATTCCATTTAAGAAGGCAGTTTTGACATCCATCTGGTAGACTGTGAAGTTCTTGTAGGCAGCATAGGCAAGAAACATCCGAATAGCCTCAATTCGTGCAACTGGTGTGAATGTCTCATCGTAGTCAATTCCATCTTGTTGGCAATATCCCTTTGCAACCAATCGTGCTTTGTTGCGTACAAACTCCATTTTCATCCTTTTTGTTCTTGAAGATCCACTTGGTCTTAATTGGCTCCTTATTCTTGTAAGGATTGGGAACTAATTTCCATACCTCAAGACGTTCGAACTGATTAAGTTCTTCTTGCATTGCTTTCATCCAATCTGGACAACTTAGAGCTTCATTCACTGTCTTTGGTTCAACAATACTCACAAAATTCACAAATAGACATTCATTCACGGATGCAGTTGTTGGATTACCAATGATTTGAGAAATTGGATGAGCTCTTGTCGATTTGGTTGTGTGAGGAATTGGATCAAGTGGATTACCAAATTCTTCAGAATCAATAAAATCAGGAGAATGTTGTTCTGTCAATTGTTCACACGAAGTAGCAATTGGTTCAACAAAGTCGTCGGGATCATAAACTTCAGGATTGGTTGAAGGATTTGTCACTTGAGAGAAATTATGAGGTTGAGTATGCAACTCTGAATTATCGGTAGGTGAAGGAGAATCAGATGATGAATTAACATCTGATGATTGTGACAGTGAAGACTCATTGGGATCCATCTTTTTTGAATTTAAATTGGATGGTTCGTTTGCATTTACTTCAGATTCAGGAACTTTCTTTCTTTGGAACATGGAAAAATTCTTCATAAGATATCCAAATCTTGTGTTGTTGGAGTAGAGAATGATGATTTGACATTTGAAGCAGTCTTTGTTGCGGAAGCTTGTGGACTTTGAAGTTCGGGTCTTGAACTGTGTTGTTCAAGAACCATTCCCGAGAGTTCATCAAATCTAACATTCATACTCTCTTTGATTCTCTTGGTTCTTCGGTTATATACACGATAATGCAATGGATTCTCTTGAATAACCGATAAAATATGCCTCATCGCCTTTGGTTCAAACTTTCCCAGATTATCTCAATCATTGAGAACATAACATACACATCCAAAAATGTGTAAGAAGTTCACATTGGGCTTTCTTTTGTTAATCACCTCATACGGAGTTTTATCAAACCTCTTGTTGATGATGGATCTATTTTGAGTGAACCAGGCAGTAGCAACAGCTTCAGCCCATAGATTCGGAGGCAACTTAGAATAAGCAAGCATTGTTCTAGCTGCTTCAACAAGAGTTCGATTACGACGTTCAACTACTCCATTCTGTTGAGGTGTCTTGACAGCGGAAAATTGATGAGTAATACCCATGGACTTGAAGAAAGAATCTATTGTTGAATTCTTGAATTCAGTGCCATTATCCGAGCGAACAATTCTAACCGATGATTTAAGATTTACTTGGGTCTTCTTGATGAAATCAATAATCACACTCGGAGTATCACTCTTTGCATGAAGAAAAAATACCCAAGTATAACGAGAATAATCATCGACAATCACAAGAATGTATCGCTTGCCATGGATACTTTGAACTTTCATGGCCACACAAATCCATATGAATAAGGTGCAAAGGACCTTCTGTACTTAGAAACTTCTTTGGTTTGTGTGAAGCTTTCTTCATCTTTCCAATTGCACAAGCTGGACACACATGTTCACTTTCATACCTGTAGTCCGGAAGACCTTCAACAAGTTGTTTATCCACGAGCGCATTAATCGTTTGAAATTAAGATGAGAAAGACGGCGATGCCATAACCAAGAATTTTGTGCAGTTGCTTTAGAAAGAAGACAAATCTCTGAAGAATGAGATGGAATGTTGTTGAGATCAATTGTGAACAAATTGTTGTCTCTTGTTCTAGTAAGAATATCCACTCCCTCTTCAGTCTGCACTTTGCATTCATATCTCCTGAATTGTCACAAAATTGTCCAACACTGAAAAGATTGTGTCCTAGTCCTTCAACATAGGAAACTCTCTTGATAGTGACACCATTTTTAACAATGTCTCCATAACCGAGAATAGGAGCAATATGATCATTTCTGAATCTTACGGTTCCCATAAACTTTTCAACAAAGTTCGAAAGAATGGACTTGTTTCCAGTCATATGACGTGAACATCCCGAGTCAACATACCATACACAAATGAGGTATTCCTGCAAGGACAAGAAATATGTTTTAGGTACCCATGTTGATTGGGTCCTTGCAGGTTAGAGGGATAACATGCAAGTACACATAGAAAAAAAATTAAGCAAAATAACACACAACCAAACTTTTTATTCAAATAACAAACAAGCACACATAATTGTTCAAAACACAAATACGAATTACAAGCAAAGAAATGTAATGGTTTATACACAAGTTTTGATACAAGCGGGACTAGTCCTAGATGTATTAGCATTATCTAATGTATTTGATCTACGGATAATCCACACTTGTTTCACATTTGTTGTATTCCCATCAAGCTTGACTTTACTAGAAGCATGCAAAAATCTATCCTTAGGATCCATCTACTGCTACTAGTTAAGTACAAGTCACCTGAAACACGAACATTCTTTTATTAGCAAACAATTTGTTATTTTTGGTCTTAACAGGTTTCTTCTTGATGGTTTCTGTGGTCTTGTTCACTTTCTTGATGTTATTAGGTGACAACCAACCATACTGATCTTTGTATTTAGTCATTCCAGAAATAGTATCTCTAACCCTCTGTAAAGTGCACTTATGATTCTTCTGAGAATACCTAGGAAAACTAGAATACCGAACCTACTGAGGTTGTTTGTTACCTAATGAGAAAGTTTCATTCTTAACAATCTTTGGACCACTTCTTGTTTTGACTTCTAAACTCGTGGTGTTCTTAACACGTGTTTGCTTCCTTAACACGTGTTTGCTTCCTTAACACGTGTTTGCTACCTTAACACGTGTTTGCTCCTGTGTCAAACTCGTGGTGTTCTAAACACGTGTTTGCTTCCTTAACACGTGTTTGCTCCTGTGTCAAACTCGTGGTGTTCTAAACACGTGTTTGCTCCTTTAAACCGTGTGTTCTAAACACGTGTTTGCTCCTTTAAACCGTGGTGTTCTAAACACGTGTTTGCTCTTTAAACTCGTGGTGTTCTAAACACGTGTTTGCTCTTTAAACTCGTGGTGTTCTAAACACGTGTTTGCTCCTTTAAACTCGTGGTGTTCTAAACACGTGTTTGCTTTCTAAACTCGTGGTGTTCTTTAAACCGTGTTTGCTACCTTAACACGTGTTTGCTTCCTTAACACGTGTTTGCTCCTTTAAACTCGTGGTGTTCTAAACACGTGTTTGCTCCTGTTCAAACTCGTGGTGTTCTAAACACGTGTTTGCTTCTAAACTCGTTCAAGCCCTTCCTTAACACGTGTTTGCTTCCTTAACACGTGTTTGCTACCTTAACACGTGTTTGCTCCTGTGTCAAACTCGTGGTGTTCTAAACACGTGTTTGCTTCCTTAACACGTGTTTGCTCCTGTGTCAAACTCGTGGTGTTCTAAACACGTGTTTGCTCCTTTAAACTCGTGGTGTTCTAAACACGTGTTTGCTCTTTAACCCGTGGTGTTCTAAACACGTGTTTGCTTCTTTAACCCGTGGTGTTCTAAACACGTGTTTGTCTTAAACTCGTGGTGTTCTAAACACGTGTTTGCTCTTTAAACTCGTGGTGCTCAAACACGTGTTTGCTACCTTAACACGTGTTTGCTCCTGTTTTAAACTCGTGCTCCTGCTCAAACACGTGTTTGCTACCTTAACACGTGTTTGCTCCTGTGTCAAACTCGTGGTGTTCTAAACACGTGTTTCTCCTGTGTCAAACTCGTGGTGTTCTAAACACGTGTTTATCTCAAACACGTGCTACTGTTCTCTTTTTGTTCTAAACTCGTGGTGTTCTAAACACGTGTTTATCTTAAACACGTGCATCTGTTCAAACACGTGTTTGTCTTAAACTCGTGGTGTTCTAAACACGTGTTTGCTTTTAAACTCGTGGTGTTCTAAACACGTGTTTGCTTCCTTAACACGTGTTTGCTCCTGTGTCAAACTCGTGGTGTTCTAAACACGTGTTTGCTCCTTTAAACTCGTGGTGTTCTAAACACGTGTTTGCTCTTTAAACTCGTGGTGTTCTAAACACGTGTTTGCTCTTCTAAACTCGTGGTGTTCTTTAAACTGTTTGCTTCCTTAACACGTGTTTGCTTCCTTAACACGTGTTTGCTACCTTAACACGTGTTTGCTCCTGTGTCAAACTCGTGGTGTTCTAAACACGTGTTTACTCTTTAAACACGTGTGTTCTAAACACGTGTTTGCTTCCTTTCAAACTCGTGGTGTTCTTAACACGTGTTTGCTCCTGTGTCAAACTCGTGGTGTTCTAAACACGTGTTTATCTCAAACACGTGCTACTGTTCTCTTTTTGTTCTAAACTCGTGGTGTTCTAAACACGTGTTTATCTCAAACACGTGCAACTGTTCTCTTTTTGTTCTAAACACGTGTTTATCTCAAACACGTGCTACTGTTCTCTTTTTGTTCTAAACACGTGTTTATCTCAAACACGTGCTACTGTTCTCTTTTTGTTCTAAACTCGTGGTGTTCTAAACACGTGTTTATCTCAAACACGTGCATCTGTTCATTTTTTGTTCTAAACACGTGTTTATCTCAAACACGTGCTACTGTTCTCTTTTTGTTCTAAACTCGTGGTGTTCTAAACACGTGTTTATCTCAAACACGTGCTACTGTTCTCTTTTTGTTCTAAACTCGTGGTGTTCTAAACACGTGTTTATCTCAAACACGTGCTACTGTTCTCTTTTTGTTCTAAACTCGTGGTGTTCTAAACACGTGTTTATCTCAAACACGTGCATCTGTTCTATTTTTTATTTAAACACGTGTGTTTCTAAACACGTTTTTGCTTCTAAACTCGTGGTGTTCTTTAAACTCGTTCAAGCCCTTCCTTAACACGTGTTTGCTTCCTTAACACGTGTTTGCTTCCTTAACACGTGTTTGCTCCTGTGTCAAACTCGTGGTGTTTTCGTGGTGTTCTAAACACGTGTTTATCTCAAACACGTGCTACTGTTCTCTTTTTGTTCTAAACTCGTGGTGTTCTAAACACGTGTTTATCTCAAACACGTGCATCTGTTCATTTTTTTAATTTTTCCTTTTGTCGTATTTCGATGATGTCTGGAATACCTACAGTTTCATCAAAAGAGGCCCAATACATTAATGCATTAATTCTTCACGATCATGAAGTCGGTCGTACCAATTCACCCCCTAAATTGATAAAACTTGAAAATTTCTGGAGTTGGAAAAACGCTTTGAATCCTATATTCGCCTTACTGATTTCAACCAATGGGTGATGATTACTGAAGGATATGAGTGGCCAACTCATGAAGATGTTAATGGAAATGAGGTCCAATACAGGCTTGGGGATATGACTGAAGTGTTGAAGAAAGAATATGCCGTTGAAGGAAAGGCCTTGTCGAACTTAGAAATGTGTTTACCTCGGGATGCAATTCATCTTCTCGGAGAACATAAGACCTCTAAAGGTTTGTGGGATGCTTTAAACGCATACTGTGAAGGTGATGAGTTGATGAAAAAGGGAAGAATTAAACTGCTGAACAGACAATATGAAGTCTTTAACGGTTTGAAATCTGAAAGTTTAGATGATTTAATAACTCGTTTTAATCATCTGATTACTGAACTGGGATATTTTGGTGTTACATTTACACAAAATAAACTAGTAGATAAATTTTTGGATTCTCTGCCGAACAAATGGAATGATTTTGTGCATAGTCTTCAAGAAGAGAAGAATTATGAATCTTATACCTTGGCTGAGATTGTCTCAAAAGTAAAGAACAGGGAAATGAAGCGTAAAGCAAAAGATGACCTTTCTGTTTTTCAACAAAATCCGAGTCTTTATCATGCTAATACTGATAATCTATTGTTTTCATCTTCCTCTGCTTCTGGAAGTGGATCTACTGCTCTTTTATCCACTGAAACCATTCATCCTGTTATGGATCCTGATGGAATTGCTGGATACATGGTTTATGACAATTCGTCTACAACTAAGAATAGCAGTGGATCAAGAAACAGTGGAAACACAACTGTTCGCTCGATGCCAATGAGTATGCAATCTGCTGAAGGACGTATGCAAGTTTTTGCTGCAATGTGTTCTGCTCATGAGGCATTTATCAATGGGAAAATTTCAGATCCAAGTTTGATTGATAGAGATTATGAACAAGTTGATCCTGATGATTTAGAGGAAATGGACTTGAAGTGGCAAATGGCGATGCTCACTATAAAAGCTCGTCGTTTTATGCAACGCACAGGAAGAAATCTTGCATCTGACAAGAATAGAGGATTTGACAAGTCGAAGGTTAAGTGTTATAATTGTGATGGTTTTGGTCATTTTGCTAAGGAATGTCAAAGACCAAAGCGTTTTGATAATTCTACAGCTAATCGTCAGAACTACAATCAGGGAGGTGTGCAAGCTGGAAATCAAATCAAATCAACCAAAGCTACAGAGCATGATGGAATGATCATTCAGGAACTTCCTACAGAACATCAAGTTCAAAATCCTGAAAATGCCATGGTGGCAAGACAGGAAGATGGTACTTATCTTTGGACAAAGGAGAATGAACCTGAAAATGCTTTGCTAGCTGAGATTTATGATGAAGTAGCTAATGTGATTGATGACGGAAGTGCTGCGTTTGATTATGCCCTTTATACAAGTGAAGAGGCTGCTGCTACTGATGCTGCATTAAAAATTTCTGATGATGAAAAGGATGCAGATGAAGCAGTGAAACTTAAAAAGGCTGATAAGAAGATCGATGAATCTACTGATAAGACAAGCAGCCAGAGTGATAATCAATCGATGAGCTCAAGTGCAAAATTGGACAAGGCTATTTCTACAGAAGCTGATGATTTTGATATTCCTGAAGGCATGACAATATCAGACTTTGTTGCATATATGGCTGACTGCGATGATCGAGAGAAACAGGTAACTTTTTCTTATTTGACTGTTCATCGTATTTGCATGTTTGTTAAAGATTTGATGCAACAACATAGTATTGCCTCATCCAAGACTTTAGAGTTAGCCGCTAGTTATGAAACTATCAGCAAGGAACGTAGTTCATTTTTCTCTAAGAATAGTGCTTTACTTGATCAAGAACGTCAATTTAAGAGTAGGATTAAGTCACTTGACAATGATAATGCTGCCTTAAAAGACAAACTGAAAGAATCAATTTTTAGAGAAAATCTAGCAAATGAAAAGATAGTTTTTCTTTCTAGTGAGATCGGTAAGAAAGAGAAGGATTTGGCTGATGCTAGGGTTACCATTACTAAACATGAGACTACTTTAGCTAAATGGAGAGGAAGTGATCTGGTAGCTTCTTTAGGTAAACCTAGACATCCTAAGGATAAAACAGGACTAGGAGCTGATTACACTGATGTAAGACCTCCTTTTAACAACAACTTAGACCCTGTTCATCCAGATTTGGCTGAGTCTGATTCTGCTAAACCGGTGCTTACTGACTATCCTAAGTCATCCGTCTCCACTGAACCTAAGCAACCCAAATTCATTCCTAGACAACTGAGGACCAAAAACCATGATATACCACAGCTAAGTAAGAAGTTTGTCAAGAAAGGAATTCAGACTAGTTCAACTGAGGTTAAGTATGTTACTGAACCTGAACCTAGTGGTACCAAATCATTCTCAACTTCTGAGACTAAGGATCCTACTGTGGAAGAGATAGCGACTCAGGAGATTAAGAATATCTTGAATACCCCTCCATCTAAACCATCAGCTCAACAATCTTCTAGCAAGTCAGCACAACGATCTTGTTTTGCTTGTTTTGAAAAGGGACATGTGTATAGTTGTTGTCCCAACCGAGTTAGGAAGTCCTCTAGACAGTCAGTTTCTCCTGTTAAGTCAAATCAAAATAGAGGATTATCTCCTAATTCCCATGTTTCTTTTGAGCGAGGGAATGGTAAACAACAGAATGTGTCAAGTAGTTCTAATGGGATGGGTAATCAAACTTATGGTAAATTTGTTACACCTGTGGCTAAAAGAAATGATTCACCAAGATATGTTTCCCCTAGAAATAGATCTGGTCAGTCATCACAAAATGCAAATTCAGGGCATCATCGACAGAACTACAATTACCGTAACACATCTCGTGTTCCACAAGTGAATAGACCATTTTCCCCTAAAAGGTCTCAATCAAGGGTTGAGAATATACCTTTACAGCATGCTCAGCAAACATCCAAGGCACCTATTGGGAGCAATGGATATTGGACTGAAATGCTTGTTAAGGACGAGAATGGTAAACCCAAGTCTATAAAGGCTTGGGTTGTCCTTGATAACTGATCCATTTTTGTTTCATGTGCAGGGGCTACCACCAATTCCTATTAGTATCTGGTATCTTGATAGCGGTTGCTCCAGGCACATGACAGGAGACAGAAGACTTCTGTCTGAGTTTGTAAATATTAAAGGATCACATGTAAATTTTGCTGGTTCCAAGGGCGGACAAATCACTGGACAAGGTGATGTCGTCGATGGAAAACTTACTTTAAAGAATGTCAATTACGTGGAAGAACTTACTCATAATCTGATGAGTGTATCACAAATTTGTGACCGAGGAAATTCAGTTTTCTTCAACGATAAAGCTGCATTCGTCTTGAAACCGGGTTTTGTTATTCCAGATGATTGGATATTGTTGACTGCTCCTCGTAAACGCGATATTTATGGTTTAATGTTAGGAACCAAGAATGTTCAGAAGGAAGTTTGTTTGTTGTCTAAGGCAAGCGAAAGTGATTCTCTCTTATGGCATAGAAGAATGGGACATCTACATTTCCGGAAGATGAATTACATTGTGAAGAATGATCTGGTTCAAGGTGTTCCTAAAAAGAAGTTTGAATTGGAAGATAGATGTGTTCCATGCTTGAAAGGCAAACAACAGAAAAAGCCTCACAAGCCCAAGACACAAAATTCAATTGCCGCTCCTTTTGAGTTACTTCATATGGATCTCTTTGGTCCAGTCAATGTTAGGAGTAGAGGGGGAATGTACTACTGCTTGGTTGTCACTGATGATTATTCAAGGTTTTCATGGGTTTTCTTCTTAGCTACCAAAGATGAGACTACGGAGATTCTAATTAACTTTTTCACTGAAGCTGAGAATCTCTACAACACGAAGATCAAACGAATCAGGAGTGACAATGGCACGGAGTTCAAAAACTCAGTGATGGATGTTTTCTGTTTGTCTAAAGGAATTCAACATCAATTTAGTGCTCCGTATGAACCTCAGCAAAATGGAGTTGCTGAGAGAAAGAATAGGACCTTGATCGAGACTGCCAGAACTATGCTTGCTGATTCAGGTCTACCAACTATGTTTTGGGCAGAAGCTGTGAACACAGCTTGTCATGTGTTAAATCGGGTGCTAACTGTTAAAAGGTTTAATAAGACTTGTTATGAACTTCTCAACAAACGAAAACCTGATTTGTCGGGATTGGAACCGTTTGGTGTTCCTTGTACTTTTCTGAAAACTTCTCCTCAACCAAAGTTTAATTCTAAAGTTGAAGAAGGTTTCTTTCTTGGATATAAACCGGGAACCCCCATTCGTCGTGTTTTCAATTCGCAGACAGGTAGAGTCGATCTTGGTACTAATGTCGTGATTGTAAGTTATAAACCTGCTACTCATGCTGGTTCTGAGTCAAGTTTTGCTTATGATAGTGTGTTTACTTCACTTAAGGGTCCAATTTCTTTTCCTGGTACTCCTATTGATGAAAATGTTGATATTATTAGAGATCACTTGAATTATGATTCTGAGGTTACTCCTGTTGCACCTATTACTGCTGATGTACCACCAACCAGAGTTGTTCCTACAACTGAGGTTGGTCAATCCAGTGGTTCAAGAGATCCAACTAATATTCCACTACCAGATGATGACCCGCTTGACTCATCTTCTTCTTCATCTTCTGAACCTGATGGAGAGTCTCCCACCCAAATTGTTCCGAATATGGGTGATGATTTTCCAAGTCACAAAACCCCTCAACATAGAGCAACTAAAGATCATCCAGTTGAAAATATTCTTGGTGAAGCTTCAGCATCTGTCCGAACTAGAAATCAGTTAAATAAGGAGATGACTAGCTTATTTTGTGAAGTGAAGGATACAGGTTTAATAACTGAATGTTTATACTCATGTTTTATTTCACAAGAAGAACCCAAGAATGTTAAGATAGCACTTCAAGATCCGTTTTGGGTTGAGGCTATGCAAGAAGAATTGGCTCAATTTGAAAAACTTGGAGTATGGGAATTAGTTGATGTGCCTAGAGGTATCGAACCAATTGGAACTCGTTGGGTATTTAAATGCAAACGAGATGACAAAGGGATTGTTACAAGAAATAAGGCACGTCTAGTTGTTCAGGGTTTTGCACAGCGAGAAGGTTATGACTACAATGAAACTTTTGCACCAGTTGCTCGGATTGAAGCTATAAGGCTATTTTTAGCTTATGCTAGTTTCAAAGGAATAAAGGTGTATCAGTTGGATGTGAAGAGTGCCTTCTTATATGGAGAAGTTAAGGAAGAAGTGTATGTTCGTCAACCACCGGGGTTTGAAGATCCAAATTATTCAAGAAGGGCATATCGACTGGATAAAGCTCTTTATGGATTACATCAAGCACCAAGAGTGTGGTATGAGAAATTGTCAACACATTTGTTGACAAATGGATTTACAAGAGGATCGATAGACAGCACGTTGTTTATCAAATGGCAGAAGCAAGATTATATAATTGTGCAAGTTTATGTGGATGATATCATTTTTGGTTCATCTGACATTAAGATGTGCAAGGATTTTGAAATGAGTATGAAGAAGGAATTTGAAATGAGTGCTATGGGAGAATTAAAATTTTTCCTTGGACTGCAAGTTGATCAACGAAAAGATGGATTTTTCATTCACCAGACTAAGTATGTCAATGACATCTTGGAAAGGTTTCAAATGTTAGAATCCAAGACTTATGGTACTCCTATTCAGTTGAATCATGGTTTAGGAGTTCCTAATTCTAAAGATACACTTGTGGATGCTACTTATTATCGGGCGATCATCGGCTCATTGATGTATTTAACTGCTTCGCGTCCAGATATCATGTTTGTCTGTTTGTCTGTGTGCTAGATTTCAAGCAAATCCGAAAGAGTCACATTTAACAGCTGTAAAACGGATCCTCAGATATTTAAAGGGAAACCAAGGACTTGGTCTATGGTATCCGTTGGGAGGAACGTTTGAGTTTGTTGCTTACACTGATTCGGACTTTGGAGGTTGTAACAATGATAGGAAGTCTACGACTGGCGGATGTCAATTCTTAGGAGGGAGACTTGTATCGTGGCAATGTAAGAAGCAGACATCGGTGGCTCAGTCTACTTGTGAGGCAGAGTACATGGCTGCTGGAAGCTGCTGTTCCCAGGTATTATGGATTCAGCAACAACTTCGAGACTACGGTATGGATTTTCTTGATACCCCTATTAAGATTGATAATAAGTCAGCTATAGATATAACTAATAACCCTGTCTTGCATAAAGTCACCAAGCATATTGACATTAGACATCATTTTTTGCGTGACTGTGCCCAAAAGAAGTTAATTCATTTGGAAAAAGTTATAACTGATGATAATCTAGCTGATTTGTATACTAAAGCATTTGATAAGACTCGCTTTGAAAAGCTGATTCTTCTAAATGGTATGAAGAATGCTGATTCATATTAGATCTCTCAAAGAACTATTTTTCTTGTATATTTTATTTTATTTTCTTTGTGTCTAGTTTAATTCTGTAAATAGCTAGAGTCATAAAAATACAAAAAGAATGTCTAGTTTAAGTTTGTATATAATTAGTGTCATCAAAAATAAAAAAAAAAAAAACTGAAAAATGAGAAAAACAAAAAGAAAAAAATAGAGTTGTAAGTTGATGCTTTAAGAAGATTAGAAGTGAGGATAATTTAGCTTTTAAGCCTGCTTAATCGTAATATAATTGCTTAGTTCAGTGATTACAATTTATGATGTATCGGTAGACATAAAGTACCAAGGTTTCCTTATAATCCGAACTTAACTTATACAATGTACTTGTGGGAAACGTATTCAGATATATGGCTGAGAATGCTTGTTCTTAAAAGAGACAAGTCCTTTAAATCTTATGAAAGATCTTGCATTATCATTATGTATATTTGGTTTTTAAAAGGAAGGTCTCGGATACATATATGTGTATGTATTGCTTTTTCGGATGTATATTTGTGACAAGATATGCAAATATCTAATAAAACTAAATCTGTTGATAATATGAAGCTAATGTGGCCTTTGAGATTCGAACAAGTAAGTCCTTGGGGTGTCTTTGTATACCTAGCCTACCTAAAGTTTCCAACTTGGGATAGGTTGTCAGAAAGTTCGCTACACGGGTCTCATAGAAAGTCACGGGTTTTCATAAGTGCTTTAAAGTAAATTAATGTCACAAATATGCAAGTACTTGGCATTATGCAATGTTAAGTATATTTCCGTACGTGAGTCAAGTTAAGTCGCTTTGCGCGTGAGGAATCACCGACCTGTCACCGCTGGCTTGATTCTTAAAGACTTTCTTACCTTACTCACCAAATGTCTAAATTTTAGTGCATGTGTCGATTGTGAGAGTGTATCTGAATATGGGTCACATAAGTTCGCAAATAAAATGTGTGGCATGAGTAACTTACTAGGTTACATGGTGACTGTCCTTGGCTCAAGTAATACGAAAGTGCCACAAAACCCAAAGGAAACTGGAAGTACCGAGTGTTTAAGAGGACAAACATACCGGTAATCGTGGTTGAGTCATTGTTCATAACTAATAATAAGAGAACTATTTCTCACTTGCAGGCTTATGTAATTGCTAATCTGATCTAATCCGCAGAAACTTAGAATTTCTTGTAAATAAATAATGAGGTTTAAATTTAAAGTTTTTATTTTGTCTTTTAATTTTTATTTTTGTACTTCCATCTTATGCGTCAAGTAGTTGTGTCAAAACTAGTTCTTATTGCACGAGAGAGTTGATAAGCATCTAATGATTCTATTGTTCAGCTATATGGTCCTTAACTGGATTATATGAGTCTTTATTGCTTGAAGTATTATGTTAAAAGATTGTTTTCTGATATGGACATTAATTTGTTTAAGATTACGGAAATGATCTTACTGAATTTTGTTGCTTTGGAAAAGTCAAAATATAGTCAAGATTAGTTTGATATGTTTTTGAGATTTCAATTTGTTTTTGGTGAAAGTGCCGGGGACCGATCGATTCAAGAATTTGTTTTTTTTTTTTGGTGAAAAGATATGCTTGACGATGATTCTTGACTGACCATAGGTTTTCATTTCGATATTTTCTTTGCATGCTTAAAATAATGTCATCTGTTGATATTGATGCATTGATGAGTTTCCTTTAAGTGTGCAGGACTTTCGATATTGGAATTATGTGTTTTCCAAAGTTGTTAAAAAGTATCTTACCCGGTATCATTAGTTAAGGGGGAGTTTGTTTTTGCAGGCTTTCGATTGCTAATGATTATCGGTGAATGAATTGAGTCCAAATCAAGTCATGGTATCGATGTTTTAAATGTCCGTTAGTTTATGGTTTTATACATCACATTAACTTGTTGTGTAAGTTAACCAAAGTTTCTAAAACGGTTTTTCAGTTGATACAGGTATATGGTAAAGTCACGATTATCAGGTTTGATTGTTAAAATTTTATCTGCTAATGATGACTTGATTTTCAGAGGGTTCAATCATTAAGTTTCATACAGGTTATCTCTATCCTGTGTATTGGCTGGTTATTCAGGTTTGAAGGTAAAGGGTATGAAATTTCTCTAAGTGTTGTTTGAAAATGTGTTTGTTTTTATACAGGTAACACGCGTTTGGTTCACACCACGCGTTTGGACTTCCTTCACGTGTTTGGCTGTCTACAACGTGTTTGGATTTGACCACGCGTTTGAATTTGGATCGCGTGTTTGACTTACTTTACACGCGTTTGGATTTAGACCACGTGGTTGACCTAATTTACACGCGTTTGGGTCACGGGTATATATATACCATGACCAAACTCGTTCATTTTTACCATTTTCAATTTTTTTCAAATTCATTTTCACCCGAGTTTTACCCCCAAACACGCGTTTAGCTAAAATCGTGCATATTGTCAAAACCGTGCAATTGGTTACTGTTTGTGATTAGTATTTGTACTTCGTGATTTGTTATTATTCATCGACCATCTTCGTGTTAATTACAGGTATGTTTTCTTTGATTTTGTTTGATTTTCAAAGAAATATTTGTTTGTTTCTGAATTTAGATGACGATGAACAGTAACTTAGGGTTGGATTTAACACGCGTTTGAAAATTAGAAATCAAAATTTGATCACACGCGTTTGACAAATAACGTGTTTACAAACCTTTTGTTCCACGCGTTTGACAAATAACGTGTTTACAAACCTTTTGTTCCACGCGTTTGGCAAATAACGTGTTTACAAACCTTTTGTTCCACGCGTTTGGCAAAACACGTGTTTACAAACCCATGCTTCACGTGTTTACCCATTGTACCACGCGTTTACCCTGTTACACGCGTTTACCTTTGGTCACACGCGTTTACCCTTCTACACGCGTTTACCTTTGGTCACACGCGTTTACCCTTCTACACGCGTTTACCTTTGGTCACACGCGTTTACCCTTCTACACGCGTTTACCTTTGATCACACGCGTTGTCACACGCGTTTACCCTTTTACACGCGTTTACCTTTGGTCACACGCGTTTACCCTTCTACACGCGTTTACCTTTGGTCACACGCGTTTACCCTTCTACACGCGTTTACCTTTGATCACACGCGTTTACCCTTCTACACGCGTTTACCTTTGATCACACGCGTTTGCCATGTACACGCGTTTGGATTTAGACCACGTGGTTGACCTAATTTACACGCGTTTGGGTCACGGGTATATATATACCATGACCAAACTCGTTCATTTTTACCATTTTCAATTTTTTTCAAATTCATTTTCACCCGAGTTTTACCCCCAAACACGCGTTTAGCTAAAATCGTGCATATTGTCAAAACCGTGCAATTGGTTACTGTTTGTGATTAGTATTTGTACTTCGTGATTTGTTATTATTCATCGACCATCTTCGTGTTAATTACAGGTATGTTTTCTTTGATTTTGTTTGATTTTCAAAGAAATATTTGTTTGTTTCTGAATTTAGATGACGATGAACAGTAACTTAGGGTTGGATTTAACACGCGTTTGAAAATTAGAAATCAAAATTTGATCACACGCGTTTGGCAAATAACGTGTTTACAAACCTTTTGTTCCACGCGTTTGGCAAATAACGTGTTTACAAACCTTTTGTTCCACGCGTTTGGCAAAACACGTGTTTACAAACCCATGCTTCACGTGTTTACCCATTGTACCACGCGTTTACCTTTGGTCACACGCGTTTACCCTTCTACACGCGTTTACCTTTGGTCACACGCGTTTACCCTTCTACACGCGTTTACCTTTGGTCACACGCGTTTACCCTTCTACACGCGTTTACCTTTGATCACACGCGTTTGCCATGATACCACGCGTTTGAAGATTGGTTCACGTGTTTAGGTTTTTGTAGCAGATTTCACGCGTTTGAAACTTTTACACGCGTTTACAAGCAGTTTCCAAATTTTCTAAGTTTTATTGTGCAGAATTATTATTGCTAAATTTTCGTTATTGCACTATTGTTTTTGTTTTCCAGAAATGGCAGGAAATCCAAGAAATTTCTTCTCAACTCACAATCAGTTGATCGATTTGTCGAGAGATCGAAGAAATGTGGAATTTAATGGATTGCTTCAGTATCTGGAACGCTCACGTATTCTTTTCGTGCTAACTCACAATCCAGTACTATATCAAGGATATCTGCATCAATTTTGGAATAATGCTTCTATAAGGGTGGTTCAAGCGCAGCCAGCACAAGGAGATAGACCTGCTGTCCCTCGGAGTGTTAGGTTTCAGACAACTGTGGCTAATCAGACTTTTTCTTTCTCTGCTGCTGATTTGAGAGAGATATTGCATTTAGGGACTGTTGAAGAAGAAAATGGTCCGATAGAGTTTGAAGAAACCTTGGTCAGAGGATGCTTTGGAAGAATGGGACATGCTACGCCAGGTGCTAAGTGGCCGATTGCGAAGGCAGGATTCTATGGCCAATGGAGGTTTTTGGCTCATGTATTGATTGTGGCGATCAGTAACCGTCATGCAGGGTTTGATCAGCTCAATAAGCAAGTAGGTTCGCAGATGGTGGCCTTGACTTTGAATCGACCATATTCATTCTCGGATTACTTCTTTGATATTTTGAAGACCCAGATTACTCAGACGGGGTCGCAGAGGTTTATGATGTTGCCAAGGATAACGATGGCGATCATTAATCATTTTGTACAGAATCTGCCAGTCTTGCAAGATATATATGAGATTGTTTCTCCACCAAATAGGATTTGGTCGATGATGTTGAAGGTTAAGGATAGTTATCCGAATCCACAGATTGTGCCATTGTTTGGACACTTGATAAATCCGAACTATAGAGCTCCAGCAGTTGGATGGGAAGATGAAGTTGAAGTCGCAGAAGGTGGAAATGATGATGCACCACCACCACCACACGGACCTCAAGTTCAAGTTCCACGTGCTGTCCCTCGGAGTGTTAGGTTTCAGACAACTGTGGCTAATCAGACTTTTTCTTTCTCTGCTGCTGATTTGAGAGAGATATTGCATTTAGGGACTGTTGAAGAAGAAAATGGTCCGATAGAGTTTGAAGAAACCTTGGTCAGAGGATGCTTTGGAAGAATGGGACATGCTACGCCAGGTGCTAAGTGGCCGATTGCGAAGGCAGGATTCTATGGCCAATGGAGGTTTTTGGCTCATGTATTGATTGTGGCGATCAGTAACCGTCATGCAGGGTTTGATCAGCTCAATAAGCAAGTAGGTTCGCAGATGGTGGCCTTGACTTTGAATCGACCATATTCATTCTCGGATTACTTCTTTGATATTTTGAAGACCCAGATTACTCAGACGGGGTCGCAGAGGTTTATGATGTTGCCAAGGATAACGATGGCGATCATTAATCATTTTGTACAGAATCTGCCAGTCTTGCAAGATATATATGAGATTGTTTCTCCACCAAATAGGATTTGGTCGATGATGTTGAAGGTTAAGGATAGTTATCCGAATCCACAGATTGTGCCATTGTTTGGACACTTGATAAATCCGAACTATAGAGCTCCAGCAGTTGGATGGGAAGATGAAGTTGAAGTCGCAGAAGGTGGAAATGATGATGCACCACCACCACCACCACCACCACCACCACCACACGGACCTCAAGTTCAAGTTCCACGTGCGGTCCCACGTCAACGACAAGTTCAACGACGGGTTCGTCCACGAGTTCATCCTCAAGTGGCACCACAGGCTCAACCTGATGTTAGGCCAGTACAAGCTGCTGCTGAAGATATTCAGGCGGATAATGAAGCAATGGAAGATCTGTTAGATAGGGCAGAAGGTGCTAACCCTGAAGTTGGTGAAGCTTTTGTGCATGCTGCATTGGATCCACATGATGTGATTGCTCAAGTGGATAATTTTCAAGCTTTGGATAACTTAGAATTGTTTGTAGAGTCAGATGCTGAACGAGATCAAGAATTGGATAGATTATTGGAAGATGTCGATGACCCTCTGAATGTTGCTGGTGATGCCGCAGAAAGTTCAAGAGAAAAGACTGTTGATCCAGAGGTTACAGAGAGTGATTCCGATATTGATGTGACTGGACGTGCAAGTGCTTCTTCTCCTGTTGAAAGAACTTTGAAGAGGGTTCGCACTGAAGATGAGAGTGAACCAGAGGAAGAGGAGATTCCTTTGATCAGACGAAGGAAAGTGCCTAGGTCGGGAAAGGTTCTACCTGCTCATTTGACTGAGGCGTTTGAGACTTATAGACGACAAGAAGAGTCTGAGAGAGATGAGGTGACGGAAGGATCAGTTCCTGATGAACCTGTACATACAGAGGTACCTGTTGTTGCTACGGTGTCTACGTCGTCTTCAATCGGATATAGAAGGAAGAAACTTCGTCCACATCGAGTTGCAGTAACTCAATCTGAATCAATACAAGTGTCAGTTCCTCAAGATACACAGAGTGCTTCGATGAGGCCTGTTGTTCCTATAAGCACTGTGTTTACGACACTTCTACGTCCACTACAACCGCCTTTGATCGGACGACCTCCAGTTTCTACACAATCTCCTACTAGACCTTTTGGAGTCAGACCAACAGTTGAACCTGCGCATATCATGTCAACTCAATTCAAGGTGAATCATTTGGAGACAAGAGTTATGACATTGGAAGCTCAAATGAAGTCAATGCAAGGGTTAGTTGGGAAGTTAGTTGCTGATTTGGAAGATGAAAAGCGTCAAAGTGCTGAACTCAGAGAACAGCTTCGGCAGTTATTGGCTCAAGGGGGAGATGGTTGTAGGGAAACTGAGTTGAAAAGGAAAGAGGATGAAGATCATGATGATGATGCAAATGCTGATGGTGAGCCAAGAACTGAAGCTCAAGCAGAAGCATCGACTCAGGGGGAGACACCAAGACAAAGAGAGTCAGAGATTGCTGGTACAGCTGGTGCTAGTACGTCTGGGACTGAGAGAGATTCAGGAAAAGCTGTGATGGTTGCTCCAGATGTAGTTCTTACTGATGATGATGCAAATGCTGATGGTGAGCCAAGAACTGAAGCTCAAGCAGAAGCATCGACTCAGGGGGAGACACCAAGACAAACGCAGAGTGCTTCGATTAGGCCTGTTGTTCCTATAAGCACTGTGTTTACGACACTTCTACGTCCACTACAACCGCCTTTGATCGGACGACCTCCAGTTTCTACACAATCTCCTACTAGACCTTTTGGAGTCAGACCAACAGTTGAACCTGCGCATATCATGTCAACTCAATTCAAGGTGAATCATTTGGAGACAAGAGTTATGACATTGGAAGCTCAAATGAAGTCAATGCAAGGGTTAGTTGGGAAGTTAGTTGCTGATTTGGAAGATGAAAAGCGTCAAAGTGCTGAACTCAGAGAACAGCTTCGGCAGTTATTGGCTCAAGGGGGAGATGGTTGTAGGGAAACTGAGTTGAAAAGGAAAGAGGATGAAGATCATGATGATGATGCAAATGCTGATGGTGAGCCAAGAACTGAAGCTCAAGCAGAAGCATCGACTCAGGGGGAGACACCAAGACAAAGAGAGTCAGAGATTGCTGGTACAGCTGGTGCTAGTACGTCTGGGACTGAGAGAGATTCAGGAAAAGCTGTGATGGTTGCTCCAGATGTAGTTCTTACTGAAGATGAGAGTGAACCAGAGGAAGAGGAGATTCCTTTGATCAGACGAAGGAAAGTGCCTAGGTCGGGAAAGGTTCTACCTGCTCATTTGACTGAGGCGTTTGAGACTTATAGACGACAAGAAGAGTCTGAGAGAGATGAGGTGACGGAAGGATCAGTTCCTGATGAACCTGTACATACAGAGGTACCTGTTGTTGCTACGGTGTCTACGTCGTCTTCAATCGGATATAGAAGGAAGAAACTTCGTCCACATCGAGTTGCAGTAACTCAATCTGAATCAATACAAGTGTCAGTTCCTCAAGATACACAGAGTGCTTCGATGAGGCCTGTTGTTCCTATAAGCACTGTGTTTACGACACTTCTACGTCCACTACAACCGCCTTTGATCGGACGACCTCCAGTTTCTACACAATCTCCTACTAGACCTTTTGGAGTCAGACCAACAGTTGAACCTGCGCATATCATGTCAACTCAATTCAAGGTGAATCATTTGGAGACAAGAGTTATGACATTGGAAGCTCAAATGAAGTCAATGCAAGGGTTAGTTGGGAAGTTAGTTGCTGATTTGGAAGATGAAAAGCGTCAAAGTGCTGAACTCAGAGAACAGCTTCGGCAGTTATTGGCTCAAGGGGGAGATGGTTGTAGGGAAACTGAGTTGAAAAGGAAAGAGGATGAAGATCATGATGATGATGCAAATGCTGATGGTGAGCCAAGAACTGAAGCTCAAGCAGAAGCATCGACTCAGGGGGAGACACCAAGACAAAGAGAGTCAGAGATTGCTGGTACAGCTGGTGCTAGTACGTCTGGGACTGAGAGAGATTCAGGAAAAGCTGTGATGGTTGCTCCAGATGTAGTTCTTACTGATGATGATGAAGGTTTGGAAGAAGGTGAAATGATTCCTGATTTGGACTGGACTAATGTTTTTCAAGATGATGATTTTGTGCAACAACAAGCACAAGCTCAAGATCAACAAGTTCCAGATGATCAACAAGAGGTTCAAGCTGAACGAGTTTTTATTCCAAGTTCAAGAACTCTACACTTTACGGTTTTTGCCAAAGTTGGAGATAATGAAGATGGAATTACTCTAAGCTGGAATATTGAAGATTCTAAGGAATTTGATGTGACAGAGTATCCAGTGCCAAGTAGGGATGAAGATCATGATGATGATGCAAATGCTGATGGTGAGCCAAGAACTGAAGCTCAAGCAGAAGCATCGACTCAGGGGGAGACACCAAGACAAAGAGAGTCAGAGATTGCTGGTACAGCTGGTGCTAGTACGTCTGGGACTGAGAGAGATTCAGGAAAAGCTGTGATGGTTGCTCCAGATGTAGTTCTTACTGATGATGATGATAGTGATTCCAATTCAGGTAACTCCAATTCTGATTCTACTACCAATAAGTCTTCAGAGTCAGAGTTGCACCCATTAATAGTGCATAGACTAAAGAGGAGATTGGGATATGATCCACAAGCTCATTTGAGAGCTATGGCAGATTTTATGGATCCTGATGATTATTATGATCCAGGATCATATAAGGATCAAATGAAAGAGCAGTTAGGGTTAACTCTTACACCCTCAGAGTCAGAGTCGGATTCAGATTCGGATTTTGAACCTTAAGTAATTAATGATTTGTGTACTTTAGATGTAAAATAAGATAAAAATTATAAGATAAATATTGGTGTACTTAATTGTTACATTATATTTATGATATAGTTTATTTTATTTATGCTATCTTTTATGTCTTGATGTTGTTTGTCTTTGCATATTTGAACTTTTAAATTTCAGATAAGCTTCAAAAGATAGGTACAGGTACATCTAAGGTTCAAAATGATGATTCTGATGATGATGAAGGTTTGGAAGAAGGTGAAATGATTCCTGATTTGGACTGGACTAATGTTTTTCAAGATGATGATTTTGTGCAACAACAAGCACAAGCTCAAGATCAACAAGTTCCAGATGATCAACAAGAGGTTCAAGCTGAACGAGTTTTTATTCCAAGTTCAAGAACTCTACACTTTACGGTTTTTGCCAAAGTTGGAGATAATGAAGATGGAATTACTCTAAGCTGGAATATTGAAGATTCTAAGGAATTTGATGTGACAGAGTATCCAGTGCCAAGTAGGGATGAAGATCACCTACATCAAATTGATAGAAGAGTACCGGCAAGAGGGTTGGTAGGAGAAAGTATGAAACCATCTATTTTTTGGGATTTTGTTAGTGATCGAGATGCTCATAAGTATGTTACTACTATTTTGAGTTGGTTTTTTGATGATGAGCTGAAATTGTTTATTATTAAAAGAGATGATGGTTGTCAGTACTTAAAGCCTATGAAGAGATATTTTAAAAGCCTTGGTGAATCCGATTTAATGGATTTAGGAAGGAAAAGGCTTGTTAATCCAAGTGGAAATGGTTATGCAACTTACTGGAGTAGAAAGTTGCAAGATGATTATAGGAAAAGGTTTTATGATAATTTTGATAAAACCAGTGTGTACATAACGCCAAGATCTTTGAAGAAAGTTACAAAAGATGATGGTACGATAGAATTTACTCAAAGATCAATTAAGCGTGTACTGAAGGTTCCAGTCAAGAAATGGCCTCAGGATGTTTTGAGTACACTTGATCACTGGGAGATTCATAGGGACACTGGTGAAGCATTGATGTATGGAGATAGAGATAAGAGAATTATTTTGTTACGTGTATTTGATCCTATGCAGATTGTGAATCTTTCCAGAGATGATCAGAGAAGATTATATGACACTGAATGTCTGTTTAGACCTTCATGGACCACTGAGGAAAGCAGATATAGGAAGATTTTGCGTATTTGTCTACATGCTAATATTCATGCAAATAGCAGGAGATTGTTATTTGATGGATAGTGTTTTTACAAGACTGAAGAAATCGTGTAGCTGATGTCAAGGGGGAGACTGTAAGTGCATGATTCTGTTGACAACAGCAACAGCGATTTGATCAGTATATGTTCATGTTTTGTAATATGTAATCATAGACTTATATTATGTTTAAACTTGTTATTTGGACTTAAGTAATGTGAATGATTACATATTGATCAGAGTTTTGGTATGTTTAATGTTTACGACTTGTATGAATGTGATTATAAATAACATACAGATACAAGTGATAAACTGGTCACGTTTTGAGTAATTAAAGTTTACTTAAAAGATGACAAAATAAAGTGTATGCAAACTCGTGCTACAGTAACACGAGTTTGGCTAAACTCGTGTGCTACAGTAACACGAGTTTGCTAAACTCGTGTGCTACAGTAACACGAGTTTGCCTAAACACGTGTGCTACAGTAACACGAGTTTGGCTAAACTCGTGTGCTACAGTAACACGAGTTTGGCTAAACTCGTGTGCTACAGTAACACGAGTTTGGCTAAACTCGTGTGCTACAGTAACACGAGTTTGCTAAACTCGTGTGCTACAGTAACACGAGTTTGGCTAAACTCGTGTGCTACAGTAACACGAGTTTGGCTAAACTCGTGTGCTACAGTAACACGAGTTTGGCTAAACTCGTGTGCTACAGTAACACGAGTTTGGCTAAACTCGTGTGCTACAGTAACACGAGTTTGGCTAAACTCGTGTGCTACAGTAACACGAGTTTGGCTAAACTCGTGTGCTACAGTAACACGAGTTTGGCTAAACTCGTGTGCTACAGTAACACGAGTTTGGCTAAACTCGTGTGCTACAGTAACACGAGTTTGGCTAAACTCGTGTGCTACAGTAACACGAGTTTGGCTAAACTCGTGTGCTACAGTAACACGAGTTTGGCTAAACTCGTGTGCTACAGTAACACGAGTTTGGCTAAACTCGTGTGCTACAGTAACACGAGTTTGCTAAACTCGTGTGCTACAGTAACACGAGTTTGGCTAAACTCGTGTGCTACAGTAACACGAGTTTGCTAAACTCGTGTGCTACAGTAACACGAGTTTGGCTAAACTCGTGTGCTACAGTAACACGAGTTTGCTAAACTCGTGTGCTACAGTAACACGAGTTTGGCTAAACTCGTGTGCTACAGTAACACGAGTTTGGCTAAACTCGTGTGCTACAGTAACACGAGTTTGCTAAACTCGTGTGCTACAGTAACACGAGTTTGGCTAAACTCGTGTGCTACAGTAACACGAGTTTGGCTAAACTCGTGTGCTACAGTAACACGAGTTTGTAAACTCGTGTGCTAACAACAAGCACAAGCTCAAGATCAACAAGTTCCAGATGATCAACAAGAGGTTCAAGCTGAACGAGTTTTTATTCCAAGTTCAAGAACTCTACACTTTACGGTTTTTGCCAAAGTTGGAGATAATGAAGATGGAATTACTCTAAGCTGGAATATTGAAGATTCTAAGGAATTTGATGTGACAGAGTATCCAGTGCCAAGTAGGGATGAAGATCACCTACATCAAATTGATAGAAGAGTACCGGCAAGAGGGTTGGTAGGAGAAAGTATGAAACCATCTATTTTTTGGGATTTTGTTAGTGATCGAGATGCTCATAAGTATGTTACTACTATTTTGAGTTGGTTTTTTGATGATGAGCTGAAATTGTTTATTATTAAAAGAGATGATGGTTGTCAGTACTTAAAGCCTATGAAGAGATATTTTAAAAGCCTTGGTGAATCCGATTTAATGGATTTAGGAAGGAAAAGGCTTGTTAATCCAAGTGGAAATGGTTATGCAACTTACTGGAGTAGAAAGTTGCAAGATGATTATAGGAAAAGGTTTTATGATAATTTTGATAAAACCAGTGTGTACATAACGCCAAGATCTTTGAAGAAAGTTACAAAAGATGATGGTACGATAGAATTTACTCAAAGATCAATTAAGCGTGTACTGAAGGTTCCAGTCAAGAAATGGCCTCAGGATGTTTTGAGTACACTTGATCACTGGGAGATTCATAGGGACACTGGTGAAGCATTGATGTATGGAGATAGAGATAAGAGAATTATTTTGTTACGTGTATTTGATCCTATGCAGATTGTGAATCTTTCCAGAGATGATCAGAGAAGATTATATGACACTGAATGTCTGTTTAGACCTTCATGGACCACTGAGGAAAGCAGATATAGGAAGATTTTGCGTATTTGTCTACATGCTAATATTCATGCAAATAGCAGGAGATTGTTATTTGATGGATAGTGTTTTTACAAGACTGAAGAAATCGTGTAGCTGATGTCAAGGGGGAGACTGTAAGTGCATGATTCTGTTGACAACAGCAACAGCGATTTGATCAGTATATGTTCATGTTTTGTAATATGTAATCATAGACTTATATTATGTTTAAACTTGTTATTTGGACTTAAGTAATGTGAATGATTACATATTGATCAGAGTTTTGGTATGTTTAATGTTTACGACTTGTATGAATGTGATTATAAATAACATACAGATACAAGTGATAAACTGGTCACGTTTTGAGTAATTAAAGTTTACTTAAAAGATGACAAAATAAAGTGTATGCAAACTCGTGCTACAGTAACACGAGTTTGGCTAAACTCGTGTGCTACAGTAACACGAGTTTGCCTAAACACGTGTGCTACAGTAACACGAGTTTGCCTAAACACGTGTGCTACAGTAACACGAGTTTGGCTAAACTCGCGTGCTACAGTAACACGAGTTTGGTTAAATTCGTGTGCTACAGTAACACGAGTTTGGTTAAACTCGTGTGCTACAGTAACACGAGTTTGCCTAAACACGTGTGCTACAGTAACACGAGTTTGGTTAAATTCGTGTGCTACAGTAACACGAGTTTGGTTAAACTCGTGTGCTACAGTAACACGAGTTTGCCTAAACACGTGTGCTACAGTAACACGAGTTTGGTTAAATTCGTGTGCTACAGTAACACGAGTTTGGTTAAACTCGTGTGCTACAGTAACACGAGTTTGCCTAAACACGTGTGCTACAGTAACACGAGTTTGGCTTAAACTCGTGTGCTACAGTAACACGAGTTTGGCTTAAACTCGCGTGCTACAGTAACACGAGTTTGGTTAAATTCGTGTGCTACAGTAACACGAGTTTGGTTAAACTCGTGTGCTACAGTAACACGAGTTTGCCTAAACACGTGTGCTACAGTAACACGAGTTTGGTTAAACTCGTGTGCTACAGTAACACGAGTTTGCCTAAACACGTGTGCTACAGTAACACGAGTTTGGTTAAATTCGTGTGCTACAGTAACACGAGTTTGGTTAAACTCGTGTGCTACAGTAACACGAGTTTGCCTAAACACGTGTGCTACAGTAACACGAGTTTGGCTAAACTCGCGTGCTACAGTAACACGAGTTTGGTTAAATTCGTGTGCTACAGTAACACGAGTTTGGTTAAACTCGTGTGCTACAGTAACACGAGTTTGCCTAAACACGTGTGCTACAGTAACACGAGTTTGGTTAAATTCGTGTGCTACAGTAACACGAGTTTGGTTAAACTCGTGTGCTACAGTAACACGAGTTTGCCTAAACACGTGTGCTACAGTAACACGAGTTTGGTTAAATTCGTGTGCTACAGTAACACGAGTTTGGTTAAACTCGTGTGCTACAGTAACACGAGTTTGCCTAAACACGTGTGCTACAGTAACACGAGTTTGGCTTAAACTCGTGTGCTACAGTAACACGAGTTTGGCTTAAACTCGTGTGCTACAGTAACACGAGTTTGGCTTAAACTCGCGTGCTACAGTAACACGAGTTTGGTTAAATTCGTGTGCTACAGTAACACGAGTTTGGTTAAACTCGTGTGCTACAGTAACACGAGTTTGCCTAAACACGTGTGCTACAGTAACACGAGTTTATAAACTTTTGCACCCTTCTTTAGAAAATCATCAGCCTCAAAATCACTATCATTCGGTCTCACAAACTGGTCAGTCATCCCACATCTCAAATAAGATTCCCTATATAATGATGGGACTTCTTCTTGTGCTTTGAGCAAATGATTTAGATTGACATAACCTAACCCTGAAGTGAATATTGTTTCCGAATTTCTTGGCCTATTCAAAAAGATTTGTTGATATGAACGATTAATCTTATACAACTTATCTTGATAAGACTTGATTTCAGCTTTAAGCTCATCATTTTCTTTATTAAGTTTTTGTTTAAGAGAATCTTTTATACAACACTCATATTTTAGGTCAGAATTTTGTTTTCAAATTCCGTCAAATCAGGGATAGATTCTTTCAATTTCACATTTAAAGACTCAATGTCCTCAGCCAATGCATTTGCTCGAAACATCTCATTGGTCTTTTCGACTTGAAGTTGTCTGACGGTCTTGCTCAGTTCAAGAACTTTGGTCTCAAGTTCTTGTTTTTCAAGATGCAGTTTGGAGTTTTGAGTAAAAGTGACTGCCGCTTTTTCAGATTTCAAATTCTCAAATTCCTTTTGAAGCAAATCAAATTTACTTTGAAAATCTTTTTCTTTGTCTTCCAAATCGTTCTTTAATTTTAAATTCTTTTTACTCAAATCCCTGCAATCTTTTCTTGCAGTTTCACTCATATCCATATAGTGTTTTAACACTGATTTGGGAAGTGTTAGTACCTGATCATTCTCTGAAGAGCTTTCCTCAACATCATCCAATTCCTTTGATTTCTTGATCTTTGTCATGAAGCACACATTTGCTGCAAGTTCGTCTGTCTCCTCATCAGAAAGATGTAACCACTTGTCATCCTCAGCGAGAAGAGTAATTCCACTTTCTTCTTGTCTTGCGAGCAAAAGTTTGTACTTGTAGTATTCGGAGTTCTTTTGACGAGGTTTCGTGCAATTGATGGCAAAATGTCCAGGAAGACCACAATTATAGCATTTCTTGTCTTCATTTCTCTTATCCATGACCTTCTTCTCAAACTTCTTCTGATTATCAAACTTCTTCTCACCACCAACATATTCCTTCTTTGATTCAAACTTAGGAGCATTCGAATTCTTTACATACGAAGATAACTGATGAAGTCCTAAGCTGATTGTTGGTTGGTTTCTTCTTAAAGAATTTCTTCTTGAAAGCCTTCGTGAAATAAGCGAGTTCCTTGTACATCTCTTTTTGTCTTTCATCCAGATCAGAATCACTCATTCACTTGAATCAGAATCAGTGTCATACTCAACAAAGCTTTGTCTTGACACTTTTGAAGTTTTTTTCTCAGCTACCAAGGCTAATGGATCGGAATGTGAACTTTCTTCTTTCTTCTTTTGGATCCTCTGAACATCCTCAACATTCAGCTTCAGCTTTTCATACAAGGTGTGAATGGTAAGTTTCCCAAAGTCTGATTGTTGGTTGAGTTGGGTTCCATACACTTGCCATTCCTCTTCCAGATTTTGATGAATTTGATGTTCAGTTCCATATTGGTTCTCTTCACATCATTCTTTCTAAGCTCATTGATGACATTGCAGAATCTGATGTATACTTCGTTCAATGGTTACCCTTCTGTTGCTTGAAAGTTTCATACATGTTCAGAACAGTCGACAATCTTATGGTGTTTGACACATCAGATCCTTCCATCTGCTTCTCCACTTCATCCCATATGTCTTTTCCTGTTTCATAGGAGTCCACATTGCAGTAAATGTCATCAGGAAGTGCTTGGTAAAGATATGCAATTGACATTTGATCAGCCTCAACTCTATTTCTCTGATCTGTATTCCAGCTTTCTTCAGGTAAAGCTTCTCCATTAACTGGGTTCTTTGGAATTTCAGGACCATCTTTGTATGATTTCCTCAGAAGTTTTCCATTCTTCTGTCTGTCTATCCAGTTCAGAAACCTTTTCTTCCATTGAGGATAAGAACCTCTAAATAAGACAGGAGGTCTTCCTTCAGAACCAAGTGCTAAAGTTTCCCTTGAAGCCATTTCAATCAATTAAAAGACTTAGAAAAAAATTTGATTTTCTACTTGTGAAGAATGCCGAGCAAAAATCTCGGCCCCCCCCCCCCCCCCCCCCCCCCCCCCCCCCCCCCCCCCCCCCCCCCCCCCCCCCCCCCCCCCCCCCCCCCCCCCCCCCCCCCCCCCCCCCCCCCCCCCCCCCCCCCCCCCCCCCCCCCCCCCCCCCCCCCCCCCCCCCCCCCCCCCCCCCCCCCCCCCCCCCCCCCCCCCCCCCCCCCCCCCCCCCCCCCCCCCCCCCCCCCCCCCCCCCCCCCCCCCCCCCCCCCCCCCCCCCCCCCCCCCCCCCCCCCCCCCCCCCCCCCCCCCCCCCCCCCCCCCCCCCCCCCCCCCCCCCCCCCCCCCCCCCCCCCCCCCCCCCCCCCCCCCCCCCCCCCCCCCCCCCCCCCCCCCCCCCCCCCCCCCCCCCCCCCCCCCCCCCCCCCCCCCCCCCCCCCCCCCCCCCCCCCCCCCCCCCCCCCCCCCCCCCCCCCCCCCCCCCCCCCCCCCCCCCCCCCCCCCCCCCCCCCCCCCCCCCCCCCCCCCCCCCCCCCCCCCCCCCCCCCCCCCCCCCCCCCCCCCCCCCCCCCCCCCCCCCCCCCCCCCCCCCCCCCCCCCCCCCCCCCCCCCCCCCCCCCCCCCCCCCCCCCCCCCCCCCCCCCCCCCCCCCCCCCCCCCCCCCCCCCCCCCCCCCCCCCCCCCCCCCCCCCCCCCCCCCCCCCCCCCCCCCCCCCCCCCCCCCCCCCCCCCCCCCCCCCCCCCCCCCCCCCCCCCCCCCCCCCCCCCCCCCCCCCCCCCCCCCCCCCCCCCCCCCCCCCCCCCCCCCCCCCCCCCCCCCCCCCCCCCCCCCCCCCCCCCCCCCCCCCCCCCCCCCCCCCCCCCCCCCCCCCCCCCCCCCCCCCCCCCCCCCCCCCCCCCCCCCCCCATAAGACAGGAGGTCTTCCTTCAGAACCAAGTGCTAAAGTTTCCCTTGAAGCCATTTCAATCAATTAAAAGACTTAGAAAAAAATTTGATTTTCTACTTGTGAAGAATGCCGAGCAAAAATCTCGGCAAATGGACCAAAAATTGAAATTTTTATTTTCTGCCCACTTGAATAATAAAGATTGAAATTGAAAATTTTGACAAGTCTAAATGAACTAGGTGCCGAGGTTTTTCTTCGGCAAATAGAACAAGTAGAGAATTCACAACTCGAGCACACTGATCAACCAACTTCAACAGTTTGCCGAGCTTTTTCTTCAGCAAATGGTACAAATAGAACTGGATCACAAATACACTTGGTGTATTTTTTGATGAAATAACTATTTGCCGAGATAAAATCTCTGCAAACAGTGTAAGTAGAATCAATCCTTAACCAAATTCAGTCAACAGACGTATTTGCCGAGAATAAATCTCTGCAAACAGAACAATGAGCACCACACTTAACCAACTTTTCTTGAAACACCTATTTGCCGAGATAAAATCTCTGCAAATAGAACAATGAGCACCACACTTAACCAACTTTTCTTGAAACACCTATTTGCCGAGATAAAATCTCTGCAAATAGTACAAGTAGCTCCAGTCCTTAGCAAGAATTTACTGAATCACGTATTTGCCGAGATAAAATCTCTGCAAATAGTACAAGTAAGATTAACCCTAGCCAAAAACCTCTGCAAACACGAGTAATCACTACACGACAAAATAGTCGGTTACTGTTCTTCTTCTTCGTTCAGCTAAGTACCCAAACGCCGAGGTTTCTGAAAATCATTGATATCTTCTTCAATTTTGAGAGTTACAACTTGAAATTTATATCAAAATTCTCAGAAAATGATCGCGAACAAATCCTCGAACAAAATAACAACTAATTTCAATCAGAATGAAATCCCACTGAAACCTTCATTTGCCGAGCTTTCACGAAATGTGATCAAATGATGAAATTGAAATCTGAAATCGATATAGAATGATGATATACTAACAACTAATCGATCGGTGAACAAATTTCAACAAAAAACACACTAATTTTGCAGAAATTACTCAAACAGTAATCTCGGTAAATGGCTATTTCAGTAACAAACTCAAATTCCAGAAAATAAGCACAAAATAAGCCTTAATTGAAGCTTGTGGATCGTTCAACAACTCTGATTGTGCTCTGATACCAAATGTAAAGAGTAGAATTTGAGCTTTTGTGTGTGTTTTAGTGTGTGTCAATGGCGGTTTCTAGAGAGATAAAGTAGAGAGAGAAAGCAGAGATATAAGGGAAAGATTGGTTAGCATTATGGGGTTCAAAGTTTACAAAATGCTTAATGGAGGGGGTTTATATACATATGCGCTATTTACACTATGCCCCCTTCCATATTAACTAGTTTACATTATAAGTACAAATTAACATAAAGGTACACAAATCAACTACTACATTTATATTTCTAACAATCATCATCTAACAATTTTCAATTTTTTCTCAGCATATCAATTCATCAAATCAAAATCATAAAACCGAAATCCTTACACTACATCTGACAAATACATACATTGAATTTCAAACACTAAAATCCATATCAAAACCGATCAATCTTCAGATCCTTATCCAACCATATTTATTGATAGATATACAAATATGGATATACATATTAATCACCACAAATTTACATTAACTTCTATGTTTCCAATAAACCACAACTAACAAAGATACCATATCTGTGGTGGTGGCTGAGCGATGTAATAAAGTGAGATTGAAACCTTCATGACCTGGCGTACGGGATCCGATGATTTTCTAAATCAGGCGATTCCAGATCTTGTGTATAGCAGTACGGATTTTATAGATTCGGTGACGAAGACCGGCCAGATCTTGTGTATAGCAATACGGATTTTCTAGTACGGATTTCCATATTAGATCTTGTTATTGGGTTTGTATCCGGTATTCTTGGTCGGATCTTCGTCGACGGGCTTCTTCATTGGATCTTCTTGGCTGGATTTTGTTATTGTAAAGGTAGCTAGGTTTGGTTGACAGTGGTGGGGAGTGGTCGGAAATCGGAGCGACAGTGGTGGAGTGTGGCCAGAATTTCTTTTTTTTTTAAATCATTTTATATATTACTGTTGTAAGTGTGGTAAGATGGGGTTTTGATTATTAGATTTTCTTGAGGTGAATATGAGAGAATGAAGAAGATGAATAAGAAATGGAGAGATACTGATCCAAACAAAAGTTAGTTAATTACATTTTTTATCCTTTAATAATGAAAATCACCGAAGGGGTGGGTGGGCAGTAAAGGACGAAATTACCCCGCACGTGATTCGCACATGGGAGCACTAACGGTGAAAAATAAACGAAATGTTAATTTTGGACCAAAATTGCAAAAAACTCTCACTTATTGCACCAAAATCGCCACTTTGCATAAGTTTGGACCAAAGTTGCAAACGGTGTGATATCACAGGGACCAAAAATGCATTTCGTTCTATTTATAATTTGAAAGGTGAAGATCATTTTGAGTACTGTACATATCTAAAGTTAAATAGCATAAATAAGCGTTTAATTGGTGAGCATAAAATTTGTCCATTTGCTATATGCGATACGATAACTAATAATATAAAGATTATGGACAAGGGTGACATTAGTATCATGAGCATATGTTTAATACACAAATTGACCACTAATGTGAATATGTGAATTAATAAGAACTAAAGATGTCGAAAGAGATAAATGTAGAATAAGCATATGCTATCGTCATTTGAATGTGAGGAATAACATATGCAACGACTCAAAATTCTTTGAAAGCTCCAAAAGAGATCGTATTGATGTACTAAAAGGAGTACATATTAGAAGTAATCGTTGGTAATCCTCTTTCGAACTATATTATATATAGACAAGTGCGATGGGAGCTTCAAGTTGAT
>CM067170.1:13052687-13077687 GCA_034093135.1 Erigeron breviscapus | reverse complement strand
TGGCAGGAAATAAAACACCAAAACCTTTCCCTCCTTTCTTTCTTTGTTCTGTCAACCCACATACACAAGAAACACACACACAACTCACAAAAAACCATCAATCTCTTAATTTCTTAGCACCATCAAGTCTGATTTTGGTAAAGGGAGTAATCATTTAGGGATTTCAAGGGTTTAATTATCATCATCAATATCATCTTCATCCTTTTCTTCAAATTTGTCAAGAACATCAAATTTTGGTAAGTAACTTATTTCTTCAAACTTTTGATTTGATTTAAATTCAATTAAGGGTTTGTTTTAGTTTTGTAAATGGAATTAGAGGCCTTTGAATTTGATATTAATTTAGGGTTTTTGGTAATTTATGAAGTTTTGGTTTAGAAAGTTGGTCTTGAAATCAAAATGTAACACCCCAAGCCGGAGCTCGAAATGTTACGGAAATCATACAGCACCCGGTGGAATTACAATAGAACAACTAAATGCAATTAATGATTCGGTGAATCCAAAACATAGCAATACAAGTAACAAAATACAACAGGAGCAAATAGCCATCAACGTTAACATAACACATCCAAAGATGGCAAACGATCCTAAGTATAATGCAAAAGGAGGGTCAATGAATCCTTGATCCATGAGTCCAAGTCCGGGTTAGACAGCAAGCAAGCAACTAAACACCACGTCCGGGGAGTACCTGATTACCTGAAAAGTGTACTAAGCATAGTCAACACAAGGTTGGTGAGTTCGTAGTAATGGTTCATAACGAACCAGCATCAATAATCACAATACAAGAATAGAGGCTAGACATGACTTACAGCGAGCCTCTAAGCAACACAATATCGTCCAACAACAAGATTACACAAAGGAAATGAGAGTGTAATGAGGATGCACAAATGATGTATGTATCAATGCAAATGCCGAATGAATGCATAAGCAAATATGCCTATCCCAAGCGTGACCTTCAATCACGTATGCAACGATACCCCTCTGCCATCGCCATGGACAGGGCTGTATCTCAAAAACATCGAGATATATATGTCTATATACTAGGGGTCAGGTCTACATCCAAAATGGGTGCATACATCTATGCACCAGGATGCCGGCAATCCCCTGCTGAGGGCTCATCAACAATGTATGCAATGCTTACAATCAAATGTAAATGCATGATCATAAACCGACAATCAATAACCGTCAACCATAAACCAATAATCAACATTCGACAACATGAACCAACAATCAATGATCGTAACGGGGCACACTTGTCAACAGAGGGACAAGGCCGAATCTCAATATACATAAGTCAAATCCCCTAACAGTGGGACATATGCACAACATATGCATCAATCAAAATTAATCATTAATCACAATATAACCAACTATACGTACATATACTTCAGAGGATTTTACTTTCTTCGAGTCCCAGATGCTTATGTATAGGGTCGCCCGCAGCCTTCCCACCACATCTAAAACCCTATGAAGGCATAACCGACTTCCATGTATGTACGTCCATCCTAATATAATTGTAATACTTAACTAAAGCATAACCCAAGTCAATCAAACAAAACGAACTGTCACGTCACTCCAACAATCAAGTCAAACAAACAATACATCAATAAATACAAGTAAACACGCCAGGTTTACACTTTTCAGCCCGAATCCCAAGCGGGTAGGGAGATACGAAACTTACCTTGATCGGCAAAGAAGTTAGTAAAAGATTACAAACGAGTAATAGGGTCCACACGTCCACAACCTATAATTACACATCATCATACCGTAAAGTCAACTACACAATCTCAACAATTTGAAAATTGACACACATAAATCACAGTGACTATGCACTGCGCCGCAGTGGGCAAGAACTAAGCCCACTGCGCCGCAGTGGCTAAACTGGACAGGACCAGAAACAATGCACTGCGCCGCAGTGAGCAAGAACCCTGCCCACTGCGCCGCAGTGGCTAAACTGGACAGGACCAGAAACAATGCACTGCGCCGCAGTGAGCAAGAACCCTGCCCACTGCGCCGCAGTGGCTAAACTGGACAGGACCAGAAACAATGCACTGCGCCGCAGTGAGCCAGAGGAGGGCTCACTGCGCCGCAGTGACCACACACTGCAGCCAGCACCTGCAGGTTATGCAGGTGCCACGAACCAAAACCCTAAATTTTTAACCCAAAACAACCCGAATCGATTTGCAAGGACTTTTAACTTGATTCGAAGCATAACAAAGCATCATTGAACATGAAAACACATAACCCAACCCACAAATTCGACCAAAACATCAAAATCATCCACAATTTCTTCAAACCCTAACCCTAAACCCAAAACTCCATTTTACCATTTTAAAGACTCGAAATCACATCAAATCAACTAGAAACACATGAACAAACATAAATAGAAGTAAATGGGTTGATTTAGACTTACCAAAACTCTTCCTAGTGCTCAATTCCGAATTTAGGTCAAAAATGGGTAAAAGGTTAGAACTTGGCCTTTGATTCTTCAAGGATGGCGACAATGAGAGATGATGATTACGATTCTTGTATTATAGCAATTCCAAACACACAATATAGATGGAAGAAAATGAAAACTAGATGGGGGTTTCTTTTGCTAGAGAGGATAGAAGAGAAAGAGAGAGATGAGAGAAATGAGAAAAGGATAAGGGGGAAGTGGGTCTTGGGGGGCTGGTGGGTCATGGACTACCCACGGGCCGACCCGTTTCCCTTCTCAACCACAATACCATTAGTTGCACAATTTCATACCGACTACACATACGACGACCCGACTAATATACCACATAGTCATAAAATCACAAAACGACCCAATTAATTCATTACTTAAATTGTTAGTCATATTACACGAAAAGTCAACGGTTCAAAATTCGCGGATGTTACATTATTCCCCCGTTAAAAGAATTTCGTCCCGAAATTCAACAAAGCCCTAATTTACAAATAAATGCGGATACTTGGACTTCATATGGTCTTCTCTCTCCCAAGTGAACTCGGCTCCACGTCTAGCATTCCATCTCACCTTCACAATGGTGTAGCGCTTCTTCTTGAGCTTCTTCTCTTGACGGTCCATGATCTCTACCGGCTCTTCAACAAAGTTCAAGTTTGAATCAACCCTAATTTCGTCCATAGGCACATGATGTGTGGGATCCGCCAAACACTTGCGCAAATTACAAATATGAAACACATCATGTACGCCGCTAAGCTCTTGAGGCAATTCTAGCCGATAAGCAACTTTCCCAACCCGTTCAAGAATCTTGAAAGGACCAACATACCTTGGTGCAAGTTTTCCCCGCTTCACGAATCGTACGACTCCCTTCCAAGGCGACACCTTCAAAAGTACAAAATCACCAACTTCAAACTCTAGCGGTCTCCGCCTCACATCGGCATACTTCTTTTGACGCTCACGGGCCAATTGCAACTTCTCCTTAATTTGAGATATTACCTTGGTAGTTTCAATCACAATTTCCGGCCTGATAAGTTGACTCTCTCCAATTTCCGCCCAAGCTAAAGGAGAACGGCACACTCTACCATACAAGGCCTTAAAGGGTGCCATTTGAATAGTAGCGTGGTAGCTATTGTTGTATGAAAACTCAACCAACGGCAAATGGTCTTCCCAACTTCCACCAAAATCAATTGCACACGCCCTTAACATGTCTTCAAGTGTTTGAATGGTCCTCTCGGTTTGCCCATCCGTTTGAGGGTGAAACGCCGTGCTCATGTCAAGTCGAGTACCCATGGCTTTTTGAAAGGCTTCCCAAAATTTTGATTTAAAACGGGCATCCCTATCCGAAATGATAGAAATCGGCACTCCATGCTTAGATATTACTTCCTTGATGTACAAACGAGCCAAAGTGTCAAATTTATCAGTTTCACGAATGGCTAAAAAGTGAGCCGATTTCGTTAACCGATCTACTATCACCCAAATCGTGTCACGGCCGCTTCTTGACTTCGGTAGTTTAGTAATGAAGTCCATTGAAATATGCTCCCACTTCCATTCGGGCATCACCGGTTGTACCAACAATCCGGGTGGCTTCTTGTGATCGGCTTTGACTTGTAAGCAAGTAAGACACTCACTCACATACCTTGCCACATCACGCTTCATGCCCGGCCACCAATACAATTCCTTTAAGTCAAAGTACATCTTATCCAACCCGGGATGGACCGAATAAGGTGATAGGTGGGCTTCATTCATAATAAGCGTCCTTAAATCGCCGAATATAGGAATCCAAAGTCTTTCCACCATGTAAAGCCCGTTATCATTCTTTCGGTCAAAAAGTTGCTCCATGCCATCTAGGTTTTCGTTTCCAAAGTTTTCCGGTAGGGTGGCTTGAATTTGGGCTTCAATAATCCGATCACGAATACTTGGCCCTACCGTGAGGCTCATAGCTCGAGCCCGTCTTGGTTTCACTCTCTCCTTTCGGCTTAAGGCATCAGCTACTACATTTGCCTTGCCCGGGTGGTAACGGATGTCACAATCATAATCACTAAATAGCTCTAACCAACGCCTTTGCCTCATGTTCAATTCACTTTGGTTGAAGATGTGTTGGAGACTTTTGTGATCGGTATAGATCACACATTTGGTGCCATAGAGGTAATGTCTCCAACATTTCAAAGCAAACACAACCGCTCCCAATTCCAAATCATGTGTCGGGTAGTTCTTCTCATGCACCTTCAATTGGCGAGAGGCATAAGCAATGACTTTACCCCTTTGCATAAGAACGCAACCCAACCCTTGCCCCGAAGCATCACAATAAACCACAAAATCTTCTATCCCATCCGGTAGCGTCAAAATAGGAGCATCACATAACATATCCTTAAGGGTTTGGAAGGCGTTCTCTTGTTTTTCGCCCCATTCGAAGTTTCTATCTTTTTGAGTCAAGAGGGTGAGTGGTTGTGCGATACGGGAGAAATTTTCAATAAACCTTCTATAGTAACCCGCCAATCCAAGGAATTGGCGGATCTCGGATGGCGTTTCGGGTCTTCTCCAATTCTTAACCGCTTCAATCTTGCTTGGGTCCACATGAATACCATCCTTGCTCACTACGTGACCAAGGAAGTGGACCTCTTCCAACCAAAACTCACACTTGGAAAATTTCGCGTACAACTTCTCCTTCCTTAGTAATTCAAGCACTTCGCGCAAGTGCTTAACATGCTCCTCCTTTGTCTTCGAGTATACAAGTATGTCATCAATGAACACAATAACGGACTTGTCTAAATATGGTTGACACACCCGGTTCATCAAGTCCATGAACACCGCCGGTGCATTTGTCAACCCAAATGGCATCACGGTGAATTCAAAATGGCCATACCTTGTGCGAAAAGCCGTTTTGGGAATGTCATCTTCATGTACCCGGAGTTGATGATAACCCGAGCGAAGATCGATCTTTGAGAAGTGCTTAACTCCTTGAAGTTGATCAAACAAGTCATCAATTCTAGGGAGAGGATATCGGTTCTTCACGGTGAGCTTGTTCAATTCCCGATAATCAATACACATTCGGAAGGATCCGTCTTTCTTTTTGACGAAGAGAACAGGAGCACCCCAAGGAGATTGACTAGGGCGAATGAAACCCTTCTCTTGGAGTTCCTTGAGTTGAGTTTGTAGCTCTTGCATTTCGGTTAAGGCTAGTCTATAAGGAGCTTTTGCTATGGGCGCGGCTTCGGGAATAAGATTGATACGAAAATCAAGTTCACGGGGCGGAGGTAACCCCGGTAAGTCGTCCGGAAAAACATCGGGGAAATCACAAACAATAGGAACGGTCTTCAATTCTACCCTTGTGGTGGTAGCACTAAAGACTTTAGAATTAGGGGAATCGGAGATTTCGCCTTGTACCCTAAGAACTTTACCGTTGGCCAAAGGTATCTTAACAACTCTCTCACCACAATCAATCGTTGCATTAACCGCCGCTAACCAATCCATACCCACAATAATATCAAAACTACCAATGTCAAGAGGCATAAGGTCAATGAAGAAGTCAACGTCTTCCAAGGTCAAAACACAATCACGGAGTATTTGGCTAATTCTAGTTAGTGACCCGTTTACCATTTCAATGTCAAGCACATAGTTTAGAGCACAAGGATGCACATCAATCAAAGGCACAAAGTTAGTAGACACGAGGCTAAAATCGGCCCCGGAATCAAATAGTACGGTTGCATAGAGACCATTAAGGAGGAAAGTACCTGCCACTACGTTAGGATCATTTCGGGCTTCATTTACATTGGCCGCAAAAGCTCGGCCGCGTGGTTGCACTTGGTGGCCTTGTTGCCCCCGGTTTTGATTAGGCCCAACCATTTGGAGTTGATTGGGATGAACGACCACTTGAACTTGTTGTCCCACCCATCGAGGACAATCATTACGATAGTGGTCACGGCTACCACATTCAAAACACTCGCCCCTTCTTTGGTTACCTTGAGGAGGAACGGCCCGAATAGGAGCCGCATTCATTGGGCCCGTTCTTGGAGCCCTACAGTTCTTGGAGGCGTGCCCAACTTGGTGGCAATTGTAGCATGCACCACATGGAGTGGTGGCGGGATGGTGCCTGTTGCACCTCCCACAGAAAGGATGAGGCCCGGTATAAGGCCTCCTAGCCGGTTCTACCGCCGCCATCACCCTACCCCTATAAGCATTCTTGGGATCAAACCTTCCCGCTTTCCTTACCCCACTTGACTCCCCACTTCCTTCCTCTTGTTTGACAGGATTTGCTCAAAACACCACTCCTCAAAAGATCTTCGGTCACACTCCCGGCTTGGTTGACCGCATTAGCCAAGGAAGTAGGCATGTTTGAGTTAACATAAGATCGGACTTGAGGGTTCAAGCCCAACACAAATTTTTGGATGGCTTGTGGCTCGGTACCCACCAAGTGAGGAATGAGAGTAGACAACTCTTGGAATCGTCTCACATAGCCCTTGTAATCGGCTCCTTCCATGCTGAGATTTGCAAATTCGATTGTTAAATTTTGTAGCTCGTACGGAGGACAAAACTTAGCCTTTACTTTTTCCTTGAAGTCAATCCACTCCAAATTCCGAGTCCGCCCTAGAGTTATTTCCTGGTTCCACCAACTCAAGGCGTCATGTCTAAACATGCCGGATGCATAGGAAATCCGGTCTTCGTAGGTGCAATGGCTCCTTTCTATCACCGCCTCTATTGCCTCGAACCACCTTATACATTCCGTGGGACCACCCTTCCCATCAAACTCCGGTGCCCCACAACTTTTAAAATCCTTAAATATACACCCTTGGCGGTATCCGCCATACTGATTATTCATGGGCATACCGATACCAACTCCCACCGGTCCCTCTTCTTCATGTTCTTCGGCTTGAGGTTGATCATTTTCATTTTCTGGGGCTTCGTTGTTTTGAGGCCCATTATTTTGCCCAAGACTTGCCGTGACTTGAGCAATGATGGTTGGCATGATACTGGCAACCGTCTGGGCAATAACCTCAGCCAAGTTTGGCTCAGGAGCTCTACCACGACCCCTACCACGGCCTCTACCACGGCCTCTACCACGGCCTCTACCACGGCCTCTACCACGGCCTCTACCTCCCTGTACTTCCGGTTGAGCTTCCGGTTGAGGCTCTTCTTCTTCAGCCCTATAGTTTGCTCGTACTCTCCTTGGTCTTTCCATTTCTATAAAACAAGTGACACGTTGACCCGAGAGTTAGTCTCAAATGCTCGCATGTTAGTCACACAAGTAGTCATGCCCTCATACCGATACCACATACTCATTTCATAACATTATGCTAAGGCAACAGTGTTAAAATCGTAAGGGGTTTACATATCATATCATCACGTTGCATTTATTGCCATATTTTATCATTAAATTAAGTACTCATGCTCATTTCATCATGTAATTAAACAACTAACACGAATGATTCAAAGTATAATCCGAATTCGATATGCTCTCTAGTTATCAACCGGGTATGTATACAAGGTGTACCAACGGCTAACCTTCCACCCAATCAACTTCCATTAAGCATATCGGTTCCTTATTATACTTTAAGCCACACGTGCGCAATCCACGATGTCATGAACTTGCTATAGTATCGGGTAACCATAAAAGAGTTGATCGGGTTCTTTTAGGGTTGCCACAATATTATACTAAGTTAATGGCATCCCTTCATTTTGCCCTAACTCGTCACATTAGTTCCACCAAATAACAACAACAAATCATAATAATCACATTCATCACATTGAATTTAAGCTATCACATAAATGGTCTTAACTACGAACTCACACGGGGATTCACAAAATTCATATTGCACACGAATTTCCTAACCATGCATGCTATATGAAGAGTTTTAACTTAAGCCGTAGTCTAGGTCAAGCCGCCTAATTCTCTACGACCACGCATGGGCCACCATTCTGTAACACCCCGAGCCAAGGCTCAGAATATCACGGAAATCATATAGCGCAAGGTGGGATGTCACGGGATAAAAGCCGTAGTCTAGGTCAAACCGCCTAATTCTCTACGACCACGCATGGGCCACCATTCTGTAACACCCCAAGCCGTAGCTCGAAATGTCACGGAAATCATACAGCACCCGGTGGAATTACAATAGAACAACTAAATGCAATTATTGATTCGGTGAATCCAAAACATAGCAATACAAGTAACAAAATACAACAGGAGCAAATAGCCATCAACGTTAACATAACACATCCAAAGATGGCAAACGATCCTAAGTATAATGCAAAAGGAGGGTCAATGAATCCTTGATCCATGAGTCCAAGTCCGGGTTAGACAGCAAGCAAGCAACTAAACACCACGTCCGGGGAGTACCTGATTACCTAAAAAGTGTACTAAGCATAGTCAACACAAGGTTGGTGAGTTCGTAGTAATGGTTCATAACGAACCAGCATCAATAATCACAATACAAGAATAGAGGCTAGACATGACTTACAGCGAGCCTCTAAGCAACACAATATCGTCCAATAACAAGATTACACAAAGGAAATGAGAGTGTAATGAGGATGCACAAATGATGTATGTATCAATGCAAATGCCGAATGAATGAATAAGCAAATATGCCTATCCCAAGCGTGACCTTCAATCACGTATGCAACGATCCCCCTCTGCCATCGCCATGGACAGGGCTGTATCTCAAAAACATCGAGATATATATGTCTATATACTCGGGGTCAGGTCTACATCCAAAATGGGTGCATACATCTATGCACCAGGATGCCGGCAATCCCCTGCCGAGGGCTCATCAACAATGTATGCAATGCTTACAATCAAATGTAAATGCATGATCATAAACCGACAATCAATAACCGTCAACCATAAACCAATAATCAACATTCGACAACATGAACCAACAATCAATGATCGTAACGGGGCACACTTGTCAACAGAGGGACAAGGCCGAATCTCAATATACATAAGTCAAATCCCCTAACAGTGGGACATATACACAACATATGCATCAATCAAAATTAATCATTAATCACAGTATAAACCAACTATACGTACATATACTTCAGAGGATTTTACTTTCTTCGAGTCCCAGATGCTTATGTATAGGGTCGCCCGCAGCCTTCCCACCACATCTAAAACCCTATGAAGGCATAACCGACTTCCATGTATGTACGTCCATCCTAATATAATTGTAATACTTAACTAAAGCATAACCCAAGTCAATCAAACAAAACGAACTGTCACGTCACTCCAACAATCAAGTCAAACAAACAATACATCAATAAATACAAGTAAACACGCCAGGTTTACACTTTTCAGCCCGAATCCCAAGCGGGTAGGGAGATACGAAACTCACCTTGATCGGCAAAGAAGTTAGTAAAAGATTACAAACGAGTAATAGGGTCCACACGTCCACAACCTATAATTACACATCATCATACCGTAAAGTCAACTACACAATCTCAACAATTTGAAAATTGACACACATAAATCACAGTGACTATGCACTGCGCCGCAGTGGGCAAGAACTAAGCCCACTGCGCCGCAGTGGCTAAACTGGACAGGACCAGAAACAATGCACTGCGCCACAGTGAGCAAGAACCCTGCCCACTGCGCCGCAGTGGCTAAACTGGACAGGACCAGAAACAATGCACTGCGCCGCAGTGAGCAAGAACCCTGCCCACTGCGCCGCAGTGGCTAAACTGGACAGGACCAGAAACAATGCACTGCGCCACAGTGAGCAAGAACCCTGCTCACTGCGCCGCAGTGACCACACACTGCAGCCAGCACCTGCAGGTTATGCAGGTGCCACGAACCAAAACCCTAAATTTTTAACCCAAAACAACCCGAATCAATTTGCAAGGACTTTTAACTTGATTCGAAGCATAACAAAGCATCATTGAACATGAAAACACATAACCCAACCCACAAATTCGACCAAAACATCAAAATCATCCACAATTTCTTCAAACCCTAACCCTAAACCCAAAACTCCATTTTACCATTTTAAAGACTCGAAATCACATCAAATCAACTAGAAACACATGAACAAACATAAATAGAAGTAAATGGGTTGATTTAGACTTACCAAAACTCTTCCTAGTGCTCAATTCCGAATTTAGGTCAAAAATGGGTAAAAGGTTAGAACTTGGCCTTTGATTCTTCAAGGATGGCGACAATGAGAGATGATGATTACGATTCTTGTATTATAGCAATTCCAAACACACAATATAGATGGAAGAAAATGAAAACTAGATGGGGGTTTCTTTTGCTAGAGAGGATAGAAGAGAAAGAGAGAGATGAGAGAAATGAGAAAAAGGATAAGGGGGAAGTGGGTCTTGGGGGGCTGGTGGGTCATGGACTACCCACGGGCCGACCCGTTTCCCTTCTCAACCACAATACCATTAGTTGCACAATTTCATACCGACTACACATACGACGACCCGACTAATATACCACATAGTCATAAAATCACAAAACGACCCAATTAATTCATTACTTAAATTGTTAGTCATATTACACGAAAAGTCAACGGTTCAAAATTCGCGGATGTTACACAAAATGATTGAAATGGTGAAAAGATTGGCGAAAAGGATTGTTTCCAGGTCTTTTGAACATGTTTATACTTGTTGTAATGAAAAGGTTGAACTAGAAAACGATTTGGTTTGCTAACAATGGTCGAAAACCAAGTTTTTCACCCTGCTCGCGCCGCGAGGTGTATTAAATTTCGAACAGAACCTTCACTTGAACTGACTCGCGCCGCGAGACCTCCAGGTCGCGCCGCGAGGAGCTGCCCAGGCGCCGCGCGCCACCCAGGTCGCACCGCGAGCCACCCAGCTGTTTGACATTTTGGATTTTTGACGACATAAAATCTTGAACTTCGTCTATATGAATTGGTACTTTGAACTACCTTATATTGACAGTGTCCTTGACGTTAGAAACTTGAGTCAAATATAATGAACATTAAATCACTTTCTTGGTAGTGGCATTTTAGGGTTGATAGCTAAGTAGTTGTACGTAGGATACTTATCGTCGTGAGATTTGATCCTCACCATTCGTGCTCATATCCTAGGTTTTGGATAGACGTGGAGACTAGACTTTGCTCATTCTCAAGTTTGCTTGCCCTTTTAGCTCTTGATCGCTAAGGTGAGTTTATGGCGCCCTTTCCTTTTACTTTGGGCCTGAAAAGCATGTACTCTGGTATACACGATTTGTGAAATAAATGATTGTTTGTCTGTATGCCATGTGACTTGGCTGCTTAAATCATTTGACTTAAATTTGCCATGTTAGCGGTTGTCGAAAATGTGTATACGGGTTTATGAACTATTTGAACTAAATGACTTTGACTTGCCATGTTGTCGGCTTACTAAATTGTTCTTTGTGTTTGACGAACTAAAATGTTGCCCCTATGTAGTTATCACCATTATGAGATCCTAATGGTTGTCTTGTCAGATTTAGTGCCTGACTGTCTTGGTTAGGGTCCGCACCCATTTAGAACGGAAACCTGTGCGAGGTGTATTGGTTATATTGTCGGATGTGGTATTCTGACTGTCTTGATTAGGGTCCGCACCCATTTAGAACAGAAACATGTGCGAGGCTTATTTGGTTATATTGTCGGATGTGGTATTCTGACTGTCTTGATTAGGGTCCGCACCCATTTAGAACAGAAACCTGTGCGAGGCTTATTTGGTTATATTGTCGGATGTGGTATTCTGACTGTCTTGATTAGGGTCCGCACCCATTTAGAACGGAAACCTGTGCGAGGCTTATTGCTTATATTGTCGGATGTTGTATTCTGACTGTCATATGCTGTCAGATGTTGTATTCTGACTGTCTTGTTATAAAAGTGTTGTTAGATGTTGTATTCTAACTGTCTGGTCTTTTATAACTATATGTCATTGTGTTGTATCAATGACGAATAAACATTTGGTCAAACACCTGTAAACTCACCAACTATTTTGATAGTTGATCCTCTCAAATATCATGCTTTTCAGGGAACCAACAGTAAGTACTGGAAGCTTATATGGAATTTAGAAGCAATTCTTTTGAACATTTGGACGTACAATTAGCGTCAGACATCTGAGGACTAGCATTTATTAGTTCTGATTGTACTAGATCGTCCAATTGTTGTTATTGTATTAGTGGGCCCAGTTCCAATTGAGGATAGTTTGTATCCGTGTATTGGGGTCCACATCTGAACGATTATACTTGTAATGAACTTGTATTTGGCATTAATGGATGTAATAACTATTTACCTTCTGATTAGTACGCAATTATTTGTTAACCCTGTATTTCCGCTACAACGGGGTGTGACAAAAATTGGTATCAGAGACAAGGTCATAGTGAATACGGAGTTATTCCTCCGAAATAACTCAATCTATAGCCATGGTCGCTTCATATAGGAAATGCGAGTCGTTAAGGTTTAGGATATTTGATTCGAGAGTTATATTATTTGTCTATAATTAGACCTAACCCGATCACCTACATCCCGATTATGTAAAATAATATAAGGCTCGAAATAAATATCTTAGATTGTGTGTATAGGTGCTAATTTGGACTATATTAACAACATACTGTACATGTGGTGGGAAGGCTGCGGGTGACCCTATACATAAGCATTTAAGGTATGTTAGTAATAGAAACCCAAATTGTATGTGTATACATTTAGACAAAGATTTCTTTGAAACTCAATGTTGCGTACTGTATCATCCATTTGAGACGTACTGTCTTATCCATTTGACTTATATGGATTCTTTGACTATCTTTTCAGACTAGTCATGTCGGATGGAGTTAGCTCTAATGCTGTTGTACCTTGTACACCTCCAGTTCCTGTGGTAGCAAACTCCTACCCAGTTGTTCCTAACTCTTATGAAGAGGAACCATTTGAGGCTTCGGGCAATGAATCACGCCCTATCAATCTGGTGTCAACATCCAGTGAATCTGGAAATGAACATGTATCTATTCATGTTCAACCACCTCTGTCACCGGTAGCTCCATATCAGAGGAGGACTACCGAGGGAGCTCGTATTCCTTATGCTCCTCGAGATCCCAATGCTCCTGGTCCTTCTGCACCGGTTCAGGACAACCGTGTGTTTGGTCCTTCATTTCTTCTGGGCGATCCGTATGCTGCGGGTCCCTCCAGAGTGCCTGTTTACAACCCCGATGCCGTTATGCTAGTTGAAACTGCAACTGATAGGTCGGAATATGCACTCCGACAGATGTCTAGGATGAACAATTCTCTCATCCGTACTAGGGAAGTTGTTGAGAGTCAAACTCAGGCTTTAGCAGGTGCTTACCAGCAAGCTTCTGAGGCAATGACTGTTGCTGTGAAGGGGAAGGAGACCCTTGGGACGTTGATCTGGATATTGTTGGTTTTAGTAGTTTTGGTTGTGGCGTTGATAGTTGTAGTTCTTTTCAAGATGTAATCAGTAGTAGTACCGTATAGTAAGCCTTAGAACTTATAACAACTCATACTGTTGTATTTGAGTTGTAGTCTATTTTGGTGGATGTATTTCCTACGTATTTTGGATCGTATAACTCTGACTGTGTAATGTATCATTGTGGATGTTGTTCCCACATGATTTCGATTTGTGGATGTAGTTCCCACAAGATTTTGAAATGTACAAGTCGGATTTTGTAAAATTTTGGGTATAAATGAAATACGATCATCTTTTGGCTTACATACTTGTTCAGGCTACGTCTCTTGCTCATTTCAATACTAGAAATATAGTGTTCTATATTTCTTGTCTTGTTTAGTTCATGAGTTCAAGTAAATCGATAAATTGTGACTTGTGTTGTATCCTCGTATATCTTGAAAAGCTACATTCTGTGTTGTTCTTACGAGGAAATCTCTAAATGACATTTTTGTTCATGTCTTAGAATTATGGCTCCCAAGAAAAGAGGCAAGGTCCAGAAGAAGGCTGCTCCCAAGAGAGTTACTCGATCAAACCCTAGACCTAATGAGGCTGAACAGGAAGAACATGTGATCCAGACGGGACCAGAAGCTGTTGCTGCTATTAATGTGAACACTGGTCCTGGATCTACCCCAAATGCAAGCGGGGAAAATAATATGGCGGCATTTGTGCCACAACAACTATTAGCCGCTATGCCTACTTTAGTCGCTCAGATCACGGCAAGCATGAACGCCAATAACAACCATCATGCTGACAATAGTAACAATGTCGAGCCTACTGCTGAACAAGTTATTCCACGAGTCATACTCATCGGGAGTGACTTTAAGACCTTCACTTATTGCAAGCCAAAGGAATTCCATGGCACCGAAGGTCCTGTCGGTCTAATCAATTGGCTAGAGAGCATAGAGGCGGTGCTTCATATCAGCCGTTGTGCTGAAGAGCACAAAGTGGAATATGCTGCCGCACAATTTCAAAAGCACGCTCTGTCATGGTGGAACGAACAGATTAGGAGTCGTGGTCGAGAGCCAATAAATAGCATACCTTGGTTAAACTTTAAAAGGATGCTAATGGAAAAGTACTGTCCCCGTGAGGAAGTACAGAAAATGGAAGGCGAATTTTGGAATCATAGTATGATTGGACTAGACAATGAGAAATACACAACTCGGTTTCATGAACCGGCAAGGCTAGTTCCTCGTATGGTGGATACAGAAGAGAAATTGATAGAAAGATACTGCTATGGATTGTCACCTCACGTCCGAAGGTTGGTAGCTGCTTTTAATCCCCTGACTCTTCAAGCGGCAGTTAGTTCAACAAACCGGATGGTGATCGACTTGAAAAGAACCACTGGTTCTTCTGTTGGAACTGAAGTGGTCAAGAGAAGGAATGATCATGCCTCAGGTAGTGGTTTGGAAACGGTGGGAATGGCAAGAGGTTCAAAGCTGCCAGAAACTTTTGCAGTGGTCCCTAAGGGTAATAAGAGGTATACTGGCGCAGGCACAAGATGTAACAAGTGTGGTCTCCATCACTTGGGAAATTGTCCTACTTGCCACCGTTGTAAAAGAACGGGACATCAGGCAAAGTTCTGTAGGGAAAAGATACCAAATCAGTGCTACGAATGTGGAAGCGAGAATCATATGCGACCCGCGTGTCCACGACTTAATCAAGCCCCGAACAACAATGCTATAGTTCCGGTAAGAACAATGCAGGGAATAATCAAGCTGGAAATCAGGGGAGGAATCAAGGAGGCCGAGGAAGAGGCCGAGTATTTGCTTTGGATGCTGCCGATGCACGACGTGATCCCAACATTGTGATAGGTACATTCATACTCAATAATCATTATGTATTTGTGTTATTTGACTCTGGTGCTGATAAAAGTTTCATATCCTTAGAATTTAAGTCTCGATTTGGTATAGTAGCTATCCCCATGAAAGACACTTATATTGTCGAATATGCAAACGGTCAAAAGTATATTGCTAGAGATCATTTGGTAGATTGCAGTTTGGTATTGGCCGGTAAGACTTTTAAAATTGACCTAATTCCTATAGAACTAAGTAGTTTTGATGTGATTGTTGGTATGGATTGGTTATCTAGGGTTAGAGCTGAAATAAGTTGTTACGAAAAGATTGTTAGAATACCCCTACCAAAAGGCAAAACCCTAATGGTGCAAGGAGACAAGTCGGGAAAGAAGTTGATTTTAGTATCGGCGATAAAAGCAAATAAGTATCTACAGAAAGAACACCCTGCTTTCTTAGCGTTAGTTGGAGAGAGAATGCCCAAGGATAAAAACATGAAAGACATTCCTGTAGTTAGACATTTTCCAGAGGTATTTCCTAAAGATTTGGCGGGACTTCCACCTCACAGACCAGTTGAGTTTGGAATAGATTTGATCCCTGGAGCTGCACCCGTGGCCAAGGCACCCTATCGCCTTGCGCCGTCAGAAATGCAAGAACTATCTGAACAACTGCAAGAGTTATTGGCAAAAGGATTAATACGTCAAAGTTCATCACCGTGGGGAGCTCCGATTCTGTTTGTTAAGAAGAAAGACGGCTCGATGCGCATGTGCATAGATTACAGAGAATTGAACAAGTTGACTGTCAAGAACAGGTACCCTTTACCTCGTATTGACGACTTGTTTGACCAATTGGAAGGTGCATCACACTTTTCGAAGATTGATCTCAGATCTGGGTATCAGCAACTCAGATTCAGAGAGACAGACATTCCTAAAACAGCCCTTAGAACTCGTTATGGGCATTATGAGTTTTTGGTTATGCCGTTTGGTTTAACCAATGCACCTGCTGTGTTTATGGACTTAATGAATCGAGTATGTCGACCGTATCTTGACAAGTTTGTCATTGTATTCATCGATGACATACTGATTTACTCAAGAAGCAAAGATGAACATGAAGGTCATCTGAGAACCATTCTACAACTACTCAAGGAGCAAAAGTTGTACGCTAAATTTTCAAAATGTGAATTCTGGATTAGGGAAGTACACTTCTTAGGTCATGTAGTGAATATGGATGGAATTCACGTAGATCCATCTAAGATCGAAGCAATAAAGAAGTGGGAAGCTCCTAAGACTCCAACAGAAATTCGCCAATTTCTTGGATTGGCGGGATATTATAGGAGGTTTATTGAGAACTTCTCAAAAGTTGCTCAACCTTTGACATTCTTGACTCAAAAGACTAAGGAATTTGTTTGGCAGGATACCCAAGAGAAAGCGTTCCAGACGTTGAAGGATAAGCTATGTAATGCTCCTATTTTAGCATTACCAAATGGCGTGAAAATTTCGTGGTATACTGTGACGCATCACATCAGGGCATGGGATGTGTGCTTATGCAAGAAGGTAAGGTCATTGCTTACGCTTCAAGACAGCTCAAAATCCACGAGAAGAATTATACAACCCACGATCTCGAACTCGGTGCAGTTGTTTTTGCCTTAAAAATTTGGAGGCATTATTTGTATGGTACCAAGTGTAATGTATTCACGGATCATAAAAGTCTTCAGCATATATTCGATCAGAAAATGCTGAACATGCGACAAAGACGATGGGTAGAATTACTCAGTGATTATGATTGTGAACTCAAATATCATCCCGATAAAGCAAATGTTGTTGCTGACGCGCTTAGGAAAAGATAGAATTTCACTATCTGTCATAACAAGAGCAAGTTCTTATCTTGGCTCATCATTAAGGGATAGAGTGTTGGATGATCAGAACGAAGCCCTACAGCCAGGGCATATCGAGAAAGAAGCATTGTGGAATGCTGAATGTTTGTTTGAATTAGATGGTGATGGGATCCGACATGTGAAGGGCAGAGTGTGGATTCCCAAGTATAATGGACTTAGAGAACTCTTGATGAACGAGAGTCATCGATCTAAGTATTTAATCCATCCTGGTGCTGACAAAATGTACCATGGATTAAAGGATTTTTATTGGTGGCCTGGTATGAAAAGAGGTATAGCCACGTATGTTTCTAAGTGTTTAAATTGTTCAATGGTTAAGGCGGAACATAAAAAGCCTTTTGGACTGCTCCAGCAACCCCAAATTCCTGATTGGAAATGGGAAGAGATTACTATGGACTTCATTACAAAGTTACCTCGAACCCTGAAAGGTTATGATACTATTTGGGTCATTGTTGACCGATTGACGAAGTCTGCACACTTCATTCCAATACGGGAGAATTGGAAAATTAAGAAATTGTCTCAAGTATATATTGAGAAGATTGGGGATATTTTCAAGACGCTTTAGGCACTCGGTTGAATTTGAGTACGACTTACCATCCACAATCGGATGGGCAAAGTGAGCGTACCATTCAGACTTTAGAGGACATGCTTCGGGCATGTGTTATTGATTTCAAAGGTAGTTGGGATACCTTTTTGCCGTTAGCTGAATTTTCGTATAATAACAGCTATCATACAAGCATTAAGTGCGCCTTTTGAGGCTTTGTATGACGGAAATGTAGATCGCCTGTTTGTTGGCTTGATGCTGGTGAGCGTCGTTTGTATAAATATGGACTGGTTCAGAAGACTACTGACCAGATTGTTGAAATTAGGGCACGGCTGAAGGCGGCTCAGGATCGCCAGAAAAGCTATGCCGATCGTAGAAGGAAACCCCTTGAGTTTCAAGTAGAGATAGAGTTATGTTGAAAGTGTCACCTTGGAAACGCACTGCACATTTTGGCGGGAGAGGAAAACTTAGTCCTCGTTATATCGGACCATTTGAAATCGTTCGAAGTTGGTTCCGTGGCATATAAGCAATTTACCCCAAGAGCTAGAACATGTTCATCACACATTTCACGTATCAAATCTTAAGAAATGTTTGACTGATGAAACATTGGTAGTACCTGTCGAAGAGTTGCAAGTGAATGACTCTCTTCAATTCGTTGAGGAACCTGTTGAAATTTTAGATCAACACCTCAAGCAAACTAGACGAAGTCGCGTCAAGTTGGTTAAAGTTCGATGGAATTCGAAGCACGGACCCGATGTTACTTGGGAACGTGAGGACTATATGAGAGATAAGTATCCTCATCTTTTTACTGGACAAGACTTGATTTCGGGACGAAATTCTTAGAAGTCGGGGATGCTGTGACAACTCGTAATTTATTACAACGGGTTAGTCTTAATCTCGATCATTATTATAATTTCGTCTAATTTAGAGAATTATAGACGTGGAAATTATTAGATAATTGAACATTTGATATAGTTCAATTAGACGTATCCTGATGACGTAGACTATTAGCTATTTAGACGAATGCCGAGTCTTAAAATAACTTTAAATAAAGATTTAAAGGTTATGTATTGAACACAGTCCATTTATTGTCTAAACTTAATATTTTTAAAGTTTAGTTTGATAAAGTTTTATTAGCTTGTCTTAACTAAAATAAGACGAGGGAAAATACCTTTACTTTACATTTTAACCTTTTAGTTAAACGGTATTTAATCGTAAACATTTTACCAAATTAGGGGTATAAAATATCACAAAAATAAGCCACATGGGCTGGATTTAGTTTGAATGGCAGGAAATAAAACACCAAAACCTTTCCTCCTTTCTTTCTTTGTTCTGTCAACCCACATACACAAGAAACACACACACAACTCACAAAAAACCATCAATCTCTTAATTTCTTAGCACCATCAAGTCTGATTTTGGTAAAGGGAGTAATCATTTAGGGATTTCAAGGGTTTAATTATCATCATCAATATCATCTTCATCCTTTTCTTCAAATTTGTCAAGAACATAAATTTGGTAAGTAACTTATTTCTTCAAACTTTTGATTTATTTAAATTCAACTAAGGGTTTGTTTTAGTTTTGTAAATGGAATTAGAGGCCATTGAATTTGATATGAATTTAGGGTTTTTGGTAATTTATGAAGTTTTGGTTTAGAAAGTTGGTCTTGAAATCAAAATGATTGAAATGGCGAAAAGATTGGCGAAAAGGATTGTTTCCAGGTCTTTTGAACATGTTTATACTTGTTGTAATGAAAAGGTTGAACTAGAAAAAGATTTGGTTTTCTAAAAATGGTCGAAAACCAAGTTTTTCACTCGGTTAGGCCGAGCTCGCGTCGCGAGTGGCCCAGGTCGCGCCGCGAGGAGCTGCTCAGGTCGCACCGCGAGCCACCCAGCTGTTTGACATTTTGGATTTTTGACGACATAAAATCTTGAACTTCGTCTATACGAATTGGTACTTTGAACTACCTTATAATGACAGTGTCCTTGACGTTAGAAACTTGAGTCAAATATAATGAACATTAAATCACTTTCTTGGTAGTGGCATTCTAGGGTTGATAGCTAAGTAGTTGTACGTAGGATACTTGTCGTCGTGAGATTTGATCCTCACCATTCGTGCTCATATCCTAGGTTTTGGATAGACGTGGAGACTAGACTTGCTCATTCTCAAGTTTGCTCGCCCTTTTAGCTCTTGATCGCTAAGGTGAGTTTATGGCGCCCTTTTCCTTTTACTTTGGGCCTGAAAAGCATGTACTGTGGTATACATGATTTGTGAAATAAATGATTGTTTGTCTGTATGCCATGTGACTTGGCTGCTTAAATCATTTGACTTAAATTTGCCATGTTAGTGGCTGTCAAAAATGTGTATACGTGTTTATGAACTATTTGAACTAAATGACCTTGACTTGCCATGTTGTCGGCTGACTAAATTGTTCTTTGTGTTTGACGAACTAAAATGTTGCCCTATGTAGTTATCACCATTATGAGATCCTAATGGTTGTCTTGTCAGATTTAGTGCCTGACTGTCTTGTTAAGGTCCGCACCCATTTAGAACGGAAACCTGTGCGAGGCTTATTTGGTTATATTGTCGGATGTGGTATTCTGACTGTCTTGATTAGGGTCCGCACCCATTTAGAACGGAAACCTGTGCGAGGCTTATTTGGTTATATTGTCGGATGTGGTATTCTGACTGTCTTGATTAGGGTCCGCACCCATTTAGAACGGAAACCTGTGCGAGGCTTATTGCTTATATTGTCGGATGTTGTATTCTGACTGTCATATGCTGTCAGATGTTGTATTCTGACTGTCTTGTTATAAAAGTGTTGTTTGATGTTGTATTCTAACTGTCTGGTCTTTTATAACTATATTTCATTGTGTTGTATCAATGACGACTAAACATTTGGTCAAACACCCTGTAAACTCACCAACTATTTTGATAGTTGATCCTCTCAAATTTCATGCTTTTCAGGGAACCAACAGTAAGTATGGAAGCTTATATGGCATTTAGAAGCCATTCTTTTGAACATTTGGACGTACAATTAGCGTCAGACATCTGAGGACTAGCATTTATTAGTTCTGATTGTACTAGATCGTCCAATTGTTGTTATTGTATTAGTGGGCCCAGTTCCAATTGAGGATAGTTTGTATCCGTGTATTGGGGTCCACATCTGAACGATTATACTTGTAATGAACTTGTATTTGGCATTAATGGATGTAATAACTATTTACCTTCTGATTAGTACGCAATTACTTGTTAACCCGGTATTTCCGCTACAACGGGGTGTGACAAAGTTTATCATATATTATAAGTTAATTGACATATCAATATGAAGATAATGCAGCATGGATGTTTTCAACGATTGAAGTTGTATATCAAAGGAAGCTTGTTCATGATATTATTGACTTAAGGAGCTTAAGTGATGTGATCATCAGGGGGAGAAGATACACGCTGCACTCTTTTTCCCTTGGCCATGGTTTTGTCCCATTGGGTTTTCCTGGCAAGGTTTTTAATGAGGCAGCATCCCCAAGCGTATCGAAAGAACTATGTACTCTTTTTCCTTCACTAGGCTTTTGTCCCATTGGGTTTTCCCTAGTAAGGTTTTAACGAGGCATATTCTTTTGACCCGTGGATAGCCAAGGGGGAGTGTTATAAAATACTTATTATGTGGCTATCCACATTTCTACCTCCCAAGCTCCTCATATTCTATCATTATTATTGTACTTATAGACTCCAAAAGGTTCATGAGACAATTCATGTCACATTCGATGAATCAACTTAAGCAATCAACAAGAGACCAAGCCTTGATATTACTCCAGTCGTTCCAATCAATTTTGGTGAAACTGACCAAGTTCATCAGTCAGTTGTTTCACCAGAAGATGGTTCCAGTTACAACAAATTGGAACCAGTTAAGAAGAAGAAAAGCACCAGTGACACATCATTCTATCCCTCCATCAATTTCAACTTACCACAAAATTGGTGATTGGATCTGATGTACGTGTCACTCCAATATCAGCACCAGTTCAAACTCCAACTTCTCCAGTTCTTCAAGAAATGCCTTTGAATGAAGAATTTAATGATGCAAATCGTGACCTCATTGACTCTGATGAGGATGTAGAAGTAGTTTGGACTGATCCTCCTCCAGAAGCTACTGCAACTGAAGAAGATCGCCAGGTGACTTGCACTGATATTGTTTTGCACCAGCCTAGTCAATACACTAGATGGACTCGAGCACATCCAATTGAACAGATTGTGGGAGATCCAAATAGTGGGGTTCAGACTAGAAGAGCCACCAGTGAGCAATGCTTAAACGTCACCTCTTGTTGGAAAACGTATTGAGACACGTTCCCGGATCGTTTAACACGAAATCTATACAGTCATAGATGTGCGGAATCCATCTATAATCGTCTTTAGGTTTATATGATGAAAATGGTGATGAAAACGAAAATACACACGAAGATAATAAGAACAGGAGATAAATTCAGATGTATAAAACTCATATCTTGTATTAATCATAAGATTACAATACATAAAACGAGTAGACATCTGATTCTTTGGGCGGCATCTCAAGGTATAGATCTCTACCTTGAGAACCTAGTGAATGACTAACGTTGCAACTAAATCATCAACTGAAAACCTAAACCTAAGATCTCTATTTATAGGCTGAACATGGGCTGGGCTGTCAAACTCGTACAAACTGTGCTGGGCCATACGAACTTATTAGTTCTTACGAACTTAAAGTTCGTTTGGCATATACTTACGAACTTATTAGTTCTTACGAACTTAAAGTTCGTAAGACATATATGTACGAATTTCTCAGCCTTTTAGAATTATTGCATCGGACAACAATTTATGCACTTAATGTGCTCTAACAAACTTCCCCTTGGCCGGTGCAATCAATTCTTCAAGAATTTCCAATATCAGTTATAGAAAGTCTAAGTGAATAACCTCCCCCTTAACTTGAGACATCGGTTCTTCTATGTCGAGACTCAATCTTCTGATTCGGAATCAGTATCATAAACACCCTCAGCAAAACTTTCCACTTTCGAACTTTGAACATTTTCATACAAATGCTCATCATTATGTAAACTGTGGTGTCAAGAAAGTCATCAGGAGAGTCCACAATATGAGCCATATCATCAACAATTTCAGTCAAATAAGCATTATTGGTCTCGTCCTGTGGAAGATTCCAGACATAAGAACCATCAGATTGAACAGCTACGATGGCCTTGTCATTTGCAGCAGTATCTTCAGTCAACACAAGTGCTCTATTTGCATTCTGATTATATGGACGATTACCACTTCTGTCTTGTCGCGTAGGGGTAGTATTGACATCCTCTTTGGTCGTTGACACTCTCTAGCGAAGTGTCCAAATCCATCACAGTTGTAACACTTAACCTTTGACTTGTCAAAGCCCTGAGTGCCTCCAGTAAGAGGTCGTCCTATCCTTTTCATGAACTTCTGCACTCTTCTTGTGATCATAGCCAATTGTCATTTTAGGTCCATCTCTTCAACATCATCTGGATCAATTTGGTCATAATCTTCATCTATGAGTGCAGGATCTGTGATTCTTCCTGCAACAAACGCTTCATGAGCAGCACACATTGCAGCAAAGACATTCATCCGACCCTCAGCTGATTTCATATCCATTGGCATGGACTTGTAACCAGCAGCAGAGGATGTAATGTTACCGAACTTTAAACTTCCAGTCTTTACACCTTCAGCAGTCTTCTTACCTTTGTTCCCAGCATCCGAAGCAATGAAACCAACAAAATCATCTCCATCAGTATTCTCTGTTGTACCAGAACTACCAACTCCCGAAAAGAATGCATTTACATCAGCTGTTGGGTTCTTCATGGTGTGTGAATCCCTCGATAGCTCTGGATCGCTCTCGAGATCGTCTATGGTTATGTCGTGAGTGCGGAATCCTCACGAGATAACTGTTTGATTAGTTATCTATATTATTGCTAATTAACAAGATTGTAATCAGCCTTAATTACTCTATATTCGTTTGCTACTGATTGCCAACGAACTTAGAAGCTGTAATTGTGTGTGATTAATCGACTGGATTGCCAATTTAGGTTTTCCAATCGTTTATATACGTTTATAATTGATATTGGGCCTGCTGGGCTTTGTTCTTACGAACTTAGCAGCCCAGCCCTTAGAACGAAGATAATCTTCGTTCATTCCTAACGAAGATCATCTTCGTTAGTACTAAAACCATCAACATCTTATGCTTAGTTATTTTCCTAGTACTTTATGTACAAGAACCTAACATATATTATGATTGTACTTGTATGACATACATAACAACCATCATATATAAACATATATAAAACACCAAAACATGCAATCAATCATTACTAAAACACAAAGTTCATAATCTATTAATTACATATAAATGAATAAGACATAATCAAATCTAAGTTGCTGTTGTCACATCAACATGCATCAACAAACTCCCCTTTGACAGCAGCATCTTGGATTTCTTTAGTCTTCAAAAATCTTGTCATCCATCAAATAACAACCTCTTGCTATTTGCATGGACATTCTCGTGTAAGCAGACCTGAAGAATCTTACGATATCGACTTTCTTCATCCTTCCAAAATGGCAAAAATGAACACTCTGTATCGTATAACCTTCTTAGATCATTTCTTGAGAAGTTGACCAACTGCATTGGATCATATATTCTTCTCAACAAAATCTTCTTCTGTGAGTCTGCATACATCTTGGTTTCACCAGTATTTCGATCAATCTCCCAATTATCCATCTTTTCTAGCTCATCTTGTGGCCACTTCTTGGCTGGGACTTTGATCATACACTTGATATCTCGTTGAATATACTCAACGCTTCTATCTGGTTTCACCACCTTCTTCTTCTTCCTCGGTTTGATATGAAACTTCGGCTCATCTGAGTCTTTCATACTCGATCTCATCTTAAAATCTTCACGAAGC
>CM067170.1:13030715-13051687 GCA_034093135.1 Erigeron breviscapus | reverse complement strand
TGGGATAAGGGTGGATTTTGCTCAGATCCTATTTAATGATTTGGTGGATCGACTGAAGGCAAAGGGGAGAAAACCCCATATTCCTTATATTCGTTTTCTTTCCCTTATGTTCAGGAATGGTCTAGGAAACCAATATGATGTTGATACTACTCATTTTTCAATGAGTGAGTTTTTCCATCTGGAAGAGAATTCAACAAATGGAAGCTGTGTTGGGTCTGAGACCACCAGTGTCTGTTCCATCATCTCCATCTCCTAAAAGGAAGGCTACTGAAGATGCACCAGAAAGGACATCAAGAAGAAGGGCCTGAACCTTTTTATCATTGTACTTATTGTAATTAAATGTGTTATGAAGGTTGTAATTATTTTCCTTTTTGGTGAAAGTAATAATAGTTGCAATTTTTTAATTTCTATAAGTAAATGACCAGATTTAGTCTAAGTTAGAACTTAAAAGATGAAACTGAAAACACTCATGATCTATAAAGTGTTTTCCAGTAACTTAGATTAGACTTAAATCGACCAAGTGTTTTCCAGACACACAAATTTGTATATCTATAAGTCTGAAAAATACTTGCATTATTTCTAAACAAATAAGGGGAATTTGTTAGGTCCAGATTTAGTCCAGACTTACTGGACTGGCTCAAGACTGGACTACTGGAACCTTATTTAGGTTTGTTAAGAAACTTGTTTTGCTGGTCTCGCTCCAGACCCGACTACTGGAGCTCACTGAAGATCTGACCAGAAAGCATATTCTACTGGACCTACTCCAGACTTGGAATCTGGAGTCCCTCTGAAGATTTGTCCAGAAATAATTGAAGACTAGTGAGCATTTACTTGTATAGGTAATCATGGAGCATTCTCCAGATTAGCTCACTGAAGACTTCACCCCAGTCCAGATCTACTCTACTGAAGACATTCTGACTGAAGTCAAAGACTGAAGTCTGAAGGAAGAAGACTTAACAAATGGCGGAGTCCACTGGAAAGTCTTACCAGGTCTGCACACTGGAGGATTGTTAGTGTTCTAGATCCTGCAAGTCTGAACACTAATATCGAGGTTTGACTTATGCCTTTAACACACTTTCCAAAGAACAATCCACTTGTTCTTTAACAAAGTATACGTGTGTTAAGGTGGTTGGATAAAAGGATACACTTGCACTTGATGTGACTTTATCCTTATTCTTATCCAATACATTTAATGTTCTTGTCGGATCATTAAATGTATGCCAACCATATTTGTACGGCACAAATTCACTGGTGAATTTGTTGTCTATAAATACAAAGTCATTTCCTTGACAAAAATACTTTTAAGCATTCCTTTTGCATTTAAGTGAATTTGTCCAAATACTCTCGATCTTAAACAGGGATACTTCACAACTTTAAGTATCTCGATCCTAAAGAGTTATTTGACAAATATAGATCATATTGTAACTCATAGGTTGTTAGGATACTCACTTAATTGTGTTATCTTGATTCCGAAACAACCTTGTATTTTATTTAACATCAATAAATGAAATACCCATGAAACATACATAATGGTCCACTTTATTTGTTTATTGCTTTAAGTCTTGTATTACTTTGTTTATATATCTTGCATCTTTATTTACAAGTAATACTAGTCCAAATCTAGTGATTATTAGACTTGTTGTATTTTACACTTTCTATTGGTTAACCATCTCGAAGTTAAAGGGACTCACAGTAAGTATATGATTACTGTTGAGTCCCAATGTTGATTGTAAATTTAATGATGACAAATCTGACCTATAAACACTTAGTAATCTTTTGGTTCTTGTAATCTGATCTGGGTCAGACTAAGCTGACACAGCTTATGATCTGTCTCTGACCCAGATCACGCTTCATACTTTGTAATTGTAATATCTTATGGAAGCAAGTGTTATTCAAGCTGCATCAACAATGTATTAGAATTCAGTCCAAGTCAAAGAGGAGGATTGAAGATATGGTTTAATCTAAATCTAAATACAATTTATAGAATTTGTAGTAACATTACTAATAATTATTGATTTCTTAATATTTAAATAATGTAAACAATAATAATTTTTCTTTATTTCATTATCACTGTAAATTTTTTAATGTAATCATATACTCAACGGTGTATCAATATACCAAAGTATATTGTACACAGAACAGTTGTAGAGGGGGGGGGGTGAATACAACTTTCCTTAATCTTTACAAACTTTTAACACAAAACGTTTTAAGATTCAGTTTAAGTATATTAAGCAAGTAAGTAAAGAGCAGGAATCATTAAAACAGTAAAGCAGTAAAGAAATAAAAACATTCTTGAACACAGATTGTGGTTTCAAATGTAATCCTTTATTAAGAAATAATCTATACAAAGAATTACAGGGTTGTTGCGGAATAAAGATAGCCTATAGATATCTAAACAACCCTATGAAATGACAAACAACAATCAATAAGTTTCAGCTCAAGAGAATCAGCCCAGGCTGATCTCGTACAGACTAAGCTGTGTATAAGAGCAGAGAAACTTGTGTGAAGAATGATTCTCAGGAAATGCCACACATATACAATCCATGAATGAGGCTTTTATAGGCGAAAGCGCTCCTTCACTTGGTGTCCGTTGCAGCCACGTATTCTTCATTCAGTGGATGATGAAGGAATAATCAATTGTGCCTTTCATAGTACTTGTGGTCCCCCACGTACTGACGCACATTCTTCATCAACCAATAAGAGTATGGACACACATATGTAAAACCAACCACCAACCTGGATCCTAGGATTCTTCCTAGTCACGTCATTTGTCTTTATCTTCAATCCAGGTTGTTATCTTTACTTGATTGTCAGACACAGATTGGGCCGTTTGTCAAAGCACCAATCTGCCTAAGTGTATCCAAGCTGACTGCTAATCCCAAGCTGTCTTCCACTAACAACTTGGTCTTCTATCTTCAATCATCCTCTTCGACTTGGACTGAATGCTAATACATTGTTGATGCAGCTTGAATAACACTTGCTTCCATAAGATATTACAATTACAAAGTATGAAGCATGATCTGGGTCAGAGACAGATCGTAAGCTGTGTCAGCTTAGTCTGACCCAGATCAGATTACAAGAACCAAAAGATTACTAAGTGTTTATAGGTCAGATTTGTCATCATTAAATTTACAATCAGCATTGGGACTCAACAATCTCCCCCTATTTGATGATGACAAAACCCAACAACACTTCTAACTATCAGCTTACAAAGAATCAAAGTAAAATGAAACTACCAGATTGTGACCCTTTGAATCTTTTGGGTTCTTTTGAACTGAAATTGAAGTTTTAACACAAAAACGTTTTAAGATTCAGTTTAATATATTAAGCAAGTAAGTAAAGAGCAGGAATCATTAAAACAGTAAAGAACCAAAAACATTCTTGAACACAGATTGTGGTTTTCAAATGTAATCCTTTATTAAGAAATAATCTATACAAAGAATTACAGGGTTGTTGCGGAATAAAGATAGCCTATAGATATCTAAACAACCCTATGAAATGACAAACAACAATCAATAAGTTTCAGCTCAAGAGAATCAGCCCAGGCTGATCTCGTACAGACTAAGCTGTGTATAAGAGCAGAGAAACTTGTGTGAAGAATGATTCTCAGGAAATGCCACACATATACAATCCATGAATGAGGCTTTTATAGGCGAAAGCGCTCCTTCACTTGGTGTCCGTTGCAGCCACGTATTCTTCATTTAGTGGATGATGAAGGAATAATCAATCGTGCCTTTCATAGTACTTGTGGTCCCCCACGTACTGACGCACATTCTTCATCAACCAATAAGAGTATGGACACACATATGTAAAACCAACCACCAACCTGGATCCTAGGATTCTTCCTAGTCACGTCATTTGTCTTTATCTTCAATCCAGGTTGTTATCTTTACTTGATTGTCAGACACAGATTGGGCCGTTTGTCAAAGCACCAATCTGCCTAAGTGTATCCAAGCTGACTGCTAATCCCAAGCTGTCTTCCACTAACAACTTGGTCTTCTATCTTCAATCCTCCTCTTTGACTTGGACTGAATGCTAATACATTGTTGATGCAGCTTGAATAACACTTGCTTCCATAAGATATTACAATTACAAAGTATGAAGCATGATCTGGGTCAGAGACAGATCGTAAGCTGTGTCAGCTTAGTCTGACCCAGATCAGATTACAAGAACCAAAAGATTACTAAGTGTTTATAGGTCAGATTTGTCATCATTAAATTTACAATTCACATTGGGACTCAACAATCTCCCCCTATTTGATGATGACAAAACCCAACAACACTTCTAACTATCAGCTTACAAAGAATCAAAGTAAAATGAAACTAACCAGATTGTGACCCTTTGAATCTTTTGGGTTCTTTTGAACTGAAATGAAGTTTTAACAAAGAAACTAGATTTGTACAACTGCCTTTGCATATATAGAGAATAAAGTAATGATATTACATGATATAACTATTCTCCAAGCATTTCTATAGCTTCTTGCTTAACTTCAAATGATGGGGCAACTTTTACATCTAACTGCCTATCTAACCCCTCATCAATAAGGAACTGCTCATACCCATTACCTTCTTCACTAAAATTTCTGCAGAATCTGTATAAGGTAAAAAGGTGCATAGCTGGTACCTGTTTTAGTTCAGCAGTCCTTTGGAAAACCAATTTCCCTCTTGCATCCACAAAATACATCCCATGTTCAGGTTCAGTGATGAACATCCCACATCTTGCATTTTCAACACCAGTAGGTAGAGACAGATTGAGATTATTCAGAATCTTGTCAACAGCACCAGAAGATAATTGTGCAAGCAATTCTAAAGGAGACAAGTTTTTGAGGAAATCTGTATGATCACCTCCAGGAGCATCAATCCTTTCAAACCTTCTTCTTTTCTTCTTCAGTGGTTCAGCTGACTCATCTTCATCAACCATATCATATGCTTTTGGTCTTGGAAGGCCAGTGATATCAATCTTGTACTTTACAATTGCAGCTAACTTCTTCTCAATGGCTTCCAAGACTGTCTCTTTGTGAATTCCAGAAATACCAGTTATGATATTATGTAACTCCACCCACTCAGTGTATCCTAGTTCAAGCAGATTGTCAAGATCATAGGTTTCCCAGCTTGTTTCATAACCTTTCCTTGTAAACCTGATGCTGGGAATGTTCTTTCCTTTTCTCCTTTTGAGTAGAACCTGAAGGATTGGCTCTGGATGCTTTCTATAGTTGATCTTTTCTGTTACTTTTCTTTTCTCCAGAGCCTCTAACCAATCATGGGCTTCACCATTATTCTTCACATCTTTAACCTTCTGTGATGGTTTAGAGTGAACCACCACCTTCTTCTTTTCTTTTCCTTTGGCCACAACTTTCTTTTTGGAACCAATGGCTGCAAGATCTTCTTTATCTTCCTTATTCAATTGTTCTTGAACAGCCTTGGCAATTTCAGGATCCGACTCAGTTGCAGCAATTCTTTCTCTTTGTAATCTGTCCTCCTTAATCATTTTGTATGCCACCTCAACTGTTACCCCAAGCTGTGGAGCTTTTTCAATTGCAAGCTCCCAATCCTTTTCTTTACAGTTAAGATCTTCACACCACTTGACCCACCTTCTGTTGGCCTTTTCTTGAGCATGAACTGGGACAGAGTGGCTGTGTCTTCACTAGATGAAGATTCATCAATTTGTTCTATGGGAGCTGGGTCAGCTTGAGTTGGCACAGCTTGTACAGGAACAGCTTGAGAGGACTTCCTTTTCTTTTCAGCTTTCTTAACTTTTTCAACTTCAACATCCTTCCTTATATCTCCCATTTCAACATCAACAGTCTCCCCTTAGTTGTATCACTCTCCTTTTCAGCCTCTTCATTTATTTTTCCAACATTTTCACCACCAGACTCAGATTCTGGTATTTTTATCTCTTCTTCATTTTCTTTCTCACCTTCCACCTTAGAACCATGCACAACCATTCTTCTATCATTGACTGCCTCCTCAGCTCTGGCCTTATTCCATCTTTCTTTTAGTTTTTCAAAGTATTCTTCAATTTCCTTGTCAACCTGAGCTTGTTGTCTTTCTCTTTCTAGCTCCATTTTAGCTTCACTCATAGCACTCCTCTTTCTCTTAGTAGCATTCTTCTCCCCCTTTTTGTCATCATCAGCAGGGAAAGAGCTCACTGGAGTGGCAAAGAAGCCTTTGAGATCCTGGTTGATCAAGTCAATCTTGATATTAGTGAGACAGCAGGCTCTTCTTAGCTCAACATAATCCTCATGGAGGAGTTCAATTTTAGATTTGACACCCTTAGAAGCTTCAATCAGATCATTCTTGAAATCTGCTTGTGACTTGTTTGCAGATCGAAGTTCTATGGTGACTTCCCTTGTAAACTTTGTTGCTGCATTCTCAATCTGACTCAGAGTACTCTTGTTTTTCTCATTCTCTTCATTGATTGCCTTTGTAAGACCATCAAGAGACTCTGTTAGCTTGCTCTGGTTCTGCTGAATCAAATCAACTACTTTTAACACATTTTCTTTCAATGAAGTCTGATCTTGACTCAGCTTATCCACCTTCTTGTCGTCAATTCCTGATCCTTTTGGATCTTTTCCAAGCATTTGGTCAGCTGTGAGCTCTCAACCTTAGAGGTTGAAATGAACTCAGTGAGCTGACCCACCACATCTGAAAATGAGATAGTGGCAGCTTGGGAGAACTTGCAGTTGGCTTAAAAGCCACTGACTCTGGAAAGAGCAGCCTGCAATCCTTAATATCAGGGTCATTGGGCTTATATAGAAGGGGGTGGAGGCTTAAGGAGTTTTGGTGAATTTGCTCATGAGAGTGAGTCTCATGAGTAGATTTTTCAGAATTGATGATGAGTTGGTCAGCCTGAGAAAGATTAACGTTTGGTTCAGGCTGAGGGCTAGTGGGAATGTGTTGATCTTGATTTTGATCAACTCCTCCACTAGCATCTTCCATCAGAGCATCCCTTGAGGATGGATGGGTAGACTCATCATCGAATGAAGAATCACTTCCGGAGATAGTGATCATATTCTCATTGACATCGTGAGGACCATCAATGGTTCTCTTTGCTGCACAAGGGGCTGACATAACTGCCTTAAAGACAGCCATGTAACCTACAGAATCCCTCTGTCCAAGGATAGATGCAGACACAGACTCTGCAGGTGTAATGTTTTGTGAAATTGATTGCCCTTCAACAGAGGTGTGTTGTTGCACCAAAGTATCCTTAGGGAGAATTGAGGCCTGTACCCCTCCTTGTGACATAGAAGGGGTATTGACAGCCTGTGCAGACTCAGAGTGTAAGAGAGAAGCAGTGTCACTAATGCGTTCGATACTTCTCTCCTTTGGCTGACCATCCTCAGAGATGATGTGCATAGACTCTGACTCATTTTGGATCTGGGCTAGATCCTCTGTTATCCCTTTAATGATATCATCAACCTTTTGGGAGGCTGATGATAGCGATATAGGTGTAGACAAAGTGTGACCTTAGGAGGAGGTCTTTCTTTCAATACCTTCACCCTGTTTGGAGGGTTGGGTAGCAGTAGGTGTTCCCTTTAACTCGTCTACACTCTTTTGGGAGAGTGCAGATGGGTGTGGCGATTTCGGCTTGTCAGCTTGGGTGGCAGGGACAGCTTTGGAACGTTCCTTAGCTTCCACTGCACCTTGGGGGATCTCAAGATTTGATGTTGCATTATCAACCCCAGAAGCTGGCACAGATTTCCTTTGTGATCTTTTCTTTTTAGCACTGTGAGGCACTAAGTCCTCAACAATGGGTCTTTTAGAAGCGGATTTTGACAAAGTGGATGAGGGTGTGGCTAGGGTGGCTGATGTTTTGGCCAATCCTTCACCCTCTTTTGAAGGAGAAGAATATTGAATAGATTGAGAAGAGTGTGAGGGTTAGAAGCATGTGTACCTGGGTCCCCCTGATTGGCAGATTGAGTGTCAGACTCAGATCGCGTCGAAGAAGGGACAGCTTCCTTAAGTGCTTCTTATTCCCTTTCTCTTTGCCTGCAAAAATCAAGGTAGATCTGCATTGCTCGGGTCAGACCCTGCACAGATACCTTGGGACTATTGAAAATGTTATTGTTGATAGACTTGCATTCCACAGTCTGACCAGTTGCCAGACTGTAACCATTGTCAAGTATTGCTTCAATGATAAGAGCAAGAATCCTACCATAAGGTATGGTAAGACTCTTCTTATGAACACGATCAACTAAGTCCTTAAAAATTAAGCCAGCAAAATCTATTCTTGTCATAGTGACCATTGCATGAAAAATCTGCAATTCTAAAACATTAGGTTGATCAAAGCTGCCTGCCTTTACTTGTAAAGTTTTAGAAATTGTGCTCAATAAATAGTTCCAAATGCCAGTTAAATATTTCATTTTAACCACTGAAGCCAATGGACCAGTGTATCCAACTTCTTGTAAAATATTTTTGGCTTCAGTATGAGACACAACATTTTCATAATCATCTTCAGGCATATAAGACAGCTCAAATGCAGACCTAATCCTCTCATAAGAAATATATACCTTTTTCTTACCATTGAGGATTGTGCCATAGATTGCAGCATCTCCTTTCTTGTTCTGTTTCACAAAACAGCTCGCCCAAAATTCACAAAGTAGATCTTGAAATACCCAGTCTGGCTTCTCAATCATCACTTTGCCGAATGGATGATACCATAAGAAAGCCACAATCTCATCATATCCTTTTGCCCATGAAGGAGGATGAATATTGGCATGAACCAGACTGCCAATCTTGATTTTACCAGTATCAAGATCAGCCGGAACCACTACTACATTACTTCCCACCACATAAGGTGAAAGCTTATTAGCGCTTATTGGAGCTGGGTATATACTTTTAGCTTCAGATGAAGAACTTGTAAGTCCCAACTTGATAGATGGTACTACCTGAAGACACCTCTATGTCGATGGTGGAGTTACTTTGCAATATATGCACTGAACCTGGAGACGACCAGTTGCAGTGTGTATATACCAAGTTCTAGATAGATTACTTATATAAATGACAATAAGTAAAGAACAATGCAATAATACAAATAACTTGTAAGATAATTTGATGAGACAATATGTATTTTTCAATGTGTAATTTATTTATTGATGTTAAACAAATTACAAGGTTGATGCGGAACCAAGATAATACATGAATGTAAATATCCTAACAACCTATGAAATACAATTGATCTACACTCGGAATTTCTCAAGACAATCGAAACACTTAAAGTTGTGAAATGTTCCTTTTAGCGATTGAGAGAATATTGCACAAGTTCACCAAGAATATTGCAGTTTGCAAAGTGTGAAGTGTTTGTATGTTTTTCACTTAGTGAGTTTGAACACTTAATATTCTTGTTGTGCAATGACTTATATTTATAGGCAAAGTTAACATTGGGATGTTAACTTTAGCCGTACAAATGTGGTTGAGAGCATTTAAGGAATAGCATTTAATTCCTTAAAAAGCAGTGTAAAGTCGCATGATAAAGCAACTTATCAACCACCTTTATGTACCTTTTATTACTTAAATAATAAGATAAGGCTTATTATCAGGGTAAAGGTACATAAAGCATATAAGTCAATTCCTCGTAATCAGTGTAAAGCTTTGTAAGGGTTTTCCACTGATGGTCTCCAGTTTGTAACTGACTAGAATGTCAACTGGGCTTCGCTGCCATTGCCATTCTCTATCTTCCATTTGTTTGTCTTTGACTTCAACTGGAATGATTCTTCAACTTGGTCAGTTCTCAACTGGAGGAAGTCTTCAGTTGCGTTGACTGTACGGTGCAACTGGACTTCAATATATTTCTCGACAAATCATCTTGGTCTCCAGATGCAACTGGAGACTGGACAGTTCACTGGTCAGTTTTACTGGGTCTCCAGATGCCACTGGAGACTGGCCAGTTTATGTAACATCCGTGAATTTTGACCCGTTGACTTTTTGTGTAATTTGACTAACAAACTTGTTGAATGAAATATTTGGGTCATTTTGTGAATTACATGACAATGTGGTATATTCGGGTCGATAATATGTGTTGATCGGTGTTTAAGTGTGTAACTAATTGTATTATGGCTTGTGGGAGAACGGGTCGGCCCGTGGGTAACCCATGACCCACCAGCCACCCATGACCCATTTCCCCCCCCCTTATCCTTTCCTCCTCCTTTCATTTCTATCTATCTATCTCTTTCTCTCTTTCTCTCAGAAGCAAAGCAAGACCATTTCATTCTTCTTCTCTCTACCATCTACTTAGTGATTGGAAAGGATATAACACTAGAATCATCGCCATCTATACAACATTATCGTCATATCGAAGAATCAAAGGTGGAAGTCTTGCATTTTAGCCATTTTGACCTAATTTCGGGTTCTAGCTCAAAGAGAAGCTTTGGTAAGTCAAATTCATCCCATTTACTTCTATTTATGCTTGTTTTTATGTTTCTAGTCGTTTTGATGTGATTCCAAGGCTTGTAAATGGTAAAAATGGAAATTAGGGTTAGGGTTAGGGTTTGAATGATTTGTGGGTGATTATGATGTTTTGGTCGAATTTGTGGGTTGGGTTATGTGTATTTATGGTTAATGATGTTTGATGATACTTCAAAATGGGTTAAAAGTCTTTACAAATCGTTTTGGTATGGTTTGGGTCGAAATTGGGGGTTTTGGGTTCTTATTTTCTGCACTGGTTGCTGCTGGTGGTGTTGCTGCCCAGTATGGGGCATAACCTACGCCCCTTAGGGCCGTAGGTTACGCCAGGTCTATTTTGTTTGGGCGTAGGTTACGTCAGTGAGGGTCGTAGCTTACGCCTATCCCTATCTTCAAATTTGACCTTACGCCAAAATCTAACTGTTTACGCCAACCTTTACGCCAAAAAGCTCTTTTCTAGAGGGCCGTAGCTTACGCCACTTTGGGCCGTAAGCTACGCCCGTTGTATTTTGACCACCGTAACTTACGCCCCTGTTGGCCGTAAGTTACGGCCGTTGTTTTCTGGAATTCTCCTTGTTTGACCTAGTTTGACCTTCTGAACCTTTTTACGCGCCGAGTCTTAATCTAATTCACTTCTTATCTTATATAACATTGATTAAGAGTCTTAGAAGCCATTTTAACGTCGAGAAACACTTTGGAACCCTAATTAGGGTTTTGCCGTGTTTTCATAATTGCGTATATGTGTTTATGTATGTTGACGCGAATGTATATGATCGATATTTAGGTGTTGGACGTGAAGTGAACATTGTACGATGATAACTTAACTTTATATCAATCTTAGCTTTCATAACCAATCGAGGTGAGTTTCGTATCTCCCTACTCGTTTGAGAATCGGGCTGAAAAGTGTAAACCTTGCGTGATTACTTGCTTTTATTGATTGATTGATTGGTTTGGTTTGAATGTTGGATTGTCGAGACGGTTATCACGCTTGAATGACTTGGCTTAAGTTTTGCTAAGTATTTCATTTATGTTAGGATAGACGTACATACATGGAAGTCGGTTATGCCTTCATTGGGTCTTAGATGTGGTGGGAAGGCTGCGGGTGACCCTATATATAAGCATCTGGGACTCGAAGGAAGTAGAATCCTCTTAAGTGTATGTACGTATAATTGGTTTAAATTGTGGTTAATGGTTTGCGATTGACGATTATTGATTGTTGGCTCATGTTTGTCGAATATTGATTACTGGTTCAAGTTCATCGTATATTGATTGTTGGTTCATGATTGATGCATTTACAATTGAGTGTAAGCATTGCATACATTGTTGATGACCCTCGGCAGGGGATTGCCGACATCCTGGTGTATAGATGTATGCACCCATTTTGGATGTAGTTCCTGACTCCGAGTATATAAACATATATATCTCGATGATTTTGAGATACAGCCTTGTTCATTGTGATGACAGAAGGGTATCGTTGCATTGGTGACTGGTGTTCACGCATAAGATAGGCATGTTGACTTATCTATGCATTGGTACTTGCATTTGATATTTATATCATTGAGCATTCATTTATACGCATTTTCGTACTTATGTCACCTTGTTGATGGACTTTGTGTGTTACTTAGAGGCTCGCTGTAAGTCATGTCTAGCCTCTACTCATATATTGTGATTATTGACGTTGGTTCCTTATGGACCATTACTACGAACTCACCAACCTTGTGTTGACTATGCTTAGTACACTTTTCAGGTAATCAGGTTCTCCCCGGACGTGGAGTTTAGTTGCTTTGCTTGCTGTTAAACCCGGACCTTGGACTTTATGGATCAAGGATTCATCGACCCCTCTTTTGCATTATACTTAGGATTAATTGCCATCTTCTGATTGTTCTTTTGTAAACTTTGATGGTTATTGCTCCTTTTGTATTTTGTTACTTGTTTCGTTTTGTTTTGGATTCACTGAATCTTTAAATGCATTTAGTTCTTGTTCTATTGTAATTCCACCATGTGCTATATGATTTCCGTGATATTTCGAGCCTCGGCTTAGGGTGTTACAGAATGGTGGCCCATGCGTGGTCGTAGAGAATTAGGCGGTTTGACCTAGACTACGACTTAAGTTAAAACTCTTCATATAGTATGCATGTTTAGGAAATTCGTGTGCAATGTGAATTATGTGAATCCCCGTGTGAGTTCGTAGTTAAGACCTCTTGTGTGATAGCTTGAATTCAATGTGATGATTTAGGGCAAAATGAAAGGATGCCATTAACTTAGTATAATATTGTGGCAACCCTAAAAGAACCCGATCAACTCTTTTATGGTTACCCGATATTATAGCAAGTTCATGACATCGTGGATTGCGCACGTGTGGTTTAAAGTATAATAAGGAACCGATATGCTTAATGGAAGTTGATTAGGTGGAGGGTTAGCCGTTGGTACACCCTGTATACATACCCGGTCAATAACTAGTAAGCATATCGAATTCGGATTATACTTTGAATCATTTGTGTTAGTTGTTTAATTGCATGATGTGTTGAGCATGATTACTTGAATTAATGATGAACCATGGTAATGAATTCAACTTGATGTTATGATATGTAAAAAAAAAAAAAAAAAAATAATAAAAAAAAAATCCCTTATGATTCTAACACTTTTGCCTTAGCATAATGTTATGAAATGAGTATGTGGTATCGGTATGAGAGCATTGACTACTTGTGTGACTAACATGCGAGCATTTGAGACTAACTCTCGGGTCAACGTGTCACTTGTTTTATAGAAATGGTGAGACCCAGGAGAACCGGAACGAACTATAGGGCTGAAGAGGAAGAACCTCAACCGGAAGCTCAACCGGAGGTACAAAGAGGTAGGGGTCGTGGTAGGGGCCGTGGTAGAGGTCGTGGTAGGGGCCAAGGAAGGGGTCGTGGTGAAGTTCCTGAGCCAAACTTGGCTGAGGTAATCGCTCAAACGGTTGCCGGTATCATGCCAACCATCATTGCTCAAGTCACGGCAAGTCTTGGGCAAAACAATGGGCCTCAAAACAATGAAGCCCCAGAAAATGTGAACAATGAAAATGCTCAACCTCATGCCGTAGAGGATGAAGAAGAGGGACCAGTGGGAGTTAATATCGGGATGCCCATGAATAATCAATATGGTGGATACCGTCAAGGGTGTATATTTAAAGACTTTAAAAGTTGTGGGGCACCGGAGTTGATGGAAGAGGTGGTCCCACGGAATGTATAAGGTGGTTTGAGGCGATAGAGGCGGTGATTGAAAGGAGTCATTGCACCTATGATGACCGGATTTCCTATGCATCCGGCATGTTTAGACATGACGCCTTGAGTTGGTGGAACCAAGAAATAACTTTGGGGCGGACTCATAATTTGGAGTGGATTGACTTCAAGAACAAAGTGAAAGCAAAGTTTTGTCCTCCGTATGAACTACAAAACTTAACCATTGAGTTTGCAAATCTCAACATGGAGGGAGCCGATTACAAGGGCTATGTGAGACGATTTCAAGAGTTGTCTACCCTCATTCCTCACTTGGTGGGTACCGAGCCTCAGGCCATCCAGAAGTTCGTACTGGGCTTGAATCCTCAAGTCCGATCTTATGTAAACTCCAACATGCCTACTTCTTTGGCTAATGCGGTCAACCAAGCCGGGAGTGTGACTGAAGATTTATTGAGAAGTGGTGTTTTGAGCAAATCCTCATCAAACAAGAGGAAAGAAGTGGGAGAGTCGAGCGGGGTAAAGAAAGTGGGGAGGTTTGACCCCAAAAATGCAAATAGGGGTAGAATAATGGCGGCGGTAGAACCGGCTAGGAGGGCTTATACTGGGCCTCATCCTTTCTGTGGGAGATGCAACAGGCATCATCCCGCCAATAACCAATGTGGTGCATGCTTTAATTGCAATCAAGTCGGGCACGAAGCTAGAAATTGTAGAGCTCCAAGGGCGGGCCCAATGAATGTGGCTCCCGTTCGGGCCGTTCCTCCTCAAGGTAACCAAAGAAGAGGCGAATGTTTTGAATGTGGTAGCTGTGACCACTACCGTAATAATTGTCCTCGATGGGTGGGACAACAAGTTCAAGTAGCCGTTCATCCCAATCAACTCCAAATGGTCGGGCCTAACCAAAACCGGGGGCAACAAGGCCACCAAGTGCAACCACGCGGCCGAGCCTTTGCGGCCAATGTAAATGAAGCCCGCAATGATCCCAACGTAGTAGCAGGTACCTTTCTCCTTAATGGTCTCTATGCAACCGTCCTATTTGATTCCGGGGCCGATTATAGCCTCGTGTCTTCTAACTTTGTTCCTTTGATTGATGTGCATCCGTGTGCTCTAAACTATGTGCTTGACATTGAAATGATAAATGGGTCACTAACTAGAATTAGTCAAATACTTCGAGACTGTGTCTTGACTTTAGAAGATGTCGACTTCTTCATTGACCTCATGCCTCTTGACATTGGTAGTTTTGATATTATAGTGGGTATGGATTGGTTGATGGCGGTAAATGCAACCATTGATTGTGGCGAGAGAGTTGTTAAGATACCTTTGGCTAACGGTAAAATTCTTAGGGTTCAAGGCGAAATCTCTGATTCCTCGAATTCTAAAGTCTTTAGTGCTACCATCTCAAAGGTAGAATTGAAGGCCGTTCCTATCGTTTGTGATTTTCCCGATGTTTTTCCGGATGACTTACCGGGATTACCTCCAACCCGTGAACTTGATTTTCGTATTAATCTTATTCCCGAAGTCGCGCCCGTAGCAAAAGCTCCGTATAGACTAGCCTTAACCGAAATGCAAGAATTACAAACTCAACTCAAGGAGCTCCAAGAGAAGGGTTTCATTCGCCCTAGTCAATCTCCTTGGGGTGCTCCTGTTCTCTTCGTCAAAAAGAAAGATGGATCCTTCAGGATGTGTATTGATTATCGGGAATTAAACAAGCTCACTGTGAAGAACCGGTATCCCCTCCCTAGAATCGATGACTTGTTTGATCAACTTCAAGGTGCTAAGCACTTCTCTAAAATCGATCTTCGCTCGGGTTATCATCAACTCCGGGTACATGAAGATGACATCCCCAAAACGGCTTTTCGCACATGGTATGGTCATTTTGAATTCACCGTGATGCCTTTTGGGTTGACTAATGCACCGGCGGTGTTCATGGACTTGATGAACCGGGTGTGTCAACCATACTTGGACAAGTCTATCATTGTGTTCATTGATGACATACTTGTATACTCGAAGACGAAGGAGGAGCATGTTGAGCACTTGCGTGAAGTGCTTGAATTACTAAGGAAGGAGAAATTGTATGCAAAATTCTCCAAGTGTGAGTTTTGGTTGGAAGAGGTCCACTTCCTTGGTCACGTTGTGAGCAAGGATGGTATTCATGTGGACCCAAGCAAGATTGAAGCGGTCAAGAATTGGAGAAGACCCGAAACGCCATCCGAGATCCGCCAATTCCTTGGATTGGCGGGTTACTATAGAAGATTCATTGAAAACTTCTCCCGTATTGCACAACCACTCACTCTCTTGACTCAAAAGGAGAGAAATTTTGAATGGGGCGAAAGACAAGAGAACGCCTTCCAAACTCTTAAAGATATGTTATGTGATGCTCCTATTTTGACACTACCGGATGGAATTGAGGATTTTGTTGTTTATTGTGATGCTTCGGGGCAAGGGTTGGGTTGTGTTCTTATGCAAAGGGGTAAAGTCATTGCTTATGCCTCCCGTCAATTGAAAGTGCATGAGAAGAACTACCCGACACATGATTTGGAATTGGGAGCGGTTGTGTTTGCTTTGAAGTGTTGGAGGCATTATCTCTATGGCACCAAATGTGTGATTTACACCGATCACAAAAGTCTCCAACACATCTTTAACCAAAGTGAATTGAATATGAGGCAAAGGCGTTGGTTAAAACTATTTAGTGATTATGATTGTGACATCCATTATCACCCGGGCAAGGCAAATGTAGTAGCCGATGCCTTGAGCCGAAAGGAGAGAGTGAAACCAAGACGGGCTAGAGCTATGAGCCTCACGGTAGGGCCAAATATTCGTGATCGGATCATTGAAGCCCAAATTCAAGCCACCCTACCGGAAAACTTTGGAGACGAGAACCTAGATGGCATGGAACAACAATTCGACTGAAAGAATGATAATGGGCTATACATGGTTGAAAGACTTTGGGTTCCTATTTTCGGTGACTTAAGAACGCTTATTATGAATGAAGCTCACCTATCGCCTTATTCGGTCCATCCCGGGTCGGATAAGATGTACTTTGACTTGAAGAACTTGTATTGGTGGCCGGGCATGAAGCGTGATGTGGCTAAGTATGTGAGTGAGTGTCTTACTTGCTTACAAGTCAAGGCCGATCACAAGAAGCCACCCGGATTGTTGGTACAACCGGTGATGCCCGAATGGAAGTGGGAGCATATTTCAATGGACTTCATCACTAAACTACCGAAGACGAGAAGTGGTCGTGACACGATTTGGGTGATAGTAGATCGGTTAACGAAATCGGCTCACTTTTTAGCCATTCGCGAAACCGATAAATTTGACACTTTGGCTCATTTGTACATCAAGGAAGTAATATGTAAGCATGGAGTGCCGATTTCTATCATTTCGGATAGAGATGCCCGTTTTAAATCAAAATTTTGGGAAGCCTTTCAAAAAGCAATGGGTACTCGACTTGACATGAGCACGGCTTTTCATCCTCAAACGGATGGACAAACCGAGAGAACCATACAAACACTTGAAGACATGTTGAGGGCATGTGCGATTGATTTTGGTGGAAGTTGGGAAGACCATTTGCCGCTAGTTGAGTTTTCATACAACAATAGTTACCATGCTACCATTCAAATGGCACCCTTTAAAGCATTGTATGGTAGGATATGTCGTTCTCCTCTAGCTTGGGCGGAAATTGGAGAGAGTCAACTCATCGGGCCAGAAATTGTGATTGAAACGACTAGGGTAATATCTCAAATTAAGGAAAAGTTGCAATTGGCCCGTGAACGTCAAAAGAAGTATGCCGATGTGAGGCGGAGACCGTTGGAGTTTGAAGTTGGTGATTTAGTACTTTTGAAAGTGTCACCTTGGAAGGGAGTCGTACGTTTTGTGAAGCGGGGAAAACTTGCACCAAGGTTTATTGGTCCTTTCAAGATTCTTGAACGGGTTGGGAAAGTTGCTTATCGGCTAGAATTGCCTCAAGAGCTTAACGGTGTGCATGATGTGTTTCATATTTGTAATTTGCGCAAGTGTTTGGCGGATCCTACACATCATGTGCCTATGGACGAAATTAGGGTTGATTCGAATTTGAACTTTGTTGAAGAGCCGGTAGAGATCTTGGACCGTCAAGAAAAGAAACTCAAGAAGAAGCGCTACACCATTGTGAAAGTAAGATGGAATGCTAGACGTGGAGCCGAGTACACTTGGGAGCGAGAGGATCACATGAAATCTAAGTACCCGCATTTATTTAATAATTAGGGTTTTGTTGAATTTCGGGACGAAATTCTTTTAACGGGGGAATAATGTAACATCCGTGAATTTTGACCCGTTGACTTTTTGTGTAATTTGACTAACAAACTTGTTGAATGAAATATTTGGGTCATTTTGTGAATTACATGACAATGTGGTATATTCGGGTCGATAATATGTGTTGATCGGTGTTTAAGTGTGTAACTAATTGTATTATGGCTTGTGGGAGAACGGGAAGGCCCGTGGGTAGTCAGACCCACCAGCCACCCATGACCCATTTCCCCCCCCCCTATCCTTTCCTCCTCCCTTTCATTTCTATCTATCTATCTCTTTCTCTCTTTCTCTCAAAGGTAAAACAAGACCATTTCATTTTCTTTCCTTCTACCATCTACTTAGTGTTGGAAAGGTTATAACACTAGAATCATCGCCATCTATACCACATTATCGTCATATCGAAGAATCAAAGGTGAAAGTCTTGCATTTTAGCCATTTTGACCTAATTTCGGGTTCTAGCTCAAAGAGAAGCTTTGGTAAGTCAAATTCATCCCATTTACTTCTATTTATGCTTGTTTTTATGTTTCTAGTCGTTTTGATGTGATTCCAAGTCTTGTAAATGGTAAAAATGGAAATTAGGGTTAGGGTTAGGGTTTGAAGGATTTGTGAGTGATTATGATGTTTTGGTCGAATTTGTGGGTTGGGTTATGTGTATTTATGGTTAATGATGTTTGATTATACTTCAAAATGGGTTAAAAGTCTTTACAAATCGTTTTGGTATGGTTTGGGTCGAAATTGGGGGTTTGGGTTCTTATTTTCTGCACTTGTTGCTGCTGGTGGTGTTGCTGCCCAGTATGGGGCGTAACCTACGCCCCTTAGGGCCGTAGGTTACGCCAGGTCTATTTTGTTTGGGCGTAGGTTACGCCAGTGAGGGCCGTAGCTTACGCCTATCCCTATCTTCAAATTTGACCTTACGCCAAAATCTAACTGTTTACGCCAACTTTTACGCCAAAAATGACTTTTCTAGAGGGCCGTAGCTTACGCCACTTAGGCCGTAAGCTACGCCAGTTGTATTTTTGCCCACCGTACCTTACGCCTCTGTGGGCCGTAAGTTACGGCTGTTGTTTTCTGAAATGTTCCTTGTTTGACCTAGTTTGACTTTCGGACCTTTTTACGCGCCGAGTCTTAATCTAATTCCCTTCTTATCTTATAACAGAGATTAAGAGTCTTAGAAGCCTTTTAACGTCGAGAAACACTTTGGAACCCTTGATTGATTGATTGGTTTGGTTTGAATGTTGGATTGTCGAGACGGTTATCACGCTTGAATGACTTGGTTTAAGTTTTGCTAAGTATTTCATTTATGTTAGGATAGACGTACATACATGGAAGTCAGTTATGCCTTCATTGGGTTTTAGATGTGGTGGGAAGGCTGCGGGTGACCCTATATATAAGCATCTGGGACTCGAAGGAAGTAGAATCCTCTTAAGTGTATGTACGTATAGTTGGTTTAAATTGTGGGTAATGGTTTACGATTGACGATTATTGATTGTTGGCTCATGTTTGTCGAATATTAATTACTGGTTCAAGTTCATCGTATATTGATTGTTGGTTCATGATTGATGCATTTACAATTGATTGTAAGCATTGCATACATTGTTGATGACCCTCGGCAGGGGATTGCCGACATCCTGGTGTATAGATGTATGCACCCATTTTGGATGTAGTTCCTGACTCCGAGTATATAGACATATATATCTCGATGATTTTGAGATACAGCCTTGTTCATTGTTATGACAGAAGGGTATCGTTGCATTGGTGACTGGTGTTCACGCATAAGATAGGCATGTTGGACTTATCTATGCATTTGGTACTTGCATTTGATATTTATATCATTGAGCATTCATTTATACGCATTTTCGTACTTATGTCACCTTGTTGATGGACTTTGTGTGTTACTTAGAGGCTCGCTGTAAGTCATGTCTAGCCTCTACTCATATATTGTGATTATTGACGTTGGTTCCTATGGACCATTACTACGAACTCACCAACCTTGTGTTGACTATGCTTAGTACACTTTTCAGGTAATCAGGTTCTCCCCGGACGTGGAGTTTAGTTGCTTTGCTTGCTGTTAAACCCGGACCTTGGACTTTATGGATCAAGGATTCATCGACCCTCTCTTTGCATTATACTTAGGATTAATTGCCATCTTCTGATGTTCTTTTGTAAACTTTGATGGTTCTGGCTCCTTATGTATTTTGGTACTTGTTTCGTATTGTAATGGATTCACTGAATCGTTAAATGCATTTAGTTCTTGTTCTATTGTAATTCCACTATGTGCTATATGATTTTCGTGATATTTCGAGCCTCGGCTTGGGGTGTTACAGTTTACCAGGTGAACTGGTCCTAACAAATTCCCCCTATTTGTCTAGAAATATAGTCTAAGTCTTTTTCTAGTTCTTGTATCTATACAAGTGTGAAATATAGAGACTTGTTCGATTTAAATCTATCTAAGTTTCCAAGGCATTTTTATAGATCAATAAATGCCTTAGGTTTTTCTTTTTAGGTTTGTTAGATTTTAATCTATTATCTACCTTGTGGTTACAAACTGGTAACTTCATTTATACAAGGAAATGAAATTTATACAAGTTACAGAATGTAAAACAAAATACAAGTAGATAACTGAGAAAGAACTTAATGAGATGGCCCTTCGCCAGTTCTTCTTCTCTTGGTCACCAAAGAAATAGGCTGAGAGTCTTCAGGATCAATATTCAACTTTTGCTCAAGATTTTCTTTATGTTGAACTTTCCCCCTTAGAAAGTTTACCCATGCTTTCTCAAACCTATTTTTGTGCCTTCGCATCTAGCACATTCACCATCTCAACCCATTCGCTGAACCCATATTGCATAGCACCAGGATTGTCAGTTTTAACCAGTGGCCCCCTGGTATAACTAACTTCTACTTGAAAAACTTTGGTGCCTGGCTTGATTGTTACATTTACACCATTGATAGTCCACTATGTCTTCTGGGTACTTTTTCATCCACCTGGTGGAGAGTATGGGTGGGAGTTCTGGTGGTCTTGACCAGATTAACTCCTCACAAGTAGAGATGGCATACTGCTTGTGGAATG
>CM067170.1:13001859-13029715 GCA_034093135.1 Erigeron breviscapus | reverse complement strand
AACTAAGCAATTTAAAGTACAATTCGGTAGGCTTAAAAGCTAAAGTATCGTCACGTCTAATTATCTTGATGCAGTGACCTTACTCTTTTTATTATATTTCTTTTTCTTTTCTGATTTTTCTGATTTTTATTTTGCTTTTCTGACACTATCTGACACACATACATTACGACACAAACACTGACTCATTTTACAAAGTTCCTTTTGAGAGACACTGTCACTATAGATTTCTCATTCCAATCAATTGGACTAACAACTCGAAACGAGTTCGGTCGAAAGCCTTAGTGAACAGATCAGCTAAATTAAAGTCACTCGGCACTTTTTATAGGACTATTAATTTCTTTTCAGCGCAATCACGTATAAAATGAAACCTTATGTCTATGTGCTTAGTCCTACTGTGCTTAACAGGATTATTGGTTATGGATATGGTGGATTTACTATCTGTCTTTATGAGAGTACAAAGGAAAATCTAACCGTGATAGCCAGAGCCGGTGAATGAGTATTCACTTGCTGTTATGTAATCCGATCTCTCCCCTAAGACTGACATCCACTAATGTCTACTTCCTCAAGAGCACCAATTTCTTCATCCCTGTGAACCAACTAGTGCACTTCTGGAACTGTCATATAACATAACCAACAACATAAATCAAACATTTAAAAATTAGAACTATAGTACTTTGTCTATCACATGAACAAAATATAAACTAATTAGAACAAGTCTTCTTGGAACATTGATCATGAGTTTCATGGATTTTTATCTTTCGTCCATCTAACACATCTTCAAAGTCCTTGACAGCTTGCTCATGAGACCTACAAATCTCTTCTTGTTCAGGAGTTAACACAAGAGGTACAACTTTCGGACGATCATAGCTGCGATCCTCCTTGTTAACTTCTACACTCCATACCTTATCAATCAAAACCCGAGGAAAACAAAATCTTGAAAATTCCATCTCGGTAAAAACTCAATCACTACCCTTTAATGTATAATGAGTAAGATAGACTTTTTCCTTTTCTAAGTCCTTCTTAGATATTGATACACCTGGCAAAAGGTTCTGATCCTGTTTTTCAACAAAATTAACATTATCAATGAAGATGCTTCCTTTTACAACTCTTCCAACCCGAAAATTTTTCCGCCTTTGGAATCCATAAAACAGACATAGGACCCTTTAACAGGAGTAAACTCCGTCAATAGTCCCTTGTCTTCCATAATGTGCTTGGAGCTTCCGCTATTGACAAACCATAAACCTGCGGTTTTCCTTAGCAACTCCTGCACATTCACAAAATAATTAGTTCTCAAAAGGACCCCTAGCCCTGTTGGCTTTGGGTCTATCATTCTCTTCATCAGAGACTATGTCAGCCCAAAATTCACCAGTAGGCACCCAAGCCTTAGCTGGTTTAACAGTTGAGCTGTCAACAGGCCTTCTGCTGGGTGAAATTCGTGAATTTCTTCCAGGCACTAAGCCTACGACTGGGGGAACCACTAGGCCTCCTTTCAGTAGGTAGCCTTTGGTTAAAACCCTTAGAATTCTTTTGAAATCTTGACATTTTCTCAGGAGATGATGAAGACATTCTCCTAGGACTATGTCGCTGAAATAATGGATTAGAATTCGATTTAGCTTCAGCTATTAACCTTTCATAATAAGCACTGTTGGGTTTATCTCTTAATTTACTAGACTGACTCGAACTACTAGAACCTTCTCGAGATGAGACACTTCTAGGCTTACTACTACTTGTCTGGGCTCTATTCTCAATCTCCCTTTGTAAGATACTTCTAGATTGTACAGACTTATCTCTAGGTGAGACACTTCTAGACTTCTCAGATCTGTCTTTAGGTGAAATACTTCTAGATTGAGGTGATGTGTTCCTTAGAGTTTGGGATAGTTTTCGATGTCCATTGACAACTTTTGACCTAATTAGTTTCACATAGTTCTGTGCATTTACATCATCTGGATGTCTTTTTGCATAATCTTCATAATATTTATTTCTATAAGCACTCATGAACTGTGGTGAACTTACTTGATCAACTAATTTACCCTTCCCATTGCTTCCAAAAGACCCAACACTATCCTTAGACTTATCAGGTGACATCTGAGATTTATTCTTCTTATAAGGACAACAACTTGATACGTGACCTATCTCACGACACTTAAAACATGACCTTTTAGAAGTCTTCTTTGAAATATCACCATGAATAATCTCAGGCACTGGAACCCCATGACTTCTTAATTCATCTATATATTCAAGAGCTGCATAGGCCTCTTCCCAAGAAGTCGGTGCTTGTATGGGAGGTGCATACCGTTTCACAGTTTGAATCTTTGGATCAATGGATAACATTTCTTTAATTTTCCTTCCAGCAAACTGTTCAGGTGTTTCAGATTGAACACTCAAACCTTCTGCATTAATTGTAGAAGTTTGAACAAAACCTTTCTTGAAAACTGTATCTTTAAAGTTCTTGCTTTTAATAGGTTTTGGCAAATGTTCAGATTTTACGGGTTCATCAAGACTCCATATTTGATCAATATTTTCAGGATATTTACCGTTTAAATCTGACTCCTTTGCTGAAAACACTTCATCATTACCTTTCAAAGTAAAGTAGACAATTGTTTCCATTTCAACTTCTTTTTTAATTTCTTTTAGTTTATTATCCACTGTCCGTTTGGCTTCACTTGGGTCTGAGTGAGCCTTAGATTCACTAGTCCTGTTCCCAGATCCCTCTGACTTAGACATCTCAGGGATAAGAACATCGCTAGTTTTGGTCTCCGGAGAGGTAGTCTTGGGTACATTTTCAGGACTTGATTTTTCAGATTCTTCTAAAGTAAGCTTCTGAAAACTGTCATAATTGTGACTAAAAGGTGGCGGAACGGCATTATATTTCTAGACAAAACTAGGTTGTTCACCTTTAACTTTTGCATCTCTAAGGTGACCCATCATAGTTCCTATGTCTCTCATTTTATTTAGTTTGCCACTTAGTTCAACAATCTGTACCCTAGAATCTGCTAATTCTTTGTCCTTTTTAGCACTTTCTTTCACTACCCTTTCTAAATCCTAATCTAGCATTTGTTTTCTGCCTAGTAACTGTGCATATTCTACCCTAAGTGACTCAAACCTATCTTCTTCATATTTAATCCGATTAAGATATTCTTTGGCATGACCTTTAAATACCATGACATCAGTAGATAACTTACTTCTATCACTAGTGGCATCATTTAAAAGGGTCTTGGTAGAGTCGAGTTCCTTTCTAAGGACAGTTACTTCGCTAGACAAACCTATGCTACTTTTACAAACAGAAATAAGTTATTGTAGAGAAAGACTTACCTGTTGTTCTGGTGCCTCAAGATTGGCCACGAAATTCACGAGCCCTTCTGTACTCAGATCATCAGGTATCTCGATCTTTACATCCTTATCTTTTTTCTTAGTTTTCACATTTTCATTAGCTTCAGTGAAAGCTTCTTCATTCTCAGCTCTTACTGGTTCTGACGGTTCAGGTTCCTCTTCTTCTTTCTGATGAAAACTATCATGATCATCTGTGTTGGCATACAATGTATAGTTGAATGAATTATCAACAAGATCGTTCATTCCTCCATCAATGTCTTGAATTTCTGCCAAGAATGCATGATTCTGATCATCGGTACTGGTTGAACCCCAATTATAAGTACCATCAGATTGAACAACTAAAGCTCTTGAGTTGTCCGTTTCTCCTGAGCTTCGGTTCCCAGTATTAGCATATTGATGTCCGGAATTCTGACTCACTATAGAACCACTTTGATTGAAGTTCTGACGGCCGGTAGCTGAATTGTTGTCCCGTCTTGGCCTCTGACACTCTCTTGCAAAATGTCCAAAACTATCACAGTTATAACACTTCACCTTGGTCTTGTCAAACCCTACTTTGCCATTCACAACCTTCCTTCCAGTTCTATCTGTGAAACGCTGAACTCTCAATGTTAACATAGCTAATTGCCAGTTCAGATCCATTTCTTCCAAGTCATTTGGATCAACTTGCTTGTAATCCTCCCTAACCAAATCAGGATCAGTTAGTTTTCCTCTAATTAACTTTTCATGAGCAGACACAAATGAAGCGAGCATGCCCAAATGTCCCTCAACAGATCTTATGCTCATCGGCATCCCTGTGTAACCCGATCTTGGAGAACTACCATTCTAAATCCCATTATGCACTACCATGGCCGATTCTGGAGAAGTTACAAACATCAAGTTGCTATCAGAATCCGTTGACATCTTCATCTTGTCATCATCTCCACTATAGAAGGCAGTAATCCCTCCACTTGAAGATTTTGCAGAAGGAACGCTTAATTTGCTATGATAAAGTTCAGGACGCTGAACAAAATCACTGCTACTTGCTTCCTTCGACTTTCGTTTCATATCTTGACCTCTCAGCTTTCGAATGATCTAATCCAGAGTCCATGTGCTAAATTCGGGATTTTGTTGGATTGAAGTTACAAACCCTTCCCACTTAACTGGAAGAGCTTCCAACAACTTCTCGATGACATCTTCTGGATCAGGTTTGTACCCAAAGTATGCAAGCTCAACCAGCAGATGACTGTAATGAATCAAGATCTCATCAAGAGGTTCATCTTTGAAGCTAGTAAAGACATAATACTGCTTCTTTAGCAAATCCTTCCTTCTCTTCTTGAGATCATCATCACCTTCACAATGCTCTTTGAGTGCATCCCATAAGCCTTTTGCACTGTCATACATTTCAAACAAGTGCAAGAATTCCCCTTGGAGAGCCATTCGAAGTGATCTTAAAGCTTTACTTTCTGCTTCGTAATCTTTCTTTTGATCGACAGTCATTTGCTCATACGAAGCCGCTTTTCCACCACCAGAACCAGTAGGTTCTTTGTCACTTTGCACAGTGGGATGAACATAACCATTAACAATACATATCCACATCCTCACATCCATTAACCTGCAATATGACTGTGAGTCCCAAACTCTCTTGATGGTTAACCCAGAATGTAAAATACAACTAGTCTAATAATCACTAGATTGGACTAGTATTACTTGAATATAAATGCAAGTATATAAACAAAGTAATACAAGACTAAAAGCAATAAAATAAAGGTGGAACACAATGTAATATTTTTAAGTGTATTTTATTTATGATGTTAAATAAAATACAAGGTTGTGCGGAATCAAGATAATACAAGTATGTAAGTATCCTAACAACCTATGAATTACAAATGATCTATATTTGCCAAATAACTCTTTTAGATCGAGATACTTAAATTTGTGAAGTATCCCTGTTTAAGATCGAGAGTATTTAGACAAATTCACCTTTAATGCTAAAAGTAATTTTAACGAAGAATATGACTTTGTATTTATAGGCAAACAAATTCACCAGTGAATTTGTGCCGTACAAATATGGTTGCATGCATTTAATGAACCGACAAGATCATTAAATGCATTAGTTAAGGTACAAGGATAAAGTCACATCAATATGACTTTATTCTTTTAACCAACCACCTTTAACACGTAAGTACTTTGGTAAAGAACAAGTGGAATGTTCTTTGGAAAGTGTGTAAAGGCAAAAAGTCAATTCCTCGATATCAGTGTTCAGACTTGTAAGGTCTAGAACACTGATAAACCTCCAGTCGTAGATCTGGTAAGACTTCCAGTGGACTCCGCCATTTGTCAGTCTTCTTTATTCTGACTTCAGTCTTTGACTTTAGTGAGAACGTCTTCAGTAGAATAGATCTGGACTGGGGTGAAGTCCAGTGAGCTAATCTGGAATACTCCAGATTTCCTATACAAGTATTTGCTCACTGGTCTTCCATTATTTCTGAACAAATCTTCAGAGGGACTCCAGATTCCAAGTCTGGAGTAGGTCCAGTAATTTATCATTTCTGGACAGATCTTCAGTAAGGCTCTAGTAGTCGAGTCTGGAGCGAGTCCAGTAAATCTGGACCTAACAAATTCCCCCTATTTGTTTAGAAATAATGCAAGGTTTTTCAAGCTTATATCTATACAACTTTGTATGCTTGAAAAAAAAAACTTGTTTTGACTTAGTCTAAAAATTTATTGTTACTGGGAAACACTTTATAGATCATCAGTGTTCCAGTTTCATCTTTTAATTCTAACTTAGACTAAATCTGATCATTTACTTTGTGAAACAAAATATGCAACTATATTTACAGCCATCAACATAAAATAAGTTACAATTTTGTGAATTTAAATACAAAATACAAGCAAATGACACAAGAGTTAGGCCCTTCTTTTCGACGTTTGTCCAGGAGCATCTTCAGAAGCCTTTCTCTTTGGTGATGGAGAGGATGGAACATAAACTGGTGGTCTCATACCCAGAACAGCTTCCATCTGTTGTATTCTTATCCAAACCTTTTCAATCCTCTTCATAAATGCCTTGACATCAGGAGACAAATCAGTTTTTCCTTTGAAAGTTAATCCTATCTCCTTCAGTTCAGTCCATCCAAAAGCTTGGACTGATGCATTCTTCCTTTCATCAGTAAAGTTACCCTCTCTGGTCAACTTTATATTAAACCTGGTCATGCCTTGATGTTGTTCAGCTAATTTGATTTCAGCACCTATGATCCTTTTGGTATCAGCCCTGAATTTCAACATATCTTCATACTTGGCTTTTTGCTTAGCCATCTGGATCATCTGTTCAGTTTCCTTGGATACTCTCTGCTGTTCGACGGCAGACTGGAGTTGTCCACGATTGATTTTGAGTGAAGTATCCAGAGGAATGAATGTGCTCAGATCTGCATCTTTCATTGCTTTGAGCTGTTTGGCAGTAAGTTTTGGCAAGCCTTTCATCTTCTTTCTGTACTCTATCTCCAGAGCACCAGCATTCTTCCTAATCTTTTTCTGGAGGTTCACCAGTTCCTCCATCCTTTGTCTTATTAGTTCAGGTACGCTGACACCATAAGTTACAGCATCATACAATTGTTCTTCTTCAGAGTACCTGGAGCGAATGTGAACATCATCTAATGCATCCAGACATTGATGAACTCTGGGGTCATCCTTCATCTTTTTGTACACATCAATAAGTATGCCCAACCTGCCAGCATTGTACGAATCCAGAGTCCCCATATTTGCCATCTCCCTTTTGTGGGCCAACAGTTCATCTTTTTTATTTTTCTTGAAAATTTCTATCAAAATGCATTCCTTGCTCCAGTCTCTTTGAGGTGTCTTCATCAGTAGTTGGAAATTCTGATGAACCTTCAGCAGTTTCAACTTCATCTCCAGATATCACATGTTTCTTTCTTTTTACTGATTCTTGAGTAGTTATGATATCTGGGAATGCTTCGAATTGGGGCTCACTGGCATCAGTACCAGCAACTTCTTCAACCTGCACAATGGCTTCAGTGCCAAGTGCCTTCTGTGCTTCTTGTGCACTGGCATCAGTACCAGTCACTTGTGGTTGCGCAATGCTTTCAGTAGCAAAGGCCTTTTCAATAGCACTGACAACGACTTCTTTCTTTTTCTTAATCAAACTTTCTTGAACAGACGACTTTTCCCCCTTGGAATGTCCACCAGTTTGAGACTTGTGGGCATTCCATAATTGTTCAAGCATATATCTGTCTGTCTCACCAAAGGTTCTTCCAACAGTTGGAGTTGTGATGTTCACAGTGTGCCTTAGCTTTGTCACTTCCTTCTTGATAAAATCAATTTCTGAAGACAAGTGTTTTGGCATTTCATTTTCGATCATTTTCACAACTTGTGGCAACAAACCATCTTGAATCGTTCTAAGAACAGACCCAGAAATATCTTCAGATAATTCTTTCAGCATACCAAGTCTGAACTTCTTAGCACACTCATCACTGATAGTGCTAACAACAGCATTCTGATCAAGTGTTGGCCTACCCTCCAAACTACTAACCCTGGTAACCAACTTCTGAACTTCATCTGTCAGACCTGCCAGTGATTGAACAACTTCATCTTTCACTGCAGTCTGAACAGAACTAACCAGTTTTGCCTCTAAACCCTGGACTGCCACTTTTAAATTTTTAGTGTTTTGATTTGTGGCCAGTACCAGTTCATCCAGCTTTTCATTTCCAGCAAACACATTCATTTCTGATGAAAGATTATTCGATAATAAAGATTTGAAATCAGAAACAACCTGTGTTGAAGACTGGAGTAATCTCTCCAGGTCCGCCACCTTACTTAAAAGGCCTTGGACCTCGGCTGAAGAAGAAGAGTAGGGACCACTGGGAGGTTCAAGATTTGAAGTCAGTCTGGTCATTAAAGGTACTTGTGCCCAGACCTCTTCAGTGGAAGTTTCAGCAGTTACAACTGTTGAGTCCAGTGCACGGTGTTCAGATAAGTCGATTGGAGTTTCAAGTGGTGGTGGTTGAGTTTGAGAAATTTGGATTGAAGAAGGATTGAAATATGAAGTGTTTTGTGGAATTGAATGTGGTGGTGGTGGTGGTGGTGCAGTAATGGATTCTGGTGGTGGTGGCATTTCGGATTCTGGTGGTGGAATATTTGATTCTGGTGGAGGTGGTGGCATTTCAGTAAGAGGTTGGGTGACTGAAGCAATAACAGAAGAAACTACATTTTCTACTTCTTCACCCAGAAAGCTCATGTCAGTATCAAAAATATTACCTTCTGACATGGGTGAATCAGCCTCATCCCAGACAAATGTTTCACCAACTGTTTCATCACCAGGCTGATCACCAGCCTGTTCACCAACTTCTACATTCAAGTCAATCTGAGCATCTTGCTCACCAGTCTCCTGCTCAACAACTTGTACATTTTCAACCTGTTCATCAGTCACCTGCCCAATCTGTTCAGCATCTTGTACAATGTTTTCTTCCTGCACAACATTCTCTTGCTCATCAACCTGAACAACATTTTCTTCCTCAAAAATAGGAGACCCATCTATGTTCATAATATCACCAGGATGGCTCGTTTCAGCTCTATTTGGATTGACCTGAACTCCACCTCTTCTTAGACGTCTGGCAGTTCTAGGTCCAGTGACAGGAGCCACCTGGGTTACTGGTTGCACATTTTCAACATCAATGACTCCAGTGGGTCTTACAACAATCTGACCCCTACCTGGAGCCTCTTCTTGCTTGTCAGGTGCATCATTTCCAAAATTACTCAACATATTTGCAGGAATTTCAACCTCACCAGCTCTTGATTTTAGGGAACTTAATTCCCTCAAATATTCACACATTGAGAAATGATTTGTCTCATAATCATACTCAGCACCCAGAGCTCTAAGAAAAACAAGTGATAGAAAACGAATATATGGAATGTGTGGTTTTCTACCTTTCACCTTTAGGCGGTCCACCAGATCATCAAAGAAGATCTGAGCGAAATCAACCCTGTACCCAAACCACAAACAGTAGTCAATCTGGAGTTGCATTTGGTTGATCTGGTCCAATCCTCCAGAACTGCCACCTAAACACTCAACAAGGTGAGTGAAAAAGTATCTCCATGAGTCAGTTAGCTTGCTCATGTAGATTGTGCCTTTCCTTAATAACTGGCCATGTTCATCCAATATTTCAGTGTGCCCCATCAATCTGCACACATCCCTGAAATTGATACCAGTAGGGAGAGGAATTGCCATCTCATTTTCAGTCAAATAATTCAATTGAAGAACATCTCTGAGAGAATCGACAGTGAGAGTGAAAGACCTGGTGCCTTGTTGCAATGTGTAGTTGATGGTTTTAGTGTTTTCAACATACACAGCAGAATACCAGAATTCACACAAATAATCATGATACATTTTACCAGGATTACGTGTGAAAGCACCATAGAGTGGACAACTGAGGAAAAAAGCATTCAGTCGTCCGATTAGAGAGGTGGGAGCATGAGTGGTGCTAGTGAGTCTAGCCAACCAATTGTTCATGTTTATCCTTATAGCCTTTGCCTCTAAGGAGATATGGGGTTCCTTAACAACATTGGCAACCGTAGCATATTCGGCGGAGAGCAGATTTTTGGGTGAGTTTGATTGTCTTGGTGCCATTTTGTTTGATAGATTGATGAAGATGGAATTGAAGAGTTAGGGTTTATGAAGATTTGATGAAATAAATATGAGTGAAATTGATGATTGGAAATTGAATGAAAAATTAAATGAAGGAATTTGAAGGATTTGGGAGTAAATATGTTCGAAGTAAATGCAAATGAAAGTGAAAGTGGGTATTATATAGGAGAGAGAATGTGGAACTCAACCGGTTAATTTTGAAATTATCAAATATAATTTTGATCGGGTTTTGAGATCCGCATTAATTACATCACATCACACATAAATGTGTGACGGTTTACAGTCCACAAACAGTATCAACTTGCACTTTTTGTCTTCCCAAGGTAAAATGTAACACCCCAAGCCGAGGCTCGAAATGTCACGGAAATCATATAGCACAAGGTGGAATTACAATAGAACAAACTAAATGCAATTAAAGATTCGGTGAATCCAATACAAAACGAAACAAGTAACAAAATACACCAGGAGCAAATAACCATCAAAGTTAACAAGATAACATCCAAAGATGGCAAACGATCCTAAGTATAATGCAAAAGGAAGGCCAATGAATCCTTGATCCATAAAGTCCATAGTCCGGGTTCACAGCAAGCAAAGCAACTAAACTCCACGCCCTGGGAGAACCTGATTACCTGAAAAGTGTACTAAGCATAGTCAACACAAGGTTGGTGAGTTCGTAGTAATGGTCCATAAAGAACCATCGTCAATAATCACAATATACCAATAGAGGCTAGACATGACTTACAGCGAGCCTCTAAGCAACACAATATCGTCAAACAACCAGATTACACAAGACAAGTAAATATGTAATGAGAATGCACAAATGATATATGAATCAATGTAAGTGCCAAATGCATGAATAAGCCAACATGCCTATCCTATGCGTGATCTCCGTCACTTATGCAACGATACCCTTATGTCATCACAATGAACAAGGCTGTATCTCAAAATCATCGAGATATATATGTCTATATACTCGGGGTCACGTTCTACATCCAAAATGGGTGCATACATCTATGCACCAGGATGTCGGCAATCCCCTGCCGAGGGCTCATCAACAATGTATGCAATGCTTACAATCAAATGTAAATGCATAAATCATAAACCAACATTCAATATACGATGGACCTGTGCCAACAATCAATATTCGTCAAACATAACCCAACAATCAATATACGACAACCATAAGCCAACGATCAATAATCAACAAACATAAGCCACTAATCACAATTTAAACCAACTATACGTACATATACTTCAAAGGATTCTACTTTCTTCAAGTCCCAGATGCTTATATATAGGGTCACCCGCACCCTTCCCACCACATCTAAAACCCAATGAAGGCATAACCGACTTCCATGTATGTACGTCTATCCTAATATAAAAGTAATACTTAACTAAAACATAACCCAAGTCAATCAAACGAAAAGATACGTCACATCAATCCAACAATCAAGTCAAACAATCAATATATCAATAAATGCAAGTAAACACGCCAGGTTTACACTTTTCAGCCCGAATCTCAAGCGAGTAGGGAGATACGAAACTCACCTTGTCCGGCAAAGAAGCGAGTATAAGATTACAAACGAGTAATAGGATCCACACGTCCACAACCTATAATTATACATCATAATACCGTAACGTCAACTCTACAATCATAAACAAGTTGGTTTAGCACCATTAAGTCAAGTCACAAACCCTAAACACCTTTATAACTTTAACGAGTAGGGACAAGACACATTCGACTCGACCTTTTTAGAAATGAGAAAGGGTTCATACAAAATGAGTGTTACTAATAGAAACTAGACTCTCTTACGATTCCAACGATAGGTCATCAGACTTGTTTGGAGTTAAGGATCAAAAGTTATTAACGTTTGAAAATCGACGCGCGTACTTTCCCAGTAACTATCCACTGCGTCGCAGTGAGCCAGGACTAAGCTCACTGCACCGCAGTGGCTAAGTCAGACCAGGACCAGAACTAAGGCACTGTGCCGCAGTGAGCAAGGGTAGGGCTCACTGTGCCGCAGTGGCCACAATCTGCAGCCAGCACCTGCAGATTATGCAGGAACCACGAACCAAAAACCCCCAATTTCGACCCAAACCTTACCAAAATGACTTGTAAAGACTTTTAACTTGATTTGAAGCATAACTAAGCATCATTAAACATAAACACACATAACCCAAACCATAATTTCGACCAAAACATCAAAATCACTCCCAAAACCTTCAAACCCTAATTTAAACCCTAAATTAACCCTAATTTCCATTTTGCCATATTAAAGACTTGTAATCACATCAAATCAACTAGGAACATATAAACAAACATAGATAGGTGAAGATGGGATGAATTTGACTTACCAAAGCTTCTCTTTGAGCTAGAACCCGAAATTAGGTCAAAATGGCTAAAATGCAAGACTTCCACCTTTGGTTCTTTGATATGGCGATAATGTGGTATAGATGGTGATGATTCTAGTGTTATAATCGATCCACTACTAGTTTGATGCAAGAAATGGTGAAGAAGATTGAAATGGGTCTTTTGCTTGAGAGAAAAGTGGAAGAAGATAGATAGATAAGAAATGAGAGGGGAGAAAGGGATAAGGGGGGGGGAAATGGGTCATTGGTGGCTGGTGGGTCATGGACTACCCACGGGCCGACCCGTTTCTCATCGCCCGCCAAAATACAATCGTTACACAATTTAACACCGATCAATACAAATTATCGACCCGAATATACCACATTGTCATTTAATTCACAAAACGACCCAAAATATTCATTAACTTAAATTGTTAGTCATATTACACGTAAAGTCAACGGGTCAAAATTTACGGATGTTACATTATTCCCCCGTTGAAAGAATTTCGTCCCGAAATTCAACAAGACCCTAATTATCAAATAAAAGCGGATACTTAGACTTCATATGGTCTTCTCTCTCCCAAGTGAACTCGGCTCCACGTCTAGCGTTCCATCTTACCTTCACAATGGTGTAGCGCTTCTTCTTGAGTTTCTTTTCTTGACGGTCCAAAATCTCTACCGGCTCTTCAACAAAGTTCAAATTTGAATCAACCCTAATTTCGTCCATAGGCACATGATGTGTAGGATCCGCCAAACACTTGCGCAAGTTACAAATATGAAACACATCATGCACACCGCTATGCTCCTGAGGCAATTCTAGCCGATAAGCAACTTTCCCAACCCGTTCAAGAATCTTGAAAGGACCAATATACCTTGGTGCAAGTTTTCCCCGCTTCACAAAACGTACGACTCCCTTCCAAGGTGACACTTTCAAAAGTACAAAATCACCAACTTCAAATTCTAACGGTCTCCGCCTCACATCGGCATACTTCTTTTGACGTTCACGGGCCAATTGCAACTTCTCTTTAATTTGAGATATTACCTTAGTCGTTTCAATCACAATTTCTGGCCCGATGAGTTGACTCTCTCCAATTTCCGCCCAAGCTAAAGGAGAACGACATACCCTACCATACAATGCTTTAAAGGGTGCCATTTGAATGGTAGCATGATAGCTATTGTTGTATGAAAACTCAACTAGCGGCAAATGGTCTTCCCAACTTCCACCAAAATCAATCGCACATGCCCTCAACATGTCTTCAAGTGTTTGAATGGTTCTCTCGGTTTGCCCATCCGTTTGAGGGTGAAACGCCGTGCTCATGTCAAGTCGAGTACCCATGGCTTTTTGAAAGGCTCCCCAAAAGTTCGATTTGAAACGGGCATCTCTATCCGAAATGATAGAAATCGGCACTCCATGCTTAGATATTACTTCCTTGATGTACAAGCGAGCCAAAGTGTCAAATTTATCGGTTTCGCGAATGGCTAAAAAGTGAGCCGATTTCGTTAACCGATCTACTATCACCCAAATCGTGTCACGGCCGCTTCTCGTCTTCGGTAGTTTAGTAATGAAGTCCATTGAAATGTGTTCCCACTTCCATTCGGGCATCACCGGTTGCACCAACAATCCGGGTGGCTTCTTGTGATCGGCCTTAACTTGTAAGCAAGTAAGACACTCACTCACATACTTAGCCACATCGCGCTTCATGCCCGGCCACCAATACAAGTTCTTCAAGTCAAAGTACATCTTATCCGACCCGGGATGGACCGAATAAGGCGATTGATGAGCTTCATTCATAATAAGCGCTCTTAAGTTACCGAAGATAGGAATCCAAAGTCTTTCAACCATGTATAGTCCATTATCATTCTTTCGGTCGAATAGTTGTTCCATGCCATCTAGGTTCTCGTCTCCAAAGTTTTCCGGTAGGGTGGCTTGAATTTGGGCTTCAATGATCCGATCACGAATATTTGGCCCTACCGTGAGGCTCATAGCTCTAGCCCGTCTCGGTTTCACTCTCTCCTTTCGGCTCAAGGCATCGGCTACTACATTTGCCTTGCCCGGGTGATAACGGATGTCACAATCATAATCACTAAATAGTTCTAACCAACGCCTTTGCCTCATATTCAATTCACTTTGGTTAAAAATGTGTTGGAGGCTTTTGTGATCGGTATAAATCACACATTTTGTGCCATAGAGGTAATGCCTCCAACACTTCAAAGCAAACACAACCGCTCCCAATTCCAAATCATGTGTCGGGTAGTTCTTTTCATGCACCTTCAATTGACGAGAGGCATAAGCAATGACTTTACCCCTTTGCATAAGAACACAACCCAACCCTTGCCCCGAGGCATCACAATAAACAACAAAATCTTCAATCCCATCCGGTAGTGTCAAAATAGGAGCATCACATAGCATATCCTTAAGTGTTTGGAAGGCGTTCTCTTGTCCTTCGCCCCATTCAAAATTTCTCTCCTTTTGAGTCAATAGAGTGAGTGGTTGTGCAATACGGGAGAAATTTTCAATAAATCTTCTATAGTAACCCGCCAATCCAAGGAATTGGCGGATCTCGGATGGCGTTTCGGGTCTTCTCCAATTCTTGACCGCTTCAATCTTGCTTGGGTCCACATGAATGCCATCCTTGCTCACTACGTGACCAAGGAAGTGGACCTCTTCCAACCAAAACTTACACTTGGAGAATTTCGCATACAATTTCTCCTTCCTTAGTAATTCAAGCACTTCACGCAAGTGCTCAACATGCTCCTCCTTTGTCTTCGAGTATACAAGTATGTCATCAATGAACACAATGACAGACTTGTCTAAGTATGGTTGACACACCTGGTTCATCAAGTCCATGAACACCGCCGGTGCATTAGTCAACCCAAAAGGCATTACGGTGAATTCAAAATGGCCATACCTTGTGCGAAAAGCCGTCTTGGGGATGTCATCTTCATGTACCCGGAGTTGATGATAACCCGAGCGAAGATCGATTTTTGAGAAGTGCTTAGCACCTTGAAGTTGATCAAATAAGTCATCAATTCTAGGGAGGGGATACCGGTTCTTCACTGTGAGCTTGTTTAATTCCCGGTAGTCGATACACATTCTGAAGGACCCATCTTTCTTTTTGACGAAGAGAACAGGAGCACCCCAAGGAGATTGACTAGGGCGAATGAAACCCTTCTCTTGGAGTTCCTTGAGTTGATTTTGTAGCTCTTGCATTTCGGTTAAAGCTAGTCTATACGGAGCTTTTGCTACGGGCGCGGCTTCGGGAATGAGATTAATACGAAAATCAAGTTCGCGAGTCGGAGGTAACCCTGGTAAGTCATTCGGAAAAACATCGGAGAAATCACAAACAATAGGAACGGTCTTCAATTCTACCTTTGTGGTGGTAGCACTAAAGACTTTAGAATTAGAGGAATCGGAGATTTCGCCTTGAACCCTAAGAAGTTTACCGTTAGCCAAAGGTATCTTAACAACTCTCTCGCCACAATCAATCGTCGCATTAACCGCCGCTAACCAATCCATACCCACTATAATATCAAAACTACCAATGTCAAGAGGCATAAGGTCAATGAAGAAGTCGACATCTTCTAAAGTCAAGACACAGTCACGAAGTATTTGGCTAATTCTAGTTAGTGACCCATTTACCATTTCAATGTCAAGCACATAGTTTAGAGCACAAGGATGCACATCAATCAAAGGAACAAAGTTAGAAGACACGAGGCTATAATCGGCCCCGGAATCAAATAGAACGGTTGCATAGAGACCATTTAGGAGAAAAGTACCTGCTACTACGTTGGGATCATTGCGGGCTTCATTTGCATTAGCCGCAAAGGCTCGGCCGCGTGGTTGCACTTGGTGGCCTTGTTGTCCCCGATTTTGATTAGGCCCTACCATTTGGAGTTGATTTGGATGAACGACTACTTGAACTTGTTGTCCCACCCATCGAGGACAATTATTACGGTAGTGGTCACGGCTACCACATTCAAAACACTCACCTCTTCTTTGGTTACCTTGAGGAGGAACGGCCCGAACAGGAGCCACATTCATTGGGCCCGCTCTTGGAGCTCTACAATCTCTGGAGAGGTGCCCGACTCGGTTACAATTATAGCATGCTTTGCATTGGGCATTTGCGGGGTGATGTTGGTTGCATCTCCCACAGAAAGGATGGGGTCCCGGGAAAGCTTTCCTAGTTGGCTCCACCGCCGCCATTATTCTACCCCTATATGCATTCTTGGGGTCAAACCTCCCCACTTTCTTTACCCCGCTTGACTCTCCCACTTCTTTCCTCTTGTTTGATGAGAATTTACTCAAAACACCACATCTCAATAAATCTTCAGTCACACTCCCGGCTTGGTTGACCGCATTAGCCAAGGAAGTAGGCATGTTGGAGTTTACATAAGATCGGACTTGAGGATTCAAGCCCAATACGAATTTCTGGATGGCCTGAGGCTCGGTACCCACCAAGTGAGGAATGAGGGTAGACAACTCTTGGAATCGTCTAACATAGCCCTTATAGTCGGCTCCCTCCATGCTGAGATTTGCAAATTCAATGGTTAAGTTTTGTAGTTCATACGGAGGACAAAACTTTGCTTTTACTTTGTTTTTGAAGTCAATCCACTCCAAATTTTGAGTCCGCCCCAACGTTATTTCCTGGTTCCACCAACTCAAGGCGTCATGCCTAAACATGCCGGATGCATAGGAAATCCGGTCATCATAGGTGCAATGACTCCTTTCAATCACCGCCTCTATTGCCTCAAACCACCTTATACATTCCGTGGGACCCCCTTTTCCATCGAACTCCGGTGCCCCACAACTTTTAAAATCTTTAAATATACACCCTTGACGGTATCCACCATATTGGTTATTCATGGGCATCCCGATATTAACTCCCACTGGCCCCTCTTCTTCATCCTCTACGGCATGATGTTGATCATTTTCATTGTTTACGTTTTCTGGGGCTTCATTGTTTTGAGGCCCATTGTTTTGCCCAAGACTTGCCGTGACTTGAGCAATGATGGTTGGCATGATGCCGGCGACCGTTTGAGCGATTACCTCAGCCAAGTTTGGCTCAGGAGCTCCACCACGACCCCTACCACGGCCCCTACCATGACCTCTACCACGGCCCCTACCACGGCCCCTACCTCCTTGTACTTCCGGTTGAGCTTCCGGTTGAGGTTCTTCCTCTTCAGCCCTATAGTTCGTTCCGACTCTCCTTGGTCTCACCATTTCTATAAAACAAGTGACACGTTGACCCGAGAGTTAGTCTCAAATGCTCGCATGTTAGTCACACAAGTAGTCAATGCTCTCATACCGATACCACATACTCATTTCATAACATTGTACTAAGGCAAAAGTGTTAGAATCATAAGGGATTTTTACATATCATATCATCAAGTAATCATGCTCATTACATCATGCAGTCAAACAACTAACACGAATGATTCAAAGTATAATCCGAATTCGATATGCTCCTTAGTTATTGACCGGGTATGTATACAAGGTGTACCAACGGCTAACCTTCCACCTAATCAACTTCCATTAAGCATATCGGTTCCTTATTATACTTTAAGCTACACGTGTGCAATCCACGATGTCACGAACTTGCTATAATATCGGGTAACCATAAAAGAGTTGATCGGGTTCTTTTAGGGTTGCCACAATATTATACTAAGTTAATGGCATCCCTTCATTTTGCCCTAAATCATCAAATTAGTTCCAACAATTAACAACAACAAATCATAATAACCACATTCATCACATTGAATTCAAGCTATCACACAAGTGGTCTTAACTACGAACTCACACGGGGATTCACATAATTCACATTGCACACGAATTTCCTAACCATGCATGCTATATGAAGAGTTTTAACTTAAGCCGTAGTCTAGGTCAAACCGCCTAATTCTCTACGACCACGCATGGGCCACCATTCTGTAACACCCCAAGCCGAGGCTCGAAATGTCACGGAAATCATATAGCACAAGGTGGAATTACAATAGAACAAACTAAATGCAATTAAAGATTCGGTGAATCCAATACAAAACGAAACAAGTAACAAAATACACCAGGAGCAAATAACCATCAAAGTTAACAAGATAACATCCAAAGATGGCAAACGATCCTAAGTATAATGCAAAAGGAAGGCCAATGAATCCTTGATCCATAAAGTCCATAGTCCGGGTTCACAGCAAGCAAAGCAACTAAACTCCACGCCCTGGGAGAACCTGATTACCTGAAAAGTGTACTAAGCATAGTCAACACAAGGTTGGTGAGTTCGTAGTAATGGTCCATAAAGAACCAATGTCAATAATCACAATATACGAATAGAGGCTAGACATGACTTACAGCGAGCCTCTAAGCAACACAATATCGTCCAACAACAGATTACACAAGACAAGTAAATGTGTAATGAGAATGCACAAATGATATATGAATCAATGTAAGTGCCAAATGCATGAATAAGCCAACATGCCTATCCTATGCGTGATCTCCGTCACTTATGCAACGATACCCTTCTGTCATCATAATGAACAAGGCTGTATCTCAAAATCATCGAGATATATATGTCTATATACTCGGGGTCACGTTCTACATCTAAAATGGGTGCATACATCTATGCACCAGGATGTCGGCAATCCCCTGCCGAGGGCTCATCAACAATGTATGCAATGCTTACAATCAAATGTAAATGCATAAATCATAAACCAACAATCAATATACGATGAACCTGTGCCAACAATCAATATTCGTCAAACATAACCCAACAATCAATATACGACAACCATAAGCCAATGATCAATAATCAACAAACATAAGCCACTAATCACAATTTAAACCAACTATACGTACATATACTTCAGAGGATTCTACTTTCTTCAAGTCCCAGATGCTTATATATAGGGTCACCCGCAGCCTTCCCACCACATCTAAAACCCAATGAAGGCATAACCGACTTCCATGTATGTACGTCTATCCTAATATAAAAGTAATACTTAACTAAAACATAACCCAAGTCAATCAAACGAAAAGATACGTCACATCAATCCAACAATCAAGTCAAACAATCAATATATCAATAAATGCAAGTAAACACGCCAGGTTTACACTTTTCAGCCCGAATCTCAAGCGAGTAGGGAGATACGAAACTCACCTTGTCCGGCAAAGAAGCGAGTATAAGATTACAAACGAGTAATAGGATCCACACGTCCACAACCTATAATTATACATCATAATACCGTAACGTCAACTCTACAATCATAAACAAGTTGGTTTAGCCCATTAAGTCAAGTCACAAACCCTAAACACCTTTACAACTTTAACGAGTAGGGACAAGACACATTCGACTCGACCTTTTTAGAAATGAGAAAGGATTCATACAAAAAGAGTGTTACTACTAGAAACTAGACTCTCTTACGATTCCAACGATAGGTCATAAGACTTGTTTGGAGTTAAGGATCAAAAGTTATTAACGTTTGAAAATCGACGCGCGTACTTTCCCAGTAACTATCCACTGCGTCGCAGTGAGCCAGGACTAAGCTCACTGCGCCGCAGTGGCTAAGTCAGACCAGGACTAGAACTAAGGCACTGCGCCGCAGTGAGCAAGGGTAGGGCTCACTGCGCCGCAGTGGCCACAACCTGCAGCCAGCACCTGCAGTTTATGCAGGAACCACGAACCAAAAACCCCCAATTTCGACCCAAACCTTACCAAAATGACTTGTAAAGACTTTTAACTTGATTTGAAGCATAACTAAGCATCATTAAACATAAACACACATAACCCAAACCATAATTTCGACCAAAACATCAAAATCACTCCCAAAACCTTCAAACCCTAATTTAAACCCTAAATTAACCCTAATTTCCATTTTGCCATATTAAAGACTTGTAATCACATCAAATCAACTAGGAACATATAAACAAACATAAATAGGTGAAGATGGGATGAATTTGATTTACCAAAGCTTCTCTTTGAGCTAGAACCCGAAATTAGGTCAAAATGGCTAAAATGCAAGACTTCCACCTTTGGTTCTTTGATATGGCGATAATGTGGTATAGATGGTGATGATTCTAGTGTTATAATCGACCCACTACTAGTTTGATGCAAGAAATGGTGAAGAAGATTGAAATGGGTCTTTTGCTTGAGAGAAAAGTGGAAGAAGATAGATAGATAAGAAATGAGAGGGGAGAAAGGGATAAGGGGGGGGGAAAATGGGTCATTGGTGGCTGGTGGGTCATGGACTACCCACGGGCTGACCCGTTTCTCATCGCCCGCTAAAATACAATCGTTACACAATTTAACACCGATCAATACAAATTATCGACCCGAATATACCACATTGTCATTTAATTCACAAAACGACCCAAAATATTCATTAACTTAAATTTTTAGTCATATTACACGTAAAGTCAACGGGTCAAAATTTATGGATGTTACATAAAAATACCATCATTTCTTTGAAAAATTTACATGCCACGTAGGATAATAAGATAAATATCAAGATGAATATCTTTTCAAAGATTTTGCATACGTGGCACGCACAATGACCAAGTATTAAAAATATTATGACTCAATTCAGTGCATCTGGAGGTTGACTGGACACTCCAGTATCACTGGTGGATTATTCCAGTGAAGCATGTACTGATGGTACACTGGAGGGACACTCCAGTAAAGTACCAGTGAAAACCATTTGAAAGAGACTGATAACCTCAAACATGCACGTCAACTAATACAGACAAATGAGAGGGACACATTTACAAGGAGACAGAAGTCACCTCAAACATGCACTTCAACCTATCTAATTACCAGTGAGAGGGACACATTTACAAGGTACCAGTAATATTTTCTGGAAAATTTGTCCAGTGAGAAAATAAATTAATAAATTCCCCCTAAACTTAAAACATTTTTAAGAACAAAATATATCTTTCAAGTCTTTCCCCTGGAATGTTGATCCAGAAATCTATTAATGCAAAGATAGTACACTAAGGCGTTCGATATCTAAACAGTCATAGATTTATAAATCTTTAAATCAAGGATCCCTGATAGTACACATAGGCGTTCAATACCAAGGTTCCAGATTTAAGGGTTTAACATTCCCAATTCACCAACAAGATATTCAAAAGTTTTGACATCCAGAGGTTTAGTAAAAATGTCAGCGAGGTGTTTGTCAGTGGGAATAAAATGGAGTTCAATGTTATTTTTTCATAATATGATCACGGATAAAATGATACCTGAGATCAATGTGCTTAGTCTTGGAGTGCATGACTGGATTGTTCGAGATAGCAATGGCACTGGTATTATCACAAAAGATTGGGGTCTTTGAATACTTAATACCATAATCAAGCAACTGGTTCTTCATCTAGAGTATCTGAACACAGCAACTGGCTGCAGACACGTATTCAGCTTCAGCAGTGGATAATGAAACTGAAGTTTGCTTCTTACTGGTCCAGCTGACCAGTTTGCCACCAAGGAAATGACATCCATCAGTAGTGGATTTCCTGTCTATCTTACAACCTGCATGATCTGAATCTGAATAACCCATTAGATCCATGCCTGAGCCTTTGGGATACCAAAGACCCAAACTTAGGACACCCTTAAGGTACTTCAGTATGCGCTTTACAGCAAGCATATGAGAGTCTTTTGGATTAGACTGATATCTGGCACATAAACATGTTGAAAACATAATATCTGGTCAATACATCAGTGAACCAACCATGCCTCGATAGACAGTGGTGTTCACTGGTTTACCATCTGGATCAGAGTCCAGAGTTAATGGTGCAGAAATTGGAGTGGGTTTAGATGGTGAAGAGTTCATGTCATATTTCTTTAAAAGATCTCTAACATATTTTTCCTGATTAATAAAAATACCATCTCTGGTCTGTTTAATCTGGAGTCCAAGAAAATACGTTAATTCACCCATCAAACTCATTTCATATTCAGTTGACATTATTTTCGAAAATTTCTTGCACATTTTATCATCCAGTAGACCTAAAAATAATATCATCAACATAAATTTGTACCATCAACAGATTACCTTTTTCATCAAATAATAAATAAGGTATTGTCAATTGCACCTCGTTTGAAACCATTTTTCAATAAATGTTTAGTCAGAGTATCATACCAGGCACGTGGGGCTTGTCTGAGGCCATACAGCGCTTTGTCCAGACGATATACCCAATGTGGATGCTTTTCATCAACGAAACCTGGTGGTTGTCTGACATAAACCTCTTCTTCAAGCTTTCCATTCAAGAAAGCACTCTTTACATCCATCTGGTAGACCTTGAACTGATGATGAGCAGCGAATGCTAAGAATATTCTGATCGCTTCAAGTCTAGCCACTGGAGCAAATGATTCATCAAAGTCGACATCCAAAAACGTGAAAATAACCAATATTTGGTTTTCTATTTCTTAAGACTTCATAGGCTGTCTTTTTGTGTCTTTTGATGTACACTGATCGGTTCTGGGTGTGACAAGCAGTAGCAATTGCTTCAGCCCAGAAACTGGTAGACAGACTAGATTCAGCAAGCATACTCCTGGCAGCTTCTATCAGCGTTTGATTTTTCCTTTCCACAACTCCATTTTGCTCTGGAGAGCGGGCTGATGAGAAATTCTGGGAGATGCCAGTGTCAGTACAGAATGACTCCAGAGTTGCATTCTGGAATTCTGTTCCATTGTCACTTCTTAACTGACACACTTTTCGCGTGTACTTGAGCTCAATTTGCTTGATAAGACTGATGATTTCAGCAGCAGCTTCACTTTTAGACCTGAGAAAGATAACCCAACAATATCTGGAAAATTCATCTACGATCACCAGGGTGTATCTTTACCAGCACGAGTCTGAACATTCACTGGACCAAAGAGGTCCATATGAAGCATATGAAGAGGTTCAGATATGCTGAAATTCTGTCTGGTCTTGAAATAGGTACGTTTCTGCTTACCCATCTCACATCCTGGACATGGCCTTTCCTTTTTGAAGGAAACTGAAGGTATCCCATCTGCAAGTTGTTTTCTAGACAACTTATTAATATTTTTCAAATTTAAATGGGATAACCTTTTATGCCATAACCAGTTTGTGTCTTCATCAGCTTGAGTATAGAAACACTGCTCTGAAGAAGAGCTTTCCATATCCATCACGTACACATTCCTTTTCTGGGAGCAATCAACACTACCTTCCAGTCCTTGTTGAATACGATACCCTGAGCAATATTGAATAGAACTTGATAGCCATCATCACACAGTTGCTTACACTGATCAGGTTATATTTCAAACCATTCACAAATGCAACACGTCTGAACTTGACTTGTCAATTGTTCAGAACACCGTATCCCTCAGTCTTTCCACAACCATCATTTCCAAAAGTAATGGAGGGTCCATCAGAAATGGTGAACTCCTCCAGCAGGGTCTTACATCCGGTCATCGTCCTGCTAGCTGCACTGTCAAGATACCAGATATATTTCTTTCGATCGCCCTGCACATCCACCAGATATTATCAGTTAGATTTGGGAACCCATCGACTGATGGGTTCACTGGACCCTCCCTTGTAGGTCCCTGGGGCAATCTGGTTTAGTTCACTTTCTTCAACAGTGGTCTTATTTGAAAAGACCACTGGGGTTGATAGTTTTGAAACCTTTTTCTTTTTCTCAACTGGAGAAATATATTTTTCTTTCTTGGAAAAAGGTTTAGTATTTTGTCTAGGGCCAGATGAAGTACCCTCAATAAAGTTTAATCTTGCATTAAAACTTTGAAATTGACGAGTCAGTAGTTGAAACTGGCTCTCTAACCTTGACAAAACATTTTCATCAGATGAAACCTGAGCCTTTCCAGTTGTAGGCTTAGGTAGGGGATTGGTCTGAGGCAAAGGTTTATTCCGATAAACCTTTTTAACTGGAGCAGTCATCTGTAATGCTCCAGTCTTAACCTCTGGGGATTGAACTGGGAAAATATTGGCCTTAGGAGTTACAGGCTCATCATAAACAGTGTTGGGCCTGAACCCCTCTGGTAATCGATCGATTACTGATATTAATGATGCAACATGAGTATTTCCATCTAAATATGCACGTTTTTGTGTGGGAAATTGATTTACTCCAGCATCATATGGCTTTCTGGTTTCAAGCCATGATTTAATCACCAGTTTTTCTTTCTCTAAAATGACTTCAAGATCTTGTTTTTCTTGAATCAATTGTTCAGTTACCAGAACCTGGGCTTGAATGCCAGTTCAATGTCTTGAAGTTCTTTTAATTTTGATTTTAAAACAGTTATTTCAGAAAAATCTGTTTCTAGACCATTTACAACAGTCAGATCTAACAGTTTCAACAAATATTAAATCAGAATTAAGAGCTTCAGCAATGTCCAATTTTAATTCTTGGTCAGTAGCAGTATCATAATCACTAACCTTCTTGATAACAATGTCCACCCATCGTCCAGATGTGACATCTTCTTTCACCAGGTGCTCTTCGTCTGCCAGAGCCATGTAACAGCAATCTCTTTCTTCTTCTTCATCAGCAGATGAATCATCAGAAGGAACCTACTTCTCTTCAGTTGTTGCGATCATGCACTTATTATTATTTTCCATTTGTTGTGCCATGAGAGCAATCTGAGCCTTAAGCTTTTTATATTTCAATTTATAGCTATCATCAGGCTTTTTATTTGAATTAAATGGGCCAGGCTGGGATACAAACTGACTGGACCTGCAATCTTTCATGAAATGACCCTTTTTGCCACACTTAAAGCATGTCAAATTGGTCTTATCAGTTGAAGAACTGGATGCAAATTGTCCAAATGGCCTATTTGCTCTTGCTTTGAAACGGTTAAACGTTTTAGCAATCATAGCAACCAGGTCATCATCTTCAGCTTCATCACAGTCTGGAGAGATTTGACTGGCTTCTCCAGAATCCATGAGTTCAGACACCATCTTCTTCATAGAAAATACATTCTCAGAAGATATCAGTGCTGTACCTTGTGGTTCAGTATGACTAACCACAATAGGACTACTGGAGGCATGGTTATAAGCATCTTGTTCTGCCACAACTCTCTGAGCTTGATTTTCTTCAGTGTACCTGAAAGCTCCATATAAAGTTGAAAGAGTGTGTATGTGCAGAGTTTTACCTTGTCGTAAGACTAGGATCATGTGAGACCATTTGGTGGGAAGAATATCACAAAATTTCTCCTAGAAGTATATCCTTGTCTTTTTCAACCCCAAGACCTCTCAACTGGTTTATGATACTCATAAATCTGGTATAAGTACCAGTGAGAGACTCATTAGGCTGAGCAAAAAATGACTCATACCTCTTGTTTAAGGAGACCTTTCTGGTGACAATGGTGTCATCTCCTTCTTCAAACTGGTGACAATGGTGTCATCTCCTTCTTCAAACTGGTTCATTAGTTCATCCCACATGGTTTTAGCACTGGGAAAAGAACTAATGTGGGAATTAGGGTTTCTGGAACAGCCCCGAGGATCATGTTTTTGAGAAGGGTATCTAGATTTACCAATCTCCTCTCCTCTTCAGACCAATGTTCCTCCCTCTTTTCCCGACCTCTTCTAGAACCAGTAGGATCAAGAAGAGCATTGAAGAGGTGATGTGGGGACATAAGGTCCTTCATTTAAGATTTTCATCATATTTCTCTCAATACCAATGATATGCAATATCATCCTAGCCTTCCACGTACCAAATTCATCGCTATTCCCACTGAATTTAGGAACAGGATTATTTGAATAGTGCACATGCACATGTGGAGAAGCAGGAGTAGGAGGAGGAGGTGGATTAGCGTTATTAACAATAGGTGGGTCAGTATTTTGATCATTAATATTAACATTAGGATCAGGACCAAAATTAAAATTTCCTTGTGTATTTTCAGGGGTGGCCATCAAAGAAGCAGATCTAGGCAATGTTTAGCCTTCTGCTCTGATACCAATTGTGAGTCCCAAACTCTCTTGATGGTTAACCCAGAATGTAAAATACAACAAGTCTAATAATCACTAGATTGGACTAGTATTACTTGAATATAAATGCAAGTATATAAACAACGTAATACAAGACTAAAAGCAATAAAATAAAGGTGGAACACAATGTAATATTTTCAAGTGTATTTTATTTATGATGTTAAATAAAATACAAGGTTGTGCGGAATCAAGATATTACAAATATGTAAGTATCCTAACAACCTATGAATTACAAATGATCTAAATTTGCCAAATAACTCTTTTGGATCGAGAAACTTAAAGTTGTGAAGTATCCCTGTTTAAGATCGAGAGTATTTAGACAAATTCACCTTTAATGCTAAAAGTAATTTAACGAAGAATATGACTTTGTATTTATAGGCAAACAATTCACCAGTGAATTTGTGCCGTACAAATATGGTTGCATGCATTTAATGAACCGACAAGATCATTAAATGCATTGGTTAAGGTACAAGGATAAAGTCACATCAATATGACTTTATTCTTTTAACCAACCACCTTTACACACGTAAGTACTTTGGTAAAGAACAAGTGGAATGTTCTTTGGAAAGTGTGTAAAGGCAAAAAGTCAATTCCTCGATATCAGTGTTCAGACTTGTAAGGTCTAGAACACTGATAAACCTCAGTCGTAGATCTGGTAAGACTTCCAGTGGACTCCGCCATTTGTCAGTTCTTCTTTATTCTGACTTCAGTCTTTGACTTCAGTGAGAACGTCTTCAGTAGAATAGATCTGGACTGGGGTGAAGTCCAGTGAGCTACTCTGGAATACTCCAGATTTCCTATACAAGTATTTGCTCACTGGTCTTCCATTATTTCTGAACAAATCTTCAGAGGGACTCCAGATTCCAAGTCTGAAGTAGGTCCAGTAATTTATCATTTCTGGACAGATCTTCAGTAAGGCTCCAGTAGTCGAGTCTGGAGCGAGTCCAGTAAATCTGGACCTAACAATGACTTGAATTTGCCCTTCCAACTGAAATATCTATCAAGGCTTATTAACTTGGGCGGTGAGTTGGCCTTTCCGGTTTCGTGATCCATCAGAATTAGTTGATTCAGCAAAGATTGATAATTTGCGGGTAATTGAGACGTCATTTTCTCCGAGCTAGCAAAATTCACGAACTGTTTAAAAATAAACGAGGTCATAAAAGTTCACGAGGTCGTAAAGAAAAACGAAGTCGCAATTAAATACTCGAGGTCGTAATTGAACTGGCGAGGTCTTAAAGAGCTCACGAGGTCGCAAACGAAATACGAGGTCGCATTTGAACTGGCGAGGTCGTAATTAGCTACCCAGGTCACAATATGACCTGGATGAGGTAATACGAGCCCGCGAGGTCGCAAACGATGCTGGAATCCTTAGATCTCTTGAATTCGAAACCCTAAAAGCCAACAACAACACCTTCGACTGCTGCAAATACAAATAGAGGTCACAAACAAGATTTCCGATCGTAAACTCGTGAAAGAATCACGTCTAAACGACCCTAAATCAATATTGTCTATCACCAACAAGCTATAACCTTCCGGTATTAAACCAAGAGCTCTGATACCAATTGTAAGTCCCCTAGTTCGATTGTGCTCCAGTTATCTTTTCCTTTTGTT
>CM067170.1:12953849-12993013 GCA_034093135.1 Erigeron breviscapus | reverse complement strand
AAGAAGAGCAAGTCTATGATTCAATTATTTATGGCGTGAGTGTACCAGAACTCATCAGACAAAGAAAGGATGAACTGGTAAGTCTCCAGAAAAAGATAAGAAAGAATGCTGGTGCTCTGGAGATAGAGTACAGAAAGAGACTTACTGGTTTACCAAAGTTGACTGTCAGACAGATCAAAGCAATCAAAGATGCTGATGTAAGCAATTTCATTCCCCTTGACACTTCTCGAAAAATCAATCGTCAAGAACTCCAATCTGCTGTAGAGCAAAGGAGAGTGTCCAAGGATACTGAAGCTTTGATCCAGCAAGCCAAGCTGAAAGAAAAATACAATGATGCAAGAAGGATCACTGGTGCTGAAATCAAATTGGCTGAAGATCATGAAGGCATGTCAAAGTTTGAAGTAAAGTTGACCAGGGAGGGTAACTTTACTGAAGAAAGGAGAAGTACTTCAGTCCAAGCATTTGGATGGAGTGAACTGAAGGAAATCGCTTTAACGTTCAGGGGGAAGACAGATGTGTCGACTGATGTTAAAGCATTTCTTAAAAGGATTGAGAAGGTATGGAGAAGAAAGCAACAGATGGAAGTTGCATTGGGCATAAGATCACCAGATTCAATACCATCTTCTCCATCACCAAAGAGAAAGGCTACTGAAGATGCTCCAGAAAGGACATCGAAAAGAAGGGCCTGACTCTTATTGTTTACTTATTGTAAATTATTGTCTTATGAAAATTGTATACTATTTATCAATTGATGAATGTAATAATAGTTGCAATTTTTTATTTCTATAAGTAAATGATCAGATTTAGTCTAAGTTAGAACTTAATTGATGAAACTGAAAAACACTCATGATCTATAAAGTGTTTTCCAGTAACTTAGATTTTTAGACAAATCGAAACTTGTGTTTTTCAAGCTTACAAAATGTATAGATTCAAGCTTGAAAACACTTGCATTATTTCTAAACAAATAGGGGGATTTGTTAGGTCCAGATTTAGTCCAGATTTACTGGACTCGCTCCAGACTCGACTACTGGAGCCTCACTGAAGATCTGTCCAGAAACGTGTTCTACTGGACCTACTCAGACTTGGAATCTGGAGTCCCTCTGAAGATTTGTTCCAGAAATAATGGAAGACCAGTAAGCAAATACTTGTATAGGAAATCTGGAGTATTCTCCAGATTAGCTCACTGGACTTCACCCCAGTCCAGATCAACTCTACTGAAGACATTCTGACTAAAGTCAAAGACTGAAGTCTGAAGAAAGAAGACTTAACAAATGGCGGAGTCCACTGGAAAGTCTTACCAGATCTGTACACTGGAGGATTGTTAGTGTTCTAGATCCTACAAGTCTGAACACTGATATCAAGGATTGACTTTTCCCTTTACACACTTTCCAAAGAACAATCCACTTGTTCTTTACTAAAGTATACGTGTGTAAAGGTGGTTGGATAAAAGGATACACTTGCACTTGATGTGACTTTATCCTTATTCCTTATCCAATACATTTAATGTTCTTGTCGGATCATTAAATGTATGCAACCATATTTGTACGGCACAAAATTCACTGGTGAATTTTGTTGCCTATAAATACAAAGTCATTTCCTTGACATAAAATACTTTTTAAGCATACACTTTGCATGAAAGTGAATTTGTCTAAATACTCTCGATCTTAAACAGGAATACTTCACAACTTTAAGTATCTCGATCCAAAAGAGTTATTTGACAAATATAGATCATTTGTAATTCATAGGTTGTTAGGATACATACTTATTTGTATTATCTTGATTCCGCACAACCTTGTATTTTAGTTAACATCATAAATAAAATACACCATTGAAAAATACATAATGTTCCACTTTACTTGTTTATTGCTTTAAGTCTTGTATTACTTTGTTTATATATTGTTGCATTTATTTACAAGTAATACTAGTCCATTCTAGTGCTTATTAGACTTGTTGTATATTACACTTTCCTGGTTAACCATCGAACTTAAGGGACTCACACCATTTGTCATTGAGCCTCTTTTACTTCAACAAAACACTAGGTAGTTCAACCTACCATTTTCATCAACATTTCAATTACTAGTAAAAACTCATCTTTTCTCATAGACTAAGATTATCGCATGAGCTTATCAATTTCATAATCAAACTCAACACATAACTCAATGACAAACTAGGTTATCTACGGAATTGGGGAAAATTCATCATAATTTATATTCTAGTAAAAACCCCCAATTTGGTTCACTCCATGAACCCTAATTCAAAAGAAAGATGAAAAACTAAATTAGGGGAAATCAATACCTCACAACAATAAGCTAAATCAAGACTTAGATGGAAAAATTCTTCTTTCCCTCTTTTCCTCTTGAAATTTCGGCCACCACCACTCACACCTCAAACCCTAACTTTCAATTTTGCTTGATAAAGATTGATGGTGATGATTTATTATTGATGTTATTATCCTTGAATTGGAGAGAATTAAACTTTGATTTTGAAAGAACAAGAATGAGATGCATGAAGGAATGATGGAGAAGTAGAGAATGGAAGAGTGAGTCACAAAGAAAAGATGGCTGGCACTCCATGGGCTTGCCACGCCCTCTTCTAATTTTGTGGGTATTTTACCCGCTATCCGCTAGAGTTCCAACTAAATTAACCCCATATCTAGAAATAAAATACTAGGAAATTAATTAAATGTCAAAACTATAAAAAGGGGTTAATTTCTTTACCTTAAAAACTTTAGGGTGTTACATCTATCTTCTGACCAACTGAAGTCATTAACTGCTGCCCAAGTTCAGTCACATTCAACCCAGGCTTGTCAACTAGTTCTTTTACCTATTTTTCAATCTCCCTTAAGTCCACTTCTGATGTTCTAACAGTGTTGCCCAGCAAGTTGGAGATTGAGGTTGTGACCTTGGACTGAGTGAGGTCAAAGGCTTCTTTAAAGTACCAGCCAGATTGTTGCAGCCAGTGACCAACTCATTCAGCTTCTTCAACACCAAGTCTTCATTAGATGAAAACTTGTTAATCCCCAGATCAACCACTTTAATATTGGTCAAGTGATCCTTGTGGTATCTGGAGAAAGACTTGGTGTTTTTGTCAAGTGTCTTTTGAATCTCCTCCACCCTGGTGAGAAGGTTTTGGAGATTGGCTTGAACAGAGACAACTTGACTGTCCAGTGACGGAGGAGAAGGTGTCACTGGACCAGCAGCAGTTTCTACTGGAGCAACTGGAGGAGGCAAACTTAGAGAAGTCTCCCCAGTTGTCAGTCCAGCAGTTGAAGAAATAGTAGGAGTGGTGGTAGAAGAAAGGACTGGAAGTTCAATGTGTTGTTCATGCTGAGAATGCTCAGGTGTGAACAACGGCGGCGGTGGGGGTGGCATTTCTCGAAGGAGTGAAAATTGCCCAGATGGTGAAAGTGCCATACGTCTGTTTCCAGACATATAGTTATAAGTTGGGAATGGAATATCTGTAGGCTCATTTTGTTGGAATGGTGAAAGTGAAATTGATGCATCTAGAAGCGAGACTGGAGATGAAGGGTTTTGATCTTGTACAGCAGAATCAAAAATCTCCAAGTCTCTATAAGGATTTCCTCGTCATTAACATTCATGTCCAGATCCATGAATGTAACTGAGGGCTGACCAGAAGGGTCAGTCTCCAGATGACCTTCCCAGTTTCCTGGTTGGGTGCATCTGTTGGAGGATCAGATACCGAGGTATCTTCACCAGGGATAGATGTTATTGGAGTTGCCTCAGTTATGGTTGCTCTATCCTCAACCATAACATTAGACGAACTAGAGGGTCCCTCATTATTTTGAGGCCCGCCCGGTTGTCTTTCTGACTCACCTAGAATTGGTGCATCAGTTTTGGCGAATGCCAGCTGCATTCGATCTGGAATCTCGACCTCTCCAGCTTCAGATACTAGAGAGTCTAAAATTCCTCAACAAATCTGGCACAGTGTAAGGTGAATCTGTGCTTAAGTATGCTTCACTGCCCAGAATTTGTAGAAAGCAAAGAGAGAGAAACCTTGAGAAGGGGATACAAACTCCCCTGGTGTCCTTCAGTTTTTGTACTAGGCTTCTAAACAGGATATCAGCAAAGTCTACTCTCAATCCATTCCACAAGCAGTATGCCATCTCTGCTTATGCGGAGTTAATCTGGTCAAGTCCACCAGAACTCCCACCCATACTCTCCACCAGGTGGATGAAAAAATAGCTCCATGAAGGTGTAAGACCCTTCATGGTCATCGCACCCTTTGTCTTCAAAACCCCTTTCTCCAGGCACTCCTTATGTCCCATTTCAAGGAGGACCTGGCGAAAATTAACGTTTGGGGGTAAGACAACTGGAGATTCACCCTCTCTCCAGTAGTTGAGGTGTAAGGCATCCCTCAACACGTCAGCGGATAATGTACACTGGATTGTTCCACCTTCTAATGTAAAAGTGATGGAAGAACAATCGGAAGAAAGAGTAGCAGTGTACCAAAACTCACACAAGTAGTCGTGAAACATCTTGCGTGGGTTTAGAGAGAATGAGGGTCCTATTGGAGAATCCTTCAAAAAAATTTGAATTCTACCAATAAGGGTATTGGACCCTTGAGATCCTTGTAAACTCGCCATCAGATTATTTGGATTGAGTTTGATGAGCGAAGTGTTACTAGGAGCACCAGATGCCGGTTTGATATCTGGTGAAGGAGCATATGGAACAGTTAAGAGATTTACATCTCTTGAACGGGATGATTTAGGAGCCATTTGAAAATGAAATTGAAATTTAGGAATTAGGGTTCTTGATTTATGAAGCAGAGAGAGAAATGAAGCAATTTTAGATGATTGGGAAGTAAATGAAAGAATGTGAAGGAAAGTAAATGTGTTCGGAGTAAATAAGGGTATTTATAAGGAATTCAAGATCCCAATGAAATACCAAAAATTATATTTTATTTAAAAAATCAATTTTGTAGATATTTTAACAAAATAAGTTTGAATTTTGAAATAAAATCATAATTTGCCATGTCAACATTAAATGCTACCATGTCAGCATTAAATGTTACGACGGTTTATCTTACCCACGCGCCCACTAACATTAATTTTCCCAATAAAAACAGTGTTCATTTACCAAAATGACTTTAAACACGTCAGATGACGATACCAAGTGGTTTAAAACACTCGAGTACCATCACGTGTCACAAATATTGACCAAGTATTTCTAACGTTATAAAATAAGACAAGACTGAATCTGGTCACTGGAGGATTAGTCCAGTGCCAGATTCCAACTGGAGAGTTCTCCAGTTGCCATTTTCAAACAAAAACGAATTTTAGTCAGAAAATTATTTTGAGTCTTTCCCCCTAAAATGATGATCCAGAAATCGATTAGTGCCAGGATAGTATCACAAAGGCGTTCGATAGCCTGGCGAGCAAAGATTATCTAGACCTCCTCAACTGGAGAACTTCATCAGTGTCACTGACGCGTTCAATAACAAAGAAATCTCCAGTTTTAAGGATTTAACATTCCCAGTTCGCTGATGAGATATTTAAAGATTTTCTCATCAAGAGGTTTTGTAAAAACATCAGCGAGCTGTTTGTCAGTGGGGATGAAATGAATTTCAATGTCTCCTTTCATAACATGATCATGAATAAAATGATACCTGATGTCAATATGCTTTGTCTTGGAGTGCATCACTGGGTTGTGAGATATAGCAATTGCACTGGTGTTGTCACAAAAGATTGGGGTCCTTGTATACTTTTGACCATAATCTAGTAACTGGTTCTTGATCCAGAGAATCTGGCACAGCAACTGGCCGCAGAAATGTACTCTGCCTCAGCAGTGGACATAGAGACTGAAGTCTGCTTCTTGCTGGTCCAACTTACCAGTTTTCCTCCAAGGAAATGACAACCACCAGTTGTTGATTTTCTATCTATCTTACAACCTGCATGATCTGAATCTGAATAACCCATTAGATCTAATCCTGAGCCTTTGGGGTACCAAAGACCAAGATTAGGACACCCTTTCAGGTATCTAAAGATACGCTTTACAGCGTGCAAATGTGATTCTTTAGGGTTAGCCTGAAACCTGGCACATAGACATGTTGCAAACATTATATCTGGTCGACTGGCAGTTAAATACATCAGTGAACCAACCATACCACGATAGTCAGTTATGTTCACTGGTTTGCAAGTTGGGTCAGAGTCCAAATTTAATGGTGCTGCAATAGGTGTGTTTTTCGATGGGATTGAATCATATTTGTATTTTCTTAACAAATCTCTGACATATTTTCCTTGGTTTATGAAAATTCCATTTTCAGTTTGCTTAATCTGAAGACCTAAGAAAAATGTTAATTCACCCATTAAACTCATCTCATACTCAGATGACATGATTTTAGAAAACTTTTTACACATTGCATCATCAGTTGAACCAAATATAATGTCATCAACATAAATTTGTACCAATAAGATATTACCTCTTTCTTTCAAGATAAATAAGGTATTATCTATTGCACCTCTTTGAAAGCCATTTTTAAGAAGATGTTTAGTTAAAGTATCATACCAGGCTCTTGGGGCTTGTCTTAGACCATACAAAGCTTTGTTCAGTCTATAAACCCAATGAGGATGCTTCTCATCGATGAAGCCTGGAGTCTGCTTAACATACACAACTTCTTCCAATGTTCCATTAAGGAACGCACTTTTGACATCCATCTGGAAGAACTTGAACTGCAGATGGGCTGCATAAGCCAGAAATATTCTGATGGCTTCAAGTCTTGCAACTGGAGCAAAAGTTTCATCAAAGTCAACGCCTTCTGCTTGACAATAACCCTGGGCAACTAATCTGGCCTTGTTTCTTACAACATGGCCATCTTCATCCATCTTGTTTCGGTAGACCCATCTTGTACCAATAGGTTCTTTCTTTAACCCTGGTGGACAAGGAACAAGCTCCCAAACATTGTTCCTTTCAAACTGGACGAGCTCTTCTTGCATAGCTTCCACCCAGCTTGGGTCTGCCATAGCCTCGTCAATCTTCTTTGGTTCAATTAGTGATAAGAAGGTGACGTTTAAGCATTGCTCACTGGTGGCTCTTCTAGTCTGAACCCCACTATTTGGATCTCCACAATCTGTTCAATTGGATGTGCTCGAGTCCATCTAGTGTATTGACTAGGCTGGTGTAAAACAATATCAGTGCAAGTCACCTGGCGATCTTCTTCAGTTGCAGTAGCTTCTGGAGGAGGATCGGTCCAAACTACTTCTACATCCTCATCAGAGTCAATGAGGTCACGATTTGCATCATGAAATTCTTCATTCAAGGGCATTTCTTGAAGAACTGGAGAAGTTGGAGTTTGAACTGGTGCTGATATTGGAGTGGCACGTACATCAGATCCAATCACCAATTCTTGTGGTAAGTTGAAATTGATGGAGGGATAGAATGATGTGTCACTGGTGGTGTTCTTCTTCTTAACTGGTTCCAATTTGTTGTAACTGGAAACATCTTTTGGTGAAACAACTGACTGATGAACTTGGTCAGTTTCGCCAAAATTTATTGGAACGACTGGAGAGATATCAAGGCTTGGTCTCTTGTTGATTGCTTCAGTTGATTCGTCGAATGTGACATGAATTGTCTCATGAACCTTTTGGAGTCTATAATTATAAACTCTAAAGGCCTTTCGAATATCTGAATAACCTAAAAATACCCCTTCATCAGCTTTTGCATCAAACTTTCCAAGCTGACTGGAATCGTTTAAAATATAAACTGGACAACCAAATACATGAAAATATCCAATATTTGGTTTACGATTCCTGAGTACTTCATAGGCAGTCTTCTTATGTCTCTTGATGTAGACTGACCGGTTTTGGGTGTGACAAGCAGTTGCAACTGCTTCAGCCCAGAAACTGGTGGGAAGACCTGATTCAGATAGCATACTTCTGGCTGCTTCTATCAGTGTGCGATTCTTTCTTTCCACAACTCCATTCTGCTCTGGAGAGTGTGCTGATGAGAAGTTTTGAGAGATGCCAGTGTCATTGCAAAATGTTTCAAGTACCTTATTTCGAAATTCAGTACCATTATCACTTTGCAACTGACAGACTTTTCGAGTATACTTGAGTTCAATTCTCTTGATGAGAGAGATGATTTCAGCAGGTGCATCACTTTTGGATCTGAGGAATACCACCCAGCAGTATCTGGTGAATTCATCGACCACAACTAGAGTGTACTTCTTTTCAGCTCTAGTTTGAACATTCACTGGACCAAAGAGATCCATATGTAGCATGTGAAGAGGTTCAGTGATGCTAAAGTTTTGCCTAGTTTTGAAACTGGCCCTTTTCTGCTTGCCCATCTCACACCCTGGACATGGCTTTTCTTTATTAAAAGAAATCTGTGGTATCCCATCAACCAGTTGTTTGCGAGACAACTTGTTAATATTTTTGAAATTAAGATGGGATAATCTTTTATGCCACAGCCAGTTGGTGTCCTCATCAGCTTTGGTATAGAAGCACTGCTCTTTTGGAGCTGGTTCCATATCCATGATGTACACATTACCTTTTCTTGGTGCAACCATCACCACTTTCCAATCCTTGTTAAATATGGTGCCTTGAGCAATATCGAACAAAACTCTGAAGCCATCATCACAAAGTTGGCTGACACTGATTAGGTTGTATTTCAAACCATTCACAAATGCAACTTTCTTGAATTCCACTTGTCCATTATTGAGCACACCATATCCTTCAGTCTTTCCACTTTGATCATTACCAAACGTCACTGTCGGTCCATCTTGGACAGTGAACTCTTCAAGCAGGGGCTTACATCCGGTCATAGTCCGGTCAGCAGCGCTGTCCAGATACCAGATATTCTTCTTTCGATCGCCCTGCACACCCACAAAATCATCAGTTATTTTTGTGAACCCATCTTTTCTTGATGGGTTCACTAGACTTCTCTACAGAAGTCACAGTTGATTGTTGTGGTTTTGAACTGGAGGCTGCATCTGGAGCTTTTTCACCAGCTCCAGGTGCAGGAGTAAAAACGATTGGTACTTGATACTTGCTCCCCTTATTTTTACCAGATTTAGTTCCAGATGGAACATTCTTTTTTTAGTTTTGAAGGGGGTTTTAATATTTTGTTTTAAAACTGAAGGTGATGAACCTCCTTCCAGATTTTTAATCCGGACAGTACAACTCTGAACCTGTCGAGACAAAAGTTGGAGTTGACTTTCCAGTTTAAACAAATTATTGTTTTCATCAGGCAGCTGAACCTTGGACCTTGGTTTAGCTGGAGTTTTAGTCTTTTGGGTCTTGGGCACCTTAGACTTTTGAGGTAAAGGCTTGTTACCAGTGGCCTTTTTAACTGGAGCACTAGCCTGTTTGGCTCCAGGTTTAACCTCAATGGGGGTGGTCTCAATGGGTTCAGTTTCAACAGCTTCAGGTTGATCATAAGAAGTTTCAACCCTGAGAGCTAGAGGCAATGCATGAAGATCTGGTATGAGAGATGCCATCTCCAGATCTCCAGATTTCAATGCATTCTTCTGGGCATCGATAGTTCTAGAAAATGCATCATAGTTCTTACCAGATGCTTTTACCCATGACTTGATAATCTTTTGTTCTTTTTCAAGATCAGAAAATAATTTTTGATTATCAAGTTCCAAAGCCTCAATTTTTAAAACTGACTCCTTGAGAGCCAACTGGACACTTTGTAAATCATTCAGTTGTGGCTTAACATTGTTTAGTTCAATTAAGATAGTGTCAAGATATCTTTCACTATCTGCTCTAACAGTTTCCACAAAAGCTAAATCACCACTTAATAATCACAAACCTTTTTCAAAATGATGTTCACCCATCTTACAGTGATGACATCTTCTTTTGCCACATGCTGCTATTGATCTTCCAAGGCCATGAAATGCATGTCCCTTTCCTCTTCTTCATCAGCTGATGAGTCATCAGAGTACTCCTATTTTCCCTCAGTTTGTGCCATTAAGCACTGATCCTTTTCTTTTTCCATGGACAGGAGGGCAATCTGGGCCTTAAGCTTTTTATATTTAGCTTTGTAGCTATCATCAGGCCGATTGAAATTAGGGACAGGGGGACCAGTTTGGTTGTTCATCTGACTAGATATGCATTCCTTCATAAAATGACCTTTCTTACCGCATTTATAGCAGGTAAGATTGGTTTTATCCAGAGAGCTGGAGCTGGAAGCATTGTTTGGGCCATTAAATCTTTTAGATTTATGCTTAAACCTGTTAAAGGTTTTAGCAATCATAGCTACCAGATCATCATCGTCAGTTTCATCACAACCATCACTGATTTCAGTGGTCAGACCAGAGTTCAAGAAACTGTTTAACATCTCCTTCATTGAGTGTACCTGGACACTCTCTGCAGACATTAAAGCAGCACAAGGTCGCTCAGGTACACTAGCAACCTTGGAACTCTGGGCATGGTTCATGGCATCCTGCTCAGCTACCAGTCTTGCAGCATTATTATCTTCAGTGAATCTGAAGGCTCCATAGAGCGATGCAAGAGTATGGTGTGCAAGGTTTTTACCTTGTCTCAAGACAAGAACCATGTTTTCCCATTTGGAAGGAAGAATATCACAAAACTTCTCAAGAAGAATATCCTTATCCTTCTCTACACCCAAGCCTCTCAGCTGATTAATGAGGCTAGAAAATCTGGTGTATGTACCAGTTAGACTTTCATTGGGTAGAGCAAAGAAGGATTCATACTTCTTGTTCAAGGCAACTTTCCTGGTGACAATAGTGTCATCACCTCCTTCAAACTGAATAACTAATTCATCCCACATTGACTTTGCACTGGGGAACAACACAAGTGTTGGAATTAGATCTTCAGGAACAGCTCTAAGGATCATGTTCTTGAGTCTGGTGTCCAGATCTACAAGTCTACGATCCTCATCAGACCAGTGGTCTTCAAGCTTTTCTCTTGAACCTCTTCTTCCAGTTGGATCTAGAAGAGGACTTACCCAAGAGACATGGGTATATATGGTCCATCCTTAAGGATTTTCAACATATACCTCTCTATCCCACCGAAATGCAAAAGCATTCTGGCCTTCCATGTACCAAAGGTCTCACTGTTTCCATCAAATTTTGGAACAGGAGTGTTAGAATAATGTACATGGACGTGATTTGGGGCAGTAGGAGGAGGAGGGTTTGTATTAGCATTTTGAAAAGGTGTTGTATTAGTATTCAAAGGGTTTTCACCTTGACCAGAACCATCTCCACCTTCAGTAGTGTTCATCTTAGCAGATCTAGGCAAGTTTATTAGCCTTCTGCTCTGATACCACTTGTAAGTCTCAACTCAATAGATGGTACTACCTGAAGACACCTCAATGTCGATGGTGGAGTTACTTTGCAATATAAGCACTGAACTGGAGACGACCAGTTACAGGAGTATATACCAAGTTCTAGATAGATTACTTATTTAAGTGACAATAAGTAAAGAACAATGCATTAATACAAAATACTTGTAAAGTAAATTGGTGAGACAATATGTAATTTTCAAGTGTATTTATTTATTAACTTTAAATAAATTACAAGGTTGTTGCGGAACCAAGATAATACAAGAATGTAAATATCCTAACAACCTATGAACTACAATTGATCTACACTCGGAATTTCTCTAACAATCGAAACACTTAAAGTTGTGAAATGTTCCTTTTTACGATTGAGAGAATATTGCACAAGTTCACCAATAATATTGCAGGTATGCAAAGTGTGAAATCTTTCGAAGTGTGTTCGAAGAAGTAATATTCTTGTTGTGCAATGACTTGTATTTATAGGCAAAGTTAACATTGGGATGTTAACTTTGGCCGTACAAATGTGGTTGAGATCATTTAAGGAATAACATTTAATTTCTTAAAAAGCAGTGTAAAGTTGCAGTATAAAGCAACTTTACTCAACCAGCTTTATGTACCTTTATTACTTAAATAATAAGATAAATCTTATTATCCGGGTAAAAGCACATAAAGCATAAAAGTCAATTCCTCGTAATCAGTGTAAGCTTTGTAAGAGCTTTCCACTGACGGTCTCCAGTTTGTAACTGACTAGAATGTCAACTGGGCTTCGCTGCCATTGTCATTCTCTATCTCCACTTGTTGTCTTCGACTTCAACTGGAATGATTCTTCAACTGGTCAGTTCTCAACTGGAGGAAGTCTTCAGTTACGTTGACTGTACGGTGCAACTGGACTTCAATATATTTCTGGACAAATCATTCTGGGTCTCCAGTTTCCTGGGTCTCCAGGTGCAACTGGAGACTGGCCAGTTTACCAGTAAACTGGTCCTAATACAATAGCTACCATGCTAGCATCCAAATGGCGCCGTTTAAAGCCTTGTACAGAAGAAAGTATAGGTCACCGCTTGCTTGGGCGGAGATTGGTGAAGCCAACTTATTGGGCTCGAAATTGTTATTGAAACGACAAAGATGATCTCACAAATCAAAGAGAAGTTGAGAGTAGCCCAAGAAAGACAATTGAAGTATGCAAACGTGAGACAACGACCTCTCGAATTTGAAGTGGGCGATTATGTGTTGCTTAAAGTGTCTCCGTGGAAGGGTGTGGTCCTTTTTGTGAAGCGTGGTAAATTGGGCCCAAGATATATTGGGCCATTTAAGATTTTAGAACGAATTGGTCCGGTAGCGTATCGTTTGGAACTTCCTCAAGACTTGAGTGGAGTTCATAATGTTTTTCACGTTTGTAATTTACGAAAGTGCCTAGCGGATCCAACGCTTCACGTGCCTTTAGATGAAATCCGAGTCGATAAAACGTTGAAATTCGTGGAAGAGCCGGTAGAGATCTTAGATCGACAAACTAAAAAGCTTAAGAACACTCGGTATACGATCGTTAAAGTGAGATGGCAAGCTAGACGTGGACCCGAATTTACTTGGGAACGTGAAGATTCTATGAAAGCCAAGTATCCCCACTTTTTGAGTCTAGTTAGAATTAGAATTTCGGGACGAAATTCCTTTAACGGGGGAATGATGTAACATTCGTAAAATTTGACCCGTTTGACTTTTATTAATATAATTAAATGTAAACGATTTCGTGAGTTTATATGAATTATCGAACGTTTTGTCGTGTTTTAACGTAACGTTGAATTTATTTATATTTACGGGTTCGTTTTAGCGAGTAAATGGATAACGATTAGCTATTTGTCGAATTTAGCGGAGCGGGGCCTCATAATTGAGACCCCTTGGCCGTCCACCACCACTCACTCTCTAATCCATCCACTCATTTCTCACTTTTATCAAAAACCTTATCTTTCTCTCCCCCCTCTCATTTACTCTTCACCATCATCATCATCTACCTCAAAACCCTAATTAAATTCACATTAAATACATGAAATCTTTGCGTTTTAAATGCTATAGTTAATAAATACATCAACCCTAATCATAATAATAATTTAATTCTCAATAAAGTCCAAGGTTTGAAGTGTTCATCCATAATTGTGCCCTAAATCCGAAATTTTAGGTCTTGGGTTGTTTGGAAGGTAAATTCTATCTCAAATTCACCCATTTATGATTACAATTATGTTCCAAGTCAAAATCTAGGAGTTCTTGGGTAGAATTTCAAGTCAAAGTTCATTTGAGTCAAAATTAGGGTTTTCGTTGACTATTTGGGTCAAAAATCAAAATGGGAGATTTAAGTGATGAAATGAAATGAATTTACAAGTTGGGTTATGTTTATTATGATCAAAATTAGTTGTTCATACTTGGAATTGAGTCTTGAAAGCCCTTAGGTCGGAATTGAAGTCGCTAGGGTTTCTTGAGTTGTGAAACGGGTCAAAAACCTAGATTTGGGTAAGGATTGTGTTTTGGAAGAGAAACTCATCGTAGGATAAGGCTAATTATGATTGTTTGCGACCATTAAAGTTTGTCCAGGTCCAAAAATGGTGTGGAAGTCTATTAAAACAATTTTTGGTGTCAATATGGGGTTTTAAACAAATAATGGGTCGTGTATGGTTCTTGTCTAGCTGCTGCTGCACCTGAATGTTTTCCACCGTCTGGAACGCTAATGGCCACCATCTGGGACGGTGTGCCATTGTTGTTGAGCGTCTGGTACCTTATCCATAACCGTCTTACACGCCACCATAGTCTGACACGGTGATGTGACCGTCTGGGACGGTGAATTCCAACCCCTCCCACTGTTTTACGGTAGAGAGACACTTGCCAGACGCTGAACTCTCCATTTGCAGACCACCGTGTGGGACGGTGGTCATCACCGTATGAGACGCCGGCTAGGAGTTTGCCCACTGTCTGGGACGCTGACTTTGGCCGTCTTGGACGGTTCTCCCCTTTTTCTGACTTCCTGTTTTCCTTGCTTCTGGCCTATGCTTCTTGGATCATGTGGGGCTTTCATGTGAATCTTCCCTCGACATCCCTACCACCCTATTGAAGCTTAAAATGTCACCTAAAGTTGAAAATTCTTTTTAACAACCAAAGTAGGGTTTTGACTACTAAAGAAGATGACGTATATTGACATGTATAAATGAATAATGATAGGTCGTGATCGTGTGACGTTTATTTAACGCTTGTAGATCATTCATAACTTCTCATTGCCAGTCAAGGTGAGTTTCGTAGCCCTGTTTCCTTTATACATTTGGGGTGAAAAGTGTACTTATTTTGCTTAAACGTTTTAACGATTTAATTGAAACGATTTGTTATTAAACGATGACTTGTTTAACTTTCATGCTATGCTTTTCCATTAACGTACTTATAAACGCTTGCATGTGATATATCAATTCAGATAACGATTGTTACACCTCGCCCTAGACGGGGCGCGACGTACATGGATTCACAATACAAGGTATACTGAACGATACAAAACGTTGTCGTTTTTAAAATACATTTATACCAAAACATTGTTCACAAATTTATATTACAATTTATGAAATATGTATTATTCTTGAAAACATTTATTTAAATAGTAGTCTGAGACTTTAGCAAATTGACAAGTCAGTCCTAAAGACTGTGGGTGGTCCATGGTTTCCTCATGTTGTATGCAGCGGAAAAATGTCCCATATAGAGTATCATCTAGTTACCTGAGAATACATGCTAAAATACGTCAACATAAAGTTGGTGAGTTCCATAAGTTTTTCATATAGAAAATATAGTTTCACAATAAAGAGTTCAGTGTGACCATTGCCTTACCGCAATGTCAAGTAGTTATGATACAATATAAAGCAAAGAGTATCATAGGTTTTTAATAGAAATATAGAGTATGAACCACAAGATTTAGAGTAACTATTTGATCACACAATGGATCAAATAGAATATAAGAGTAGATACTGTATACATCAAGTTCTAAGCTCATGAACCGAAACTAGACAAGTGTGTGTTTATTTGCCTCCAGAGTAGGTACCTTGTTCAGGGTACTCTAAGTTTTCCAAATATATATGCATCCGTTTAATCAAGTTGGCATGACCAACACGGATGGGGGTGCCTACCCTAATAGTACTATTCAATATACCCACGTTTATGTTTCCATAATTAATCGTTCATGATTGAGAGGACTTTGGGTGAACAGAGCAACTTAGAATCAACCATATATACATTTCTGAAATACTTGTGTTCATCATAACAGTAAAGAGTTTGTATTTTATCCCAAAGGTAAAATAAAGTGGAGTTACAAAATATATAATATAATATATAACTTTGTAAATATACATATAAGTATAACAAGTAGTTTTTATGCATGTATCTCAGTCCCCAAATGTGAGTCCCAAATATAGATGGTTTAAATACCCGACTGGCAAGTAATTCTAACTGGAAGATGACCAGTTCAGAATATGATCCAGATATGGATGAACAATACGATAAAGATACTGAAAGTAAATGCAAGAAATAATAAGGGCTGAAACTATATAAATAATATGTATAGATCAAGTATGTAGCATTGAGACACAATGTATTTTTTAAGGTATTTGATTTATTGATATATAAACAAATACAAAGGTTTTTGCGGAACAAAGATAAACACCCAAGTGTAAATATCTAAACAACCTAGAAATACAAGTGATCTAATAACTTGGAAATACTCGTAAGGATTACTTAGAGTATATCTCACAAGTTGCAATGCAAAGGTTTCAAGCAATTTGCAAGTTGTGAGAAGACTTATATTTATAGACCTAAGTCCATGATGACGTGACCAGATCGTACAAATATGGTTGGGAGTATTTAAGGAATTAAACCTAATTCCTTACAAGAGTACTTTTAAGGTTTAAAAGTGTAAGTCAATTGATGTGACTTAACAAGCCTTATTCCCAACCTTTACTTTACCTTGTACTTTAATTAATAGTTAATTCTATTAACCGGGTAAAGATATGTAAAGTAAAAAGTCTTCCTCGTAATCAATGTAAAAGTGTGTAAGTACTTTTACACTGAGATGCTTCAGTCTTCGATCAGGTAGAATCAATTTCTAAGCTCCACATCTGAACTGATTCTCATTCTTCAGACTTCAGTCTTTGACTTTATTCTGAACGGTTTTCTGATACGTTGATCTGAACTGAAGTGAAGCTTCAGTGAACAGATTCTGAGCGACCTCAGAATTCTATACAAGTATTCTTCACTGAGATTCAGCTATTTCTGAACAAATTATACTTGGTCGATTTCCGACCTAACAAATTCCCCCTATTTGTTCTGAAATAGTGCATGCATCTCAGACTTCTATCTATACATGTTTTTAAGTCTGAAATGCAAGTTTTTGTTTAAGTTGTAAAAATTTTCTAAGTACATCTTATAGATCATTGATGTATCAGTTTTTTACTTGTGGTTTTTCTAACTTAAACCTATCATCTACTTATAAGCTACAAAATGTAACATATATATACAAACTGAAGTGTTTGTTACATTTTCAAGTATTTATACAAGTACATGATAATCTGAAAAAGAAACTACTTCTTAGCAGGCCTTGAACCAGAAGGTGCTTCAGTAGGTTTCCTCTTCAGTGGAGAATGATCTTCTTTCCAAACAATCTGCCTTCAATCTCTACCTTGGCCTGCATCTTTTGTTGTATTCTTGATAACCATGCACCAATCAAAGCAGATTTCGGCTTCCCCCTCAATATTTGGATCATCTCCCTATGCTCAGAAATCCCAAACTCGTGTACTGAAACTTGATTATACTCTTCAGTTGCTCTACCTTCTCTTTTTATAATCAAATCAAAAAGCTTCAATCCATCAGCTTTTGTTACCTCCATATCAACTATTTTAGCTGGATGAGATCGATGCTTCAGATAATGCTCATATTGATCCTTCTCATGCTTTCTTTGGAGCTCAATAGCATCATCAGACATTGGTTTGAAGGTGGAGAGATCAGCATCACGAAAATTTTTTCTTGATGATCTTGGTCCAGTCACTTTGGGCTTAATGGGTGGCCTTGTCAATTCTTTTTCCACCTTCAGAACTCCAGCCAGAATTTCCTTCTTTTTAATTGCCATCTCTTTCTCTCTGTTTTTCACCAAGTCCTCAATGGACATTTTGAATGTGAGATGGTCCAGCTTTTGTTCTAAGGGAGAATAATTCACCCCATATTCATACTCGAGCATATCAACAACAGCCTTCTGCACTCTTGGATCATTTTTAATTTTCAGATATCTTTCAAGTGAAAGACCAAGAGCTGCAGCATCAATATGATCAAGGGTTCCCATTTTCTGATGTTAAACCCTTTCTCTTTCCTTATTTTCTCCCCACATAATAAATTGATTAGAAACTTGCTTTTGCAAAGTCTCTAATTTCTTGCTATCAGCATTCGGATCATGAATGGGATAACCTTGTTCATCAACATTTTTACCAACCACCAAACCAGAACCCTTTGCATCTTTCTTTGTTGGTTCTTCACCACTTGGGCCTTGCCCTTATCTTTCTTAGCAGGTTCAGAAGCTTGCATTTCAGATTTCTGAACCTGTTCCCCCTGAACTGAGGCACTACCAGATGGTACCTCAGCTTGCTTCTTGGTTGCTTCGATTAATTCCTGAGTACTTGAGAGCAGACCAATAGGCACATTTCCCCCTTTGGGGACCTTAGAAGGCATTTTTGCATAAACATCAATCGCCGTCTGAATGGCCTTCAGAGGTTCCCAACTCTGCTGCAGAAGACAATCAGAAATGCCTTTTGCCATGGTAGAGAACTGAGCCCTTAACCTGAATGATGAGTTAAGGTTCAGATTCTCTTTTTCAGTTAATTCTTTCAGCAATTTCCTATCTTCTTCAGAGAATGAAGGAGGAGGAGGAGCAGCAACAACATTTTCCTTCTTAAGTAGGGTCAGAATTTCATCTAACTGCTTGGACTGGCCTTTAACAACTTCTTCGAGAGTAGACACAGATTTCTGAACTTCTTCAACAACTTTGTCTACCTTCTCCGAAGTGTCTTGAGTGAGTTCTAAGACCATCCTTCTGACCCCTTCCTCAACCTTTTCAGCCACAGAAGCTGAAGTCTGATCAACAAGAGTCTGAGAGATTTCAGACTTCAACTTCTCAATCACATTATTACCAACAGCAGACCCAAGTTCTTTCTCATTGACACTTGGCCTTTTTACCAACTCATTCACCTCCTTCCCGACTGCCAGAACTTCTTGTTTTAGCAATTCAATACCAGATGTCAAGTTTGCAACTATTGAAGCTTGCACATCTCTTTTGGCCAGTCTGAAGGCTTCCCTGATAGCTATATTGATCTTATTGCATGAATGCACCAGCTCATTTAGCTTCCCACCTACCAGTCCCTCATTTCCAGCAACCTTGGTGAACTCAGTTCCAAGAAACATCTGAGCACCCTTCATTTCAGCGATGGAACTGGTATTAGCAGTTAGAGATTTAGTTAAGTCCTCCACCTTGATAAGTAGGCTTTGGACTTCGGCATTTTGTTTCTCTAACTGTGCTTCTATACTCAAAGGAGGAGGTGGTTGTGCAGAAACAGAAGCAACAAAAGGGAATTCTACCAAGCCCATCCAATGCCTTTTCCAACTGCATTTCAGTTGGACTCTCAGATTCAGTATCAGAGTCCAACTCTTTCTCAATTTCAATATCATAATTGATGGGCCTTGGCACTTTGTGAATTTGTGGGTGTAAGTGTTGGAGTTGTGGATGAAAACGTGGTGATGAAACATAAGCAGGTGTAGAGCCGGGTGGAAAAAATGGATGTTGATGTGAAGTTTCTGGTTGGCGATATGGTTGTTCAACATTTTGGATTTCTGGGGGAGGTTGGACGTTTGCGAGGCTGAAGGTTGGCTCAGAATCAGAAGACTGATTCTCCTCCAGTAAACCCTCGTCAAACTCAAAGTCAGCAAAGGAATTGAGATTCCCTTGAGGTGGCTCATCTTCATCCCAGAGGTCAGTCGTAACTGCAGTCTGATCAGATATGCCCTAGTTCAGATCACTGGTACCTGAACCAGCTTATGGTTCAACAACTGCTGCTGCAGATGCATCGTCACCAGATTTATTGGTTGGCTCAGCCATAGCTTCATCGCCAGAGACAGTAGACACGGGGATTGCCTTAATGATTCTCGTACCGTCATCAAGAATCACTTCATCGGCCGTAGAGTCTGGAATCTCAGTCTCAGGTGGTGTCACACCAAAGCCTTCATCAATTCGTGCTGCAGAAGAGTGTGAGATTTGTGAAGTTTCAGGGGGTGCGCGTGCAGATACGGACTCTATTGTGTGCTGGGCGGACACACTAATATTTTCTTCACCATCTCCTCCTAAAGAAGTTTTTGAGATGGCTGCTTGTGGGTTTCCCTTTAGACTCGATTCCTCTGGTTCTTGTTGGGAAGATCCAGAGGGGTTTGCTTCGGTACTAGTGTCCTTGGGCTGTGAGGACTTCTTAAATTTACGTCGTTTTAAAACGCCCTTTGGAGATCCTGAGGGATCTTTTGGGAGATCCCCAGGTTGGTCAGTGGATGAGGGAGGTGGTGGTTGGGTAGAAGAAGTTGCTGGGGTTTTAAACAACTTCAACATTTGGCCACCAGGTGCACCAATGGGTCTCGCATTCTTTTGCGACCCGCTCGGTGACCTTTCTGAGCCAGCCGGTCGTGCTGTTTCAGTTTTATTTATTACCTGAAGCATTGCAGCGGAGAGTTCTGGTTCTGGATCTGAAGTAGATAGCTTTGAAAGATCCCTGCAGAACTCTGTCGCTGAAGATTCAAGCCCCTCAAAGTGATACGCATCTCCAAGCATGCTTATGAAGCAAACGCTCAAAAATCTAGGGAATGAGATATGTGGACTTCTTTTCCCTTTCAATTTTGCTACCAACTGAGAGAAAAGTATCTCAGCAAAGTCCACCTCAATCCCATGCCACAAGTAATACCCGATTTCTACTTGTGTCAAGGAAATCTGGTCCAAGCCACCATAATTTCCTCCAAGGCACTCGACAATCTGAGTCCAAAAATATCTCCAACAGTTTCCAAATCCAGACAGAAAGATGTGTCCAGATGTCCTCAGATTGCCGTCTGCATCAACCATGTCATTATGACCAGTGGCCAGCAGAACTTCCCTGAAATTAATCCCTTTGAGCCTTTTAGCATAAGCTGAAGAGGAGGGAAGGTAGTTCAAATGAAGGGCCTCCCGAAACCCATCAAGTGAAAGGATATACTGCTTTGTGCCTTCATGTAAAGAAAAAGCAATGGACTTTCATCCTTGCTAAGAGTAGCAGTATACCAGAATTCAAGTAAGTATCGATGATACATTACCTGAGGATCAGCAGTCAAGGCGTAATGGAGAGGGGATTGTTCAAGAAATTTATTTATCCTCCCCATTAAATTTTTGCCTTTGGCATTCAGTGCGGCCATAAAATTATTCATATTGAATCTAAGGGTCGGCGCATCGAACCCTTGTGGCCATTGAGCACTGGCCTTGACTACCTTAGATGGTTTATATTCGAAAGCAATTAAAGATTTGACTACTTTAGCCATTATATCTGCAAGGGAAAACTGAAAGTGAAAGATGAATTTAGGGTTTTGAAGTTATGAAGTAATGAGAAGTAGAGAGAGAATGATGATTAGGAGTAAATGTAAGGAAAAGTAAATGAAGGAATTGTTTTGGAAAGGGTATTTATATTTATGATGGAATACAAAAGGTTTTTCCAAAAAATAAATAAAATAAAATGATTTTTGAAATTCAAACCCAAAAATGAAATATTATTAAAATGAAATCAGTTTTGATCGGGTTTGAAGTCCGAAAATAATTTTTTGGTACACGTCCGCATTTAATGCAACGACGGCTATGACCCCACATTTTCACAAAACTTTTCAACACTTTCAAGAAAAAGTGATCATTACTTTCCTTTTACGGCGCAACTTGTGTGCCACGTCAGCCAAAAACATCATTATTTAAACGTTAAACAGTAACCTTCACGTGTTCACTCAACGACCAAGTATCAAAATACATTATAAAGGACAGACTCATTTCAGAAATGATATACAAAATCTGAGCATGATCAGAATCAAGAAATCTGAGCCATCTCAGTTTACACAATTATTCTGAAATCATTTCAGAAATTCTGAAGCATTTCAGTCAAAGTATTTTTCTGAAAGCAAAGTTCCCCCTTAGAGAGAAATTCTTTTTAACATAAAAATTTTACACTTCCCCCTGAGGTGATGCTATACAGGATTTAGCATACCCAATTCACTGATGAGATGTTTAAACGTTTTGACATCCAAGGGTTTTGTAAAAACATCAGAGAGTTGTTTATCAGTGGGAATGAAATGAAGCTCTATGTCACCTTTAATAATGTGATCTCTAATAAAATGATACCTGAGGTCGATGTGCTTGGTTTTAGAGTGCATGACAGGATTGTGAGAGATGGCAATGACACTGGTGTTATCACAAAATATTGGAGTCTTTGTATACTTAACACCATAATCAGTTAGTTGGTTCTTCATCCACAAAATCTGAGCACAGCAACTGGCTGCAGAAATGTATTCAGCTTCAGCTGTGGAGAGTGATACTGCAGTCTGTTTCTTCTTACTTGTCCAACTAACCAATTTGCCACCTAGGAAATGACAACCACCTGTGGTACTTTTCCTATCTATCGTACAACCTGCATGATCAGAATCTGAATAACCCATTAGATCTAGACTTGAGCCTTTGGGATACCAAAGACCAAGTCTGGGGACACCTTTAAGGTATCTGAAAATCCTTTTCACCGCATTTGCGTGTGTATCTCTGGGATCAGACTGAAATCTTGCACAAAGGCATGTTGCAAACATTATGTCAGGTCTACTAGCAGTTAAGTACACGAGGGATCCCACCATACCACGATATTTTGTGGGATCCACTGGTTTTCCATTGGGATCTGAGTCCAAAGTTAATGGTGCAGAAATAGGAGTATCTTTCGATGAGACTGAATTAAATTGATATTTCTTTAATAAGTCTCTGACATATTTTTCCTGATTTATAAAAATACCATCACTGGTTTGTTTCACTTGAAGACCTAGAAAATATGTAAGTTCGCCCATCATACTCATTTCATACTCAGATGACATTATTTTAGAAAACTGTTCACACATTTTGTTATTTGTAGACCCAAACACAATATCATCAACATAAACTTGTACAAGTAAGATATCATTTTTATCATCCAATATGAATAAAGTGTTATCTATTGCACCCCTTTTAAAACCATTTTTTAGAAGATGCTTAGTAAGAGTATCATACCAGGCTCTAGGTGCTTGTCTCAGACCATATAAAGCTTTGTTCAGTCTGTACACCCAATGAGGTCTTTCTTCATTTATGAATCCTGGTAGCTGATATACATACACAACTTCTTCCAATTCACCATTCAAGAATGCACTTTTAACATCCATCTGATAGACTTTGAACTCATGATGAGCTGCAAAAGCTAAGAAAATTCTTATAGCTTCCAGTCTAGCAACTGGTGCAAAAGTTTCATCAAAGTCTACTCCTTTTTCTTGTGAGTAACCCTTTGCAACAAGTCTTGCCTTGTTTCGAATAACATGACCATCTTCGTCCATCTTGTTTCTGAAGACCCATCTTGTCCCAATTGGTTCTTTCTTTAGATTACTGGGACAAGGAACAAGTTCCCAAACATCGTTCCTCTTAAACTGATTGAGCTCATCTTGCATGGCTTCAATCCAGCAAGGGTCGTTCATAGCCTCGTCAATCTTCTTTGGTTCTATTAGAGATAAGAAGCTGACATTTAAGCATTGATCGCTTATGGCTCTTCTGGTCTGAACCCCACTAGTGGAATCCCCAATGATTTGCTCGATAGGATGTGCTTTAGTCCACTTAGTGTATTGACCAGGATGAACTATGATATCAGTGCAAGAACTCCTCTGAGATACTTCAAGAGGTGCTTCAGAAAAGACTACCTCAGTCTCATCATCTTCCTCCTGCAGATCATGATTTGCATCATGAAACTGTTCAGATTGGGGTACTTCAGTTGAGCCTGATATCTGAGGTGAAGCAGCATGTACATCTGATCCAATAGTCAGTTCAGAAGGTAGTTTAAAACTGAGTGGAGGATAAAATGGAATGTTGCTACACTTGATTATTCTTGGTTCTGAACTGAAATGTTCAGAAGCAGGTTTAGGTGATTGATCAGATTCAGCAATAGGATCAGAATCACCAAAACTTATTGGACTTTCTGAGGGTGGTACAGGAGTGAAATTCTTAAAGATTGCAGAATTAGATTCATCAAAGGTAACATGAATTGACTCATCAACCTTTTCAAGTCTCTTGTTAAAGACTCTAAAGGCTTTGCGATTTGATGAATATCCTAGGAAGTACCCTTCATCAGCTTTTGCATCAAATTTTCCAAGCTGAATGGAATCATTCAGAATGTATACTGGACATCCAAATACATGGAAATATCCAATATTAAGCTTTCTATTTCTGAGTACTTCATAGGCTGTCTTCTTGTGTCTTTTGACATAGACAGATCTGTTCTGAGTGTAGCAAGCAGTTGCAACAGCTTCAGCCCAGAAATTCTTGGGAAGACCAGATTCATTTAGCATACTTCTATCAGCGTACGATTCTTTCTTTCTACAACACCATTCTGCTCTGGTGTGTGGGCTGAGGAGAAGTTATGAGATATGCCAGTTTCAGTGCAGAAGGACTCCAGAGTGGCATTTCTGAATTCAGTGCCATTGTCACTTCTGAGCTGACAAACTTTTCACTTATGCTTGAGTTCAATTTGTTTGATGAGAGCAATGATTTCAGCAGCAGCTTCACTCTTAGATCTGAGGAAAATTACCCAGCAATATCTTGAATATTCATCAACAACAACAAGGGTATACTTCTTTCCTGCTCTTGTCTGAACATTCACTAGTCCAAAGAGATCCATGTGAAGCATGTGAAGAGGTTCAGTTATACTAAAACTTTGTTTTGTCTTGAATGAAGCTCTTTTCTGCTTACCCATTTCACAACCTGGACATGGCTTGTCTTTGTTGAAAGACATTGAGGGTATCCCATCAACAAGTTGTTTTCTTGACAACTTATTAATATTCTTGAAGTTCAGATGGGATAATCTCTTGTGCCACAACCAATTTGTGTCTGCATCTGCCTTTGTGTAGAAACATTGTTCAGTGGGTGAACTATTCATATCAATGATATAAATGTTTCCTTTTCTAGGTGCAATCAAAACTACCTTTCCATCCCTGTTGAATATGGTGCCTTGTGAAATATCAAATAATACCTTGAAGCCATCATCACATAATTGACTGACACTGATCAGGTTATATTTCAAACCGTTCACATATGCAACACGTGTGAATTTGACTTGTCCATTATTCACAACACCATATCCCTCAGTTTTTCCATTTTCATCATTCCAAAATGTTATTGAGGGCCCCTCTTGCACCCTGTATTCCTCCAGCAGGGTCTGATAACCAGTCATGGTTCTGCCAGCAGCGCTGTCAGGATACCATATATTCTTCTTTCGGTCTCCCTGCACAAACACAAAGATTAGTTCTTTTTGGGAACCCATCTGGTGATGGGTTTGCTAGACTCTCCCTTAGCAGTCTCAGATTTCTTTGGTTCATAAGGAACAGAAGGATCAAAGGGGATCTCAGTCATAATTTCAGATGACATAAAGACAGTTGGTTTGATAGGGAGCTCAACATTTTCTTCTCAGATTTTTGCTTGATTTGTTTGGAAAAAGGTTTTGCATTTTGTTTAGGTTGAAGAGGAGTGGTTTCAACATTTTTTAAACGTGCATTATAACTCTGCACTTGTCTAGCCAACAACTGAAATTGACTCTTGTAACACCCTGACTAAGGCGGAACACGAGATGTCACAGAACGACATGGTACAAAAGATTTAAATATAAAACATCACCATAAAGTTTCAAATGCCATTCAAATTCAAAAGGTTACAAGTTCAAGTTGACGTTTAATAAACATTACATAACCAAATTCATTATCAAAAGATCAAATGTTCGCATTACTAGTCTAACATGCAACAAATAAACACATCATCCATGAGGCGGTCCATAGTGCTAACTTACTGCTCTAGACCTGAAAAGCATGAAGAAAAAGTGTCAACTACGAGAGTTGAGTGAGTTCATAGGTTTATTCTACCAAATATACGTACAACCAATTCAAATTATGAAGTAGTAAATCATATAGTTTCCAAGAATATCTTTCATAATATCCGTACCCAAACCGTATGTTCAATCAATAATTTCCATCCATAATAATAATAATTTCCATTCAGCCAAAGGCATAATTCGATGAGTATATGCTTGAGCCACTACTAAGACCATTTTCATGTCCCAATCAACATAATACTTCATTTCATAGCACAAGCTGTCAATCAAGTGCTTTAATCACAATTGGGGTCGTGCCATGGAGACGACCATTTAAATTTAAAGTAGATTAGAGCACCGCTCGGGTCGGACTAGCAATGAAGGTGGCCACAAAGGCAGACCAAACATTCCACCGTTACCTATTTAGTGGGTGAGTGGACGACTCCTAGTTGCGCAACCCTCTAACTACAGGCCTCCCCTTTCGGAGTTAATAGTAGTGTACCGAAATGATACAGTTTGACAGAACTCAAGCTCATCGTATAACTTATAACACATTGAACATACAATATATCCACATTTCATAATCATTCTTTCAAGAATCATTTCATAAGAGAAAGTCATTTTAATTAATCATGCTTTTCACCCCGCAAGTAAAACATATAAAGGAGTTTGAAAGGGGGCTATGACTCACTTGATTCGAGAGTGTTAGTGTCACACCCGCTCTAGACGGGGTATGACGTACATGGATTCACAACACAAGATATACTGAACGACACAAAACGTTGTCGTTTTAAAAATACATTTATACATAACATGATTTGCATCGTTTATAATACAAATTGTTTTCAAAACATTTATTCAATATTAAAAAGTAGATAGAGAGCCTTTAGCAAATTGACGAGTCTTTACTAAAGTCTGAGGGTAGGCCATAGTCCAGTATGATGTATGCAGCGGAAAGTAGTCCTCCCATACACAGTGTGTCATCTAGTTACCTGAGAATACATGCTAAAATACGTCAACATAAAGTTGGTGAGTTCCATAAGTTTTTCATATAGAAAATATAGTTTCACAAAATGCCAGAGTTCAGTGTGACCATTGCCTTACCGCAATGTCAAGTAGTTATGATACAATATCAGCAAAGAGTATCATATGTTTTTAATTAAAATATAGAGTATGAACACAAGATTTAGAGTAACCATTTAATCACACAATGGATCAAATGTAATGCAAGAGTTGAAACTGTATATACCAAGTTCTAAGCTCATGAACCGAAACTAGACAAGTGTGTGTTTGTTTGCCTCCGAGAGTAGGTACCTTGTTCAGGGTACCCTAAGCTTTCCAAATATATATGCATCCGTATCCAGTTGGTATGACCAACACGGATGGGGGTGCCTACCCCAATAGTATTATTCAATATACCCACGTTTATGTTTCCATAATTAATCGTTCATGATAGAGAGGTCTTTAATTGAACAGAGCAACTTAGAATCAACCATATATACATTTCTGAAAATACTTGTGTTCATCATAACAGTAAAGAGTTTGTATTTTACCCCGAAGGTAAAATAAATAAAGCAGAGTTACAAAATATATATAATATATAAATTTGTAAATATGCATATAAGTATATTACATATAATATAACTTTGAAAATATACATATAAGTATAACAAATAGTTTTATTGCATGTATCTCAGTCCCCAAATAAATGTATAAATAACTGAAAAGGGGAATATGGAGACTCACCTTAGTGATAATAGCAGGTAGATGTAACAAATAACAGTCTTGTATACGTTAACCTAAACATATAGAAAGTATAATTAACACATAATTATACTAAGATTTTATTTAGTGATTTCTTATCCATCAATTATTATCATAATGTATTTTATTTGGATAATAATTTATAAGACGTTTTATTTGTATTTTAATTAAACAAGTTATTTTATTTAAATCACTTATTTAATTTAATCAACATATTTTATTCAAATGATTAAATAAAATAATTTTAGAAAATCTTATAAATTAATCTAACAACTTTGTAAATACATTTAAAAAATGTATTACTTTTTATTATCAAATAATTTAAATTGTTACATTTTTAATAAACAAAAATCATTATTTTAACTTATTTAATTTAAATAATTACATAAAATATATAGAAAATCTTATAATTTTAATTTAGCACTTTTATAATTATATTTCAAGTTTATTTCAGTTTTATTATAAATAATCCATTTGGTAGTTATTAAATATACTGACGGTCAAAGGACTACAACTGTAATATAGTTTAACGGTTTAGGACTGAAACTGTCAGAAAATCTAACGGTTTAGGACTGAAACTGTCAGAAACTTTAACGGTGTTAACGACCAGTTTCAAAATCTTGTGCTCTTGTTTCGAGTTTATTATGGGGAACTTAACAATAGTTAAGCAATCTATCCCATGACTGATGGTGGCAAAAGGTGGTGGCTCGTAGAGTTTTCACAACTTATATATATAATTAACGTTTTAAGTTTTCGTTTGTAAACAAGTGAGCATGTGTCGACTTACAAATCTTATATGCACTCGAGTGACTCTCCTTGGCTGCTTAAATGTCGTGTGGTGGTGAAAAGGTGGTTCACAGCTTTCCTGGATGTTTGAAGGTAGTATGGTGGTTCGGTAGTAACAACATGGAAGCAGCAACAGTAGTAAGAATCGAGCAACAGCAAAACAGAGTAGTAAGGTTCAGCAGTAGCATGTTTCCAGCAGTAGCAGAGCAGCAGCAGTTTGAAGATGACGATGAATAGTGGCGGCAGCAAGATAGCGACAGCAGCAGCTCTTGATCGAGCAGTTGCATGGATTTGGAGGTGCTGGTTGTTTCGAACGGCAGTAGCAGCAATGGCTCGGTTTGTATGTATCTATATATATATATGCCGTGTGTACATATATATGTATTTGTAAGGTGGTGGTCTTGTGATGGTTGAGCCGAGGTGGTGGTTTCTTGGTGTAACCATAACCGGACAGCAGCAGTGGTTGTAGTATAACAATAACAGTAGCAGCGGCTTATGGTGGTCATGGTGAAGATGATTACAGGTGGTGGCTGGTCTATGTGCAGGTGTTGTGGGTTGAAGATGGTCGTGATCATCATCAACGAGTAGCAGCAGCCGTGCAAGAACAGCAGTAGCTGTTGCAGGTGCTGGTCGTGATCGATGGCTGGTTTTTAATGGTGGCCGTGAATCATAAGGTGATGATGGCCGGTTGTGTTGTTGGATTATATGGTGGTGGTCGCTTGGTGTTTTAAAGGTGGTGAGGTTTGATGATGTCACACCCCGTTGTAGTGGAAATATAGGGTTAACAAGCAATTGCGTACTAATCAGAAGGTAAATAGAGATTACATCCATTAATCCAAATACGAGTTTATTACAAGTATAATCGTTCGGAAGTGGACCCCAATACACGGATACAAACTATCCTCAATTGGAAATGGGCCCACTAAATACAAATATAACATATGGACAACTAAGTACAATTAGGACTAATAAAGCTATAGTCCTCAGAGGTCTGACGCTAATTGTACGTCCAATGTTCAAAAGATGGCTTCAAAATGCCATATACGCTTCCAAATACTTACGGTTGGTTCCCTGAAAAGCATGAAATTTGAGAGGATCAACTATCGAAATAGTTGGTGAGTTTACAGTATGTTTGACCAAATGTTTATTCGTCATTGATACAACACAATGACCAGTAGTTATAAATGACCAGACAGTTAGAATACTACATCTAACAATACTTTTATTTCAAGATAGTCAGAATACCACATCTGACAACATATGACAGTCAGAATACAACATCCGACAGTATCAGTCAATATGCCTCGCACAGGTTTCCGTTCTACATGGGTGCGGACCTTAACCAAGACAGTCAGAATACAACATCCGACAATTTAACCAAGACAGTCAGAATACAACATCCGACAATTTAACCAAGACAGTCAGAATACAACATCCGACAATTTAACCAAGAGGGGGAAACATTTTAGTTTGTCAAACACAAAGAAACATCTTAGTCAGCCATCACACGGCAATTCAACGTCATTTTATCCAACATTTAATAAATGACACGTATACACATTTTCGACAGCCGTCAACATGGCAAAATTTAAGTCAAATGATCTAAGTATCCAAGTCACATGGCATACTCACAAAACAATCATTTATTTAACAAATAGTGTATACAACAGTGCATGCTTTTCAGGCCCAAAGTAAAAGGAAAAAGGGCGCCATAAACTCACCTTAGCGATCTAAATGCTAAAAGGTACAATGTAGCTCGAGAAGATCCACAGTCAATTCTCCTGGTTATCCAAAACCTATGATATCATTACCAAAATGAGGATCAAATCCCTTGACGACGGGTATCCTACGTACGACTACTTAGCTATAGACCCTAGAATGCCATAACCGAGAATGTGTTTCAAACTTTCATTTTACCAATCAAAAGTAAATAACATAATCGGACTTTCGGATTAAAAGTTATTAATGTTTTAAAAATTGATGCGCAAAAATCTTTACAGTGGGTATCCACTGCGCCGCAGTGAGCCAGAATCTTGCTCACTGCGTCGCAGTGGGCTAAGTTGAACCAGGGACCAGTATAAAAGCACTGCGCCGCAGTGAGCCATAACTATGCTCACTGCGCCGCAGTGGGCTAAATGAACAAAAGGCCGAGAATGGCCACTGCGCCGCAGTGAGCCAGAGCCATGCTCACTGCGCCGCAGTGAGCCCCAGAACAGCTTCAGCACCTGCAGTCCAGGTGCAGAAATTTCGAACCAAAAACCCATTTTTACTCAAATTCTAACCATCTCAACACTTACAAACATGTTCAAAATCTGGAGACAATACCATTTCGCCTACCTTTTCACAAATACAACCATATTGACATCAAAACCAAATTCTAAGCCAAAATATCCATTTCTCATCAAAACCCTAATTTCATATCTAATTTAAAGGCTTCCAATTCATAATCAAAACTGAAAACAAATCCTTAATTGAATTTAAACCAAATCAAAGTTTGAGAAAGTTACTTACCAAATGGTGTTCTTGAGAAATAGGAAGAAAATGGTGAATATGATGATGATAAACCCTTGAAACTAATAGATGATTACTTCTTTTGCCCAACAAAAATCAGATTCTTGATGATGATATGATAGATAATTGGGAGGATTTGAAAGTATTTTGGTGATTGTGTGTGTTCTGTGTGTGTGTGTGTGTTTGTCAGGAACTTATAAGAAAAAGGGGTGATGGGGGGGTTTGTTGTTTCCCTCCCAGCCTTTCAAACCAAAATAAGCCCATGTGGCTTCTTTTTGTGAAAATTTTAATACCCTTAATTTGGTAAAATGCTTACGATTAATTACCGTTTGACCTAAAAGTCAAAATATAAGGTAAAGGTACTTTCCCCCGTCTTATTTTAGTCAAGACAAGAAATTAAAATTAAATAAACTAAACTTTTAGAATTATTTAGTTTAGAAGGTCTATTTACTGTGTTCAATTTTTAACATTTAAATCTTAATTTAACGTTATTTTAAGACTCGGCATTCGTCTAAATAGCTAATAGTCTACGTCACAAGGATACGCCTAATTGAACTATAACGAAGGTTCAATTAACTAACAATTTCCACGTCATAATCTCTATATTAGACGAAATTATAATAATGATCGAGATTAGGACTAACCCGTTGTTAATAAATCACGAGTTGTCACAGCATCCCCGACTTCTAAGGATTTCGTCCCGAAATCAAGTCTTGCTTAGTAAAAAGATGAGGATACTTATCCCTCATAAAGTCCTCACGTTCCCAAGTCGAGTCTGGTCCGTGTTTTGAGTTCCAACGAACTTTGACCAACTTGATACGACTTCGTCTAAGCTGTTTGAGCTGTTGGTCTAAAATTTCAACAGGCTCCTCTACAAATTGAAGAGAGTCATTCACTTGCAACTCTTCCACAGGTACAACCAACGTTTCATCAGTTAAACATTTCTTTAGATTCGATATATGAAATGTGGGATGAACATGTTCAAGCTCCTGGGGTAAATCGAGCTTATATGCCACGGAACCAATCCTTCGAACAATTTCGAATGGTCCGATATAACGAGGACTAAGTTTTCCTCTCACGCCAAAGCGTGCAGTGCCCTTCCAAGGTGACACTTTTAACATAACTTTATCACCCACTTGAAACTCAAGGGGTTCCCTTCTACGATCTGCATAGCTCTTCTGGCGATCCTGAGCCGCCTTCAGCCGTGCCCTAATTTCAACAATCTGGTCAGTAGTCTTCTGAACCAGCCCATACTTGTACAAACGACGCTCACCAGCATCAAGCCAACAAACAGGCGATCTACATTTCCGCCCATACAAAGCTTCAAAAGGGGCACACTTTATGCTTGTGTGATAGCTGTTATTATATGAAAATTCAGCTAATGGCAAAAAGGTATCCCAGCTACCTTTGAAATCGATAACACATGCCCGAAGCATGTCTTCTAACGTCTGAATGGTACGCTCACTTTGCCCGTCCGTCTGTGGATGGTAAGCCGTACTCAATTTCAACTGAGTGCCTAAGGCGTCTTGAAAATATCTCCATGATTGTGAAGTAAAACGACCATCACGATCTGAGATAATAGACACAGGAACACCATGAAGTGACACAATCTTCTCAATATATAATTGAGACAATTTCTTTATTTTCCAATTCTCCCGTATGGGAATGAAGTGTGCAGACTTCGTCAATCGGTCAACAATGACCCAAATAGTATCGTAACCTTCAAGGTTCGAGGTAACTTCGTAATGAAGTCCATAGTAATCTGTTCCCATTTCCAGTCAGGAATGTGGGGTTGCTGGAGCAGCCCAGAAGGCTTTTGGTGCTCTGCCTTAACCATTGAACAATTTAAACACTTTGAGACATACGTGGCGATATCTCTTTTCATACCAGGCCACCAATAAAAATCCTTTAACCCATGGTACATTTTGTCAGCACCAGGATGGATTGAGTACTTAGATCGATGACTCTCGTTCATTAAGAGTTCTCTAAGTCCATTATACTTGGGAATCCACACTCTGCCCTTGACATGTCTGATCCCATCGCCATCCAATTCAAATAACCGTTCGGCATCCCACAATGCTTCCTTCTCGATACGCCCTGGTTGTAAGGCCTCATTCTGATCATCTAAAACTCTATCCCTTAATGATGAGCCAAGGTAAGAACTTGCTCTTGTTTGACAGATAGTGAAATTCTATCTTTTCTACTTAGCGTCAGCAACAACATTTGCTTTACCGGGATGATATTTGAGTTCACAATCGTAATCACTCAGTAATTCTACCCATCGTCTTTGTCGCATATTCAGCATTTTCTGATCGAAGATATGCTGAAGGCTTTTGTGATCCGTGAATATCGTACACTTTGTACCATACAAATAGTGCCTCCAAATCTTTAAGGCAAAAACAACCGCTCCGAGTTCAAGATCGTGGGTTGTATAGTTCTTTTCGTGGATCTTGAGCTGTCTAGAGGCGTAAGCAATGACCTTACCTTCCTGCATGAGCACACATCCCATGCCTTGATGTGATGCGTCACAGTATACCACGAAATTTTCAACTCCATTTGGTAATGCTAAATAGGAGCATTACAGAGCTTGTCTTTTAACGTTTGAAATGCTTCTTCCTGGGCATCCTGCCACATAAACTCCTTAGTCTTTTGAGTTAATAGAGTCAAAGGTTGAGCAACCTTAGAGAAATTCTCAATAAATCTCCTGTAATAGCCAGCCAGTCCAAGAAATTGACGGATCTCCGTCGGAGTCTTTGGGGCTTCCCATTTCTTTATCGCCTCGACCTTAGATGGGTCCACATGGATTCCATCTGCATTTACTACATGACCCAAAAAGTGTACTTCTCTAATCCAGAATTCACATTTTGAGAATTTAGCGTACAATTTCTGATCCTTGAGTAGTTGCAGAATTGTTCTCAGATGACCTTCATGTTCATCTTTATTCCTTGAGTATATCAGTATGTTGTCAATAAATACAATGACAAACTTGTCAAGATACGGTCGACATACTCGATTCATTAGGTCCATAAACACAGCAGGTGCATTGGTTAAGCCAAATGGCATAACCAAAAACTCATAATGCCCGTAACGAGTTCTGAAAGCTGTTTTAGGAATGTCCGTCTCTCTGACTCTGAGTTGATGATACCCAGATCTGAGATCAATCTTGGAAAAGTGTGATGCACCTTCCAATTGGTCAAACAAGTCATCAATACGAGGCAAAGGGTACCTGTTCTTGACAGTCAACTTGTTCAATTCTCTGTAATCAATACACATACGCATAGAGCCGTCTTTCTTCTTCACAAATAGGATTGGAGCTCCCCAAGGTGATGAACTTGGACGAATTAGTCCTTTAGCTAACAACTCTTGAAGTTGTTTCGGACAATTCTTGCATTTCTGATGGCGCAAGACGATAGGGTGCCTTGGCCACGGGTGCAGCTCCAGGAGTCAAATCTATTCCAAACTCTACTGGTCTGTGAGGTAGAAGTCCCGTCAAATCTTCAGGAAACACCTCCGGAAAATCTCTAACTACAGGAATATCTTGCATTTCTTTCCCCTTTGGTTTTCTTTCTACTACAAATGCTAAGAAAGCAGGGTGTTCTTTTTGTAAATATTTATTAGCTTTTATTGCCGATACTAAGATCAATTTCTTTCCTGCCTTGTCTCCTTGCACTTCTAGGGTTTCGTTATTCTGTAGAGGTATTCTAACAATCTTCTCATAACAACTTATATTAGCTCTAACCTTGGACAACCAGTCCATACCAATAATCACATCAAAACTGCTTAATTCTATGGGGATTAGGTCAATTTTAAAAGTTTTACCGGCTAATACCAAACTACAATCTACTAAATGATCTCTAGCAATATACTTTTGACCGTTTGCATATTCGACAATATAAGTGTCTTTCATAGGGATAGCTACTATACCAAAGCGAGACTTAAATTCTAAGGATATGAAACTTTTATCAGCACCAGAGTCGAATAATACAAAAACATAATGATTATTGAGTATGAATGTACCTATCACAACGTTGGGATCTCGTCGTGCATCAGCAGCATCCAAAGCAAAAACTCGACCTCTGCCTTGTCCTCGTTGATTCCTAGCTTGATTGTTCCCCGCATTGTTCCTCACTGGAACTATAGCATTGTTGTTCGGGTTCAGATTAAGTCTTGGACATGCAGGTCGCAGATGGGTTTCGCTCCCACATTCGTAGCACTGATTTGGTACCTTTTCCCTACAGAACCTTGCCTGATGTCCCGTTCTTTTACAACGGTGGCAAGTAGGACAATTTCCCAAGTGATGGAGGCCACACTTGTTGCATCTTGTGTCTGCGCCGGGGTACCTCTTGATATCTTTTGGAACTACTGCAAAGTTTCTAGCAGCTTTAAACCTCTTGCTGTTCCCACCATTTCCAAAACCACTACCAGAGGCTTGATCATTTCTTCGCTTGACCACCTCAGTTCCAACAGAAGAACCAGTGGTTCTTTTCAAGTCTATCACCATCCGATTGGTTGCACTAACTGCCGCCTGTAAAGTCATGGGGTTAAAAGCGGCCACCAATCTTCGGATGTCAGGTGACAATCCATAGCAGTACCTTTCCACTAACTTCTCCTCCGTATCCACCATACGAGGAACTAGCCTTGTCAGCTCATGAAAACGAGTAGTGTATTTCTCGTTATCTAATCCAACCATAGCATGGTTCCAAAATTCGTTTTCCATCCTCTGTACTTCCTCCCTAGGACAGTACTTTTCCATTAGCATCCTTTTAAAGTTCATCCAAGGTATGCTATATGCCGGCTCTCGGCCACGAGTCCTAATCTGTTCGTTCCACCATGACAAAGCGTGTTTTTGAAACTGAGAAGTTGCATACTCCACTTTGTTCTCTTCAGCACAACGGCTGATATGAAGCACCGCCTCTATACTCTCTAGCCAATTTATTAGACCTACCGGGCCCTCGGTACCATTAAATTCTTTTGGTTTACAATATGTGAAGGTCTTGTAGTCTGTCCCGTGCAGATGAACTCTAGGAATAACTCGTTCCGCAGTAGGTTCAACGTTGTTACTATTATCAGTGTGATGATTATTATTGGCGTTTATGCTTGCCGTGATCTGAGCAACTAAAGTAGGCATGGCGGCCAACAGTTTGTGTCACAAATGCTGCCATATTATTATCCCCGCCAGTATTTGGGGTAGGTCCAGGACCAGTGTTCACCTGGACAGTAGCAGTTTCTGGTTCTTGCTGGATTACAGGTTCTTCCTGTTCAGCTTCATTATTCAAAGGAGTGGATCGAGTAACTCTCTTGGGAGCAGCCTTCTTCTGGACCTTGCCTCTTTTCTTGGGAGCCATAAGTCTAAGACATAAACCAAAAATGTCATTTAGAGGTTTTCCTCGTAGGAACAACAAAGATTGTAGCCTTTCAAGATGTTTTAGATATAAGAGGATGCCAAACACAAGTCACAATTTATCGACTTACTTGAACTCATGAACTAAACAAGAAAAGAAATATAGAACAATATACTTCTAGAATTGAAATGAGCAAGTGACGTAGTTTTGAACAAGTAGGTAAGCCGAAGAACTATCATATTTCATTTATACCGAAAACTTTTTACATAATCTGACTTGTACGTTTCCAAAATCTTGTGGGAAAACTACATCCACAATACAATTCATGTGGGAACTACATCCACCAAAAAGATTACAACTCAAATACAGATGTATGAGTTGTCAATTGTTCTAAGGCTTACAATACGTTACTACTACTACAACTATTACTGATTACATCCTGAAAAGAACTACAACAAGCAATGCCACTACCAAGACCACCACGACTGATAGTATCCAGACCATTCTACCAATAGCTTCTCTCCCTTCCCTAGCCACAGTCATAGCCTCAGCCGCCTGCTGATAAGCTCCAGTCAACTCCTGAGCTTGATTCTCCATACTCTTTCTGGTGCAGATGAGGGAATTGTTCATCCTCGACAGCTGCCGGCGATAATATTCCATCCTATCAGTTGCAGATGCAACTGGCATAACGGCATGTGGATTGTAAACAGGCACTCTTGAGGGACCCGCAGCATACGGATCTCCCTGAAAGAATGAAAGACCAGGTCCACTGTTGCCCTGAACTGGTGCAGAGGGACCAGGAGCATAAGGGTCTCTAGGAGCATAAAGCATATGAGCTCCCTCGGTAGTCCTCCTCTGATATGGAGATACCGGTGTTACAGATGATTGAACATGAATAGATACATGTTCACTTCCAGATTCACTGGATGACGATACAAGGTTGATAGGGTGAGATTCATTGCCCGATTCCTCCATTGGTTCCTCTTCATAAGAGTCAGGAACATATGGAATGGAGTTTGCCAAGACAGGAACTGGAGGTGTACAAGGTACAACAGCATTAGAGCTAACTCCATCCGACATGACTAGTCTGAAAAGATAGTCAAATAATCCATATAAGTCTACTGGATAAGACAGCACGAATCAATTGAATGTGACAGTACGCAACATTGAGGTTTAAAGAAATCTTTTTCTAGATTACACACATTCGGTTTGGGTTTCTATTACCAACATATTTAAAATGCTTATATATAGGGTCACCCGCAGCCTTCCCACCACATTTAAATATGTTGTCAATATAATCCAAACTATCACGTATATAAACCTTATGCATACACATACGAGTCGAGTTTCTATTCCTAACATGCCTTAAATGCTTATGTATAGGGTCACCCGCAGCCTTCCCACCACATGTACAGCATGCTGTGAATATAATTCAACTAACATGTATATACACAATTTAAGATATTTATTTCGAGCCTTATACTATTTTACATAATCGGGACGTAGTTGATCAGGTTAGGCATTTTGAAGCCATTTTGAACATTGGAAGTAGTTGATCCTCATTACCAAAATGAGGATCAAATCCCTTGACGACGGGTATCCTACGTACAACTACTTAGCTATAGACCCTAGAATGCCATAACCGAGAATGTGTTTCAACTTTCATTTTACCAACCAAAAGTAAATAAACATATTCGGACTTTCGGATTAAAAGTTATTATATAAAAATTGATGCGTAAAAATCTTTACAGTGGGTATCCACTGCGCCGCAGTGAGCCAGAATCTTGCTCACTGCGTCGCAGTGGGCTAAGTTGAACCAGGGACCAGTATAAAAGCACTGCGCCGCAGTGAGCCATAACTATGCTCACTGCGCCGCAGTGGCTAAATGAACCAGGACCGAGACAAAGCACTGCGCCGCAGTGAGCCAGAGCCATGCCACTGCGCCGCAGTGAGCCCCAGAACAGCTTCAGCACCTGCAGTCCAGGTGCAGAAATTTCGAACCAAAAACCCATTTTTACTCAAATTCTAACCATCTCAACACTTACAAACATGTTCAAAATCTGGAGACAATACCATTTCGCCTACCTTTTCACAAATACAACCATATTGACATCAAAACCAAATTCTAAGCCAAAATATCCATTTATCATCAAAACCCTAATTTCATATCTAATTTAAAGGCTTCCAATTCTATAATCAAAACTGAAAACAAATCCTTAATTGAATTTAAACCAAATCAAAGTTTGAGAAAGCTCATTGTGTTTGTAGGTCCTTGTGGACTGATCGTACACGAGAACGCTTATAGTTATGACGAGAGTGCGGAAACCTCTCGTGATAACCTGTTTGGTTAATAAATTATCGTCTTTCGTTGTTAACACAACCTAAGACCTTAAACGCGCGCGGGTTTGCTTAATTGACAGAGTTTAGTCGTAATCTCTTAATTAATTGTTGTTAATTACGTTTTAATCGTGAGTATTTATACTTAATGTTCATAAACGCGTGCTAATTATGGACCGTATACCTTAAAGCCCAAAGCCCATTAGCAAACGCGTGTTTTATACTTAAACACGTGTTGACCACGTATTTAGACAAACTCGTGTTACTGTAGCACGAGTTTAGTCAAACTCGTGTTACTGTAGCACGAGGATGGACCTTATACTCCAACTGACACTGTCATAACACCTAGAACTGCTACTGCAGATGGTGTGGATCCTGGTCCTCTTGATGTCAGGACTATTGTCAAACCCAAAGCTTATTGGCGTAATAATGATAGAAGAATGGCCAATCTAGATGTTAAGGCAAGAAACTTTATTGTTATGGCTGTTCCTAAAGATACTTTCAAAGCTATTAGACACTGTCCTAATGCTAAGAAAGATGTGAGAAACGTTGACTGTTATGTTTGAGGGTTGTGAGACTCCATGGAATCCACAAAAACTACCTTAACAAGGAGATATGAAAGGTTCTTTGCTCTAAAGAATGAATCTCTGACAGACACTCATACCCGATTCAATGCACTTGTAAATGACTTAATATCTATTGACATAAACAAAGAACAAAGTGTACTTAAAAGTAAATTTTTGGATTCTTTACCACCCAAATGGAACAACTATGTTGCTAGTGTCAAATTAAGTCCAGTGTTTAAGGAACTTGACCTTCCAGGACTCTATGGTTTACTCCATAACTGTGAATGTACTGAAGCTGAAAAGCTTATAGCCATGGGTGACTCTATGGGAAGCTCTAGCTCTGCACTTGTTGCATCTTCAACTGAGCAGCTCAGCCCCACGAGTACACTTCCCGTGTCAAGTGAACCAGTTTGTGATATTGTT
>CM067170.1:12925086-12952849 GCA_034093135.1 Erigeron breviscapus | reverse complement strand
CGAGATGAACAATAACCGATCAATGAGAATATGGAACGAATTTAATGTAAACGCGTGTTGGGGGTAAAACTCGGGTGAAAATAATTATGTTAAAATTGAAAAAGGTAAAAAATGAAACGAGTTTGAGCAAGGTATATATATACCCATGACCCAAACGCGTGGTCAAACCTGGTCAACCACGTGTTTAACTTAAGGTCAAACGCGTGAACAAAGATCAAACACGTGGCAAATCCAAACACGCGAAGGAAACTCCAAACGCGTGGTCAAAACCAAACACGTGGAGTAGATTAGCACATGATTAAACGCGTGTTACCTGTACAATCAACCACATTTTCAATCAACACTTAGAGAATTTTCATACCCTTTACCATCAAACCTGAATAACCAGCCAACACACACAGGATAAAGATAACCTGTATGAAAACTCAATGATTGAAACCCCTGAAAATCAAGTCATCATTAGCAGATAAAATTTTTAACAATCAAACCTGATAACCCTGACTGTACGATATACCTGTATCAACTGAAAAAACCATTACGTAAACTTTGGTAAACTTACACAACAAGTTAATGTGATGTATAAAACCATAAAGTAACGGACATTTAAAACATCGATACCAGGACTTGATTAGGACTCAATTCAATCACCAATAATCATTAGCAATCGAAAGCCTGCAAAAACAAACTCCCCCTTAACTAATGATACCAGATAAGATACTTTTTAACAACTTTGGACAAACACACAATTCCAATATCGAAAGTCCTGCACACTTAAAGAAAACTCATCAATGCATCTATATCAACAGATAACATTATTTTAAGCATGCAAAGAAAATATCGAAATGAAAACTTATGGTCAGTCAAAGATCATTGTCAAGCATATCTTTTCATCAAAAACAACAAATTCTTGAATCGATCGGTCCTAAGGCACTTTCACCAAAAACAAATTGAAATCTCAAAAATATATCAAACTAATCTTGACTATATTTTGACTTTTCCAAAGCAACAACATTCAGAAAGATCATTTTCTTAAACTTAAACAAATTAATGTCCATATCAGAAAACAACCTTTTAACATGATACTTCAAGCAATAAAAACTCATATAATCCAGTTAAGGACCATATAGCTGAACAATAGAATCATGTGATGATTATTAACTCTCTCGTGCAATAAGAACTAGTTTTGACACAACTACTTGACACATAAGATTGAAATACAGAAATGAAAATTTAAAAGACAAATAAACTTTAAATTTAAACCTCATTATTTATTTACCAGAAATTCTAAGTTTCTGCGGATTAGATCAGATTAGCAATTACATAAGCCTGCAGGTGAGAATAGTTCTCTTATTATTAGTTATGAACAGTGACTCGACAACGATTACCGGTATAGTTGTCCTCTTAAACACTCGGTACTTCCAATTTCCTTTGATTTGTGACACTTTCGTATTACTTGGGCCAAGGACAGTCACCATGTAACCTAGTAAGTTACTCATGTCACATTATTATTAATGTAGATGTGTATCCCACAGTCAAACATACACTTAAGATCGACAGAGCATTAAAGTCCTTAACCAGATGTGTTTATAAGCGTTACAACTTTTGAAGTCACCATGGTTAATGATCTTACGATCAAGGGTCAGAACAAACACATTTGATGTATAGTGCATGATTCGAATTGGCTATTCTTCATTGCTTCTTTGAAATTAACTTCATTGATGTGCAGCAATTTGATACTTCAGAATTTTCGATGATATTTCTTGACTATTCTTCATTATTTCTTTATTCTTCGGTACTTTGTTTTAGCCAATCGAGATCATGATGGTTTTAATAGTTGCTTTAGAAGCTAAAACCCATTTTGTTCTGTTTAGATTGACATACACGAATGCATGCGAATCCCCCCTATGGTTTACAAACACATCCAATCGCAAACCAAATGCTAAATCTTTCTCAAGTTTTAAGGATGGCACAATTCACTTGAACAGTCCATATTCAAGGCCATATGCTGACATGTTACCCACAAATACGGTTATTAAACATTTAATATTCAGGGAAACCTTCGGTACTTTGTGTCTACCGATACATCCTTAGAAGTAGTCACTGAACTAAGCAGTTATATTACAATTAAGCAAGCTTAAAAGCTAAAATATCCTCACTTCTAATCGTTAGAGCATCAACTTAAAACTCTATTATTTTTTTTTTTTTTTTTTTTTTTTTTTTTTTTTTTTTTTTTTTTATGACACTAATTATATACAAACTTAAAATAGACATTCTTTTTGTATTTTCATGACTCTAGTTATTTACAGACTTAGACTAGACACAAGTAAAATAAAATAAAATATACAAGAAAAATAGTTCTTTGAGAGAGCTAATAAGAATCAGCATTCTTCATACCATTGAGAAGAATCAGCTTTTCAAAGCGAGTTTTATCAAATGCTTTAGTATACAGATCAGCTAGATTATCATCAGTTATAACTTTTTCCAAATGAATTAACTTCTTTTGGGCACAGTCACGCAGAAAATGGTGTCTAATGTCAATATGCTTGGTGACTTTATGCAAGACAGGATTATTAGTTATATCTATAGCTGACTTATTATCAATCTTAATAGGGGTATCAAGAAAATCCATACCGTAGTCTCAAAGTTGTTGCTGAATCCATAATACCTGGGAACAGCAGCTTCCAGCAGCCATGTACTCTGCCTCACAAGTAGACTGAGCAACAGATGTCTGCTTCTTACATTGCCACGATACAAGTCTCCCTCCTAAGAATTGACATCCGCCAGTTGTAGACTTCCTATCATTGTTACAACCTCCATAATCCGAATCAGTGTAAGCAACAAACTCAAACGTTCCTCCCAATGGATACCATAGACCAAGTCCTTGAGTACCCTTTAAATATCTGAGGACCCGTTTTGCAGCCGTTAAATGTGACTCTTTCGGATTTGCTTGAAATCTAGCACACAGACAAACAGCAAACATGATATCTGGACGCGAAGCAGTTAAGTACATCAATGAGCCGATGATTGCCCGATAATGAGTAGCATCCACAAGTGTATCATTAGAATTAGAAACTCCTAGACCATGATTCAACTGAATAGGAGTACCATAAGTCTTGGATTCTAACATTTGAAACCTTTCCAAGATGTCATTCACATACTTAGTCTGATGAATGAAGAAACCATCCTTTCGTTGATCAACTTGCAGTCCAAGGAAAAATTTTAATTCTCCCATAGCACTCATTTCAAATTCCTTCTTCATACTCATTTCAAAATCCTTGCACATCTTAATGTCAGATGAACCAAAAATGATATCATCTACATAAACTTGCACAAGTATGTAATCTTGCTTCTGCCATTTGATAAACAAAGTGCTGTCTATCGATCCTCTTGTAAATCCATTTGTCAACAGATGTGTTGACAACTTCTCATACCACACTCTTGGAGCTTGATGTAATCCATAAAGAGCCTTATCCAGTCGATATGCCCTTCTTGGATAATTTGGATCTTCAAACCCCGGCGGTTGACGAACATACACTTCTTCCTTAACTTCTCCATATAAGAAGGCACTCTTCACATCCAACTGATACACCTTTATTCCTTTGAAACTAGCATAAGCTAAAAATAGCCTTATAGCTTCAATCCGAGCAACTGGTGCAAAAGTTTCATTGTAGTCATAACCTTCTCGCTGTGCAAAACCCTGAACAACTAGACGTGCTTTATTTCTTGTAACAATCCCTTTGTCATCTCGTTTGCATTTAAAACCCAACGAGTTCCAATTGGTTCGATACCTCTAGGCACATCAACTAATTCCCATACTCCAAGTTTTTCAAATTGGGCCAATTCTTCTTGCATAGCCACAACCCAAAATGGATCTTGAAGTGCTATCTTAACATTCTTTGGTTCTTCTTGTGAAATAAAACATGAGTATAAACATTCAGTAATTAAACCTGTATCCTTCACTTCACAAAATAAGCTAGTCATCTCCTTATTTAACTGATTTCTAGTTCGGACAGATGCTGAAGCTTCACCAAGAATATTTTCAACTGGATGATCTTTAGTTGCTCTATGTTGAGGAGTTTTGTGACATGGAAAGTCATCACCCATATTCGGAACAATTTGGGTGGGAGACTCTCCATCAGGTTCAGAAGAAGAAGAAGAAGATGAGTCAAGCGGGTCATCATCTGGTAGTGGGATATTAGTTGGATCACTTGAACCACTGGATTGACCAACCTCAGTTGTAGGGACAACTCTGGGTGGTGGAACATCAGCAGTAATAGGTGCAATAGGAGTAACCTCAGAATCATAATTCAAGTGATCTCTAATAATATCAACATTTTCATCAATAGGAACACCAGGAAAAGAAATTGGACCCTTAAGTGAAGTAAACACACTATCATAAGCAAAACTTGACTCAGAACCAGCATGAGTAGCAGGTTTGTAACTTACAATCACGACATTAGTACCAAGATCGACTCTACCTGTCTGCGAATTGAAAACACGACGAATGGGAGTTCCCGGTTTATATCCCAGAAAGAAACCTTCTTCCACTTTAGAATTAAACTTTGGTTGAGGAGAAGTTTTCAGAAAAGTACATGGAACACCAAACGGTTCCAATCCAGACAAATCAGGTTTTCGTTTGTTGAGAAGTTCATAACAAGTCTTATTAAACCTTTTAACAGTAAGCACCCGATTTAACACATGACAAGCTGTGTTCACAGCTTCCGCCCAAAACATAGTTGGTAGCCCTGAATCAGCAAGCATAGTTCTGGCAGTCTCGATCAGGTCCTATTCTTTCTCTCAGCAACTCCATTTTGCTGAGGTTCATACGGAGCACTAAATTGATGTTGAATTCCTTTAGATAAACAGAAAACATCCATCACCGAATTTTTAAACTCCGTGCCATTGTCACTCCTGATTCGTTTGATCTTCGCGTTGTAGAGATTCTCAGCTTCAGTGAAAAAGTTAATTAGAATCTCCGTAGTCTCATCTTTGGTAGCTAAGAAGAAAACCCATGAAAACCTTGAATAATCATCAGTGACAACCAAGCAGTAGTACATTCCCCCTCTACTCCTAACATTTACTGGACCAAAGAGATCCATATGCAGTAACTCAAAAGGAGCGGCAATTGAATTTTGTGTGTTGGGCTTGTGAGGCTTTTTCTGTTGTTTGCCTTTCAAGCATGGAACACATCTATCTTCCAATTCAAACTTCTTTTTAGGAACACCTTGAACCAGATCATTCTTCACAATGTAATTCATCTTCCGGAAATGCAGGTGTCCCATTCTTCTATGCCATAAGAGAGAATCACTTTCGCTTGCCTTAGACAACAAACATACTTCCTTCTGTACATTCTTGGTTCCCAACATTAAACCATAAATGTCTCTTTTACGAGGAGCAGTCAACAATATCCAATCATCTGGAATAACAAAACCGGTTTCAAGACGAATGCAGCTTTGTCGTTGAAGAAAACTGAATTTCCTCGGTCACAAATTTGTGATACACTCATCAGATTATGAGTAAGTTCTTCCACGTAATTGACATTCTTTAAAGTTAGTTTTCCATCGACGACATCTCCTTGTCCAGTGATTTGTCCGCCCTTGGAACCAGCAAAATTTACATGTGATCCTTTAATATTTACAAACTCAGACAGAAGTCTTCTGTCTCCTGTCATGTGCCTGGAGCAACCGCTATCAAGATACCAAATACTAATAGGAATTGGTGGTAGCCCCTGCACATGAAACAAAAATGGATCAGTTATCAAGGACAACCCAAGCCTTTATAGACTTGGGTTTACCATTCTCGTCCTTAACTAGCATTTCAGTCCAATATCCATTGCTCCCAATAGGTGCCTTGGATGATTGCTGAGCATGCTGCAAAGGTATATTCTCAACCCTTGATTGAGACCTTTTAGGGGAAAATGGTCTATTCACTTGTGAAACACGAGATGTGTTATGGTCATTGTAGTTCTGTCGATGATGCCCTGATTTTGCATATTGTGATGACTGACCAGATCTATTTCTAGGAGAAATATATCTTGGTGAATCATTTCTTTTAGCCACAGTTGGAACATATTTACCAAATGCTTGATTACCCATCCCATGAGAACTACTGGACACATTCTGTTGTTTACCCTTCCCTCGTTCAGAGGAAACATGGGAATTAGGAGATAATCCTCTATTCTGATTTGACTTAACAGGAGAAACTGACTGTCTAGAGGACTTCCTAACTCGGTTGGGACAACAACTATACACATGTCCCTTTTCAAAACATGCAAAACAAGATCGTTGTGCTGACTTGCTAGAAGATGGTTGAGCTGATGGTTTAGATGGAGGGGTATTCAAGATATTCTTAATCTCCTGAGTTGCTATCTCTTCCACAGTAGGAGCCTTAGTCTCAGAAATTGAGAATGATTTGGTCACACTAGGTTCAGATTCAGTGACATACTTAACCTCAATTGAACTAGTCTGAATTCCTTTCTTGACAAACTTCTGACTTAGCTTTGGTATATCATGGTTTTTGGTCCTCAGTTGTCTAGGAATGAATTTGGATTGGTTAGGTTCAGTGGAGGTGGATGACTTAGGATAGTCAGTAAGCACAGGTTTAGTAGAATCAGACTCAGCCAAATCTGGATAAACAGGGTCTAGGTTGTTGTTAAAAGGAGGTCTTACATCAGAATAATCAGCTCCTAGTCCTGTTTTATCCTTAGGATGTCTAGGTTTACCTAACGAAGCTACTAGATCACTTCCTCTCCATTTAGCTAAAGTAGTCTCATGCTTAGTAATGGTAACCCTAGCATCAGCCAAATCCTTTTCTTTCTTACCAATCTCACTAGAAAGAAAAACTATCTTTTCATTTGCAAGATTTTCTCTAAAAATTGATTCTTTCAGTTTGTCTTTTAAGGCAGCATTATCATTTTCAAGTGACTTAATCCTACTCTTAAATTGACGTTCTTGATCAAGTAAAGCACTATTCTTAGAGAAAAATGAACTACGTTCCTTGCTGATAGTTTCATAACTAGTGGTTAATTCTAAGGTCTTGGATGAGGCAATACTATGTTGTTGCATCACATCTTTAACAAACAAGCAAATACGACGAACAGTCAAATAAGAAAAAGTTACCTGTTTCTCTCGATCATCGCAGTCAGCCATATATGCAACAAAGTCTGATATTGTCATACCTTCAGGAATATCAAAATCATCAGCTTCTGTAGAAATAGCCTTGTCCAATTTTGCACTTGAGCTCATCGAATGATTATCACTCTGGCTGCTTGTCTTATCAGAAGATTCATCTATCTGCTTATCAGCCCTTTTAAACTTCACTGCTTCATCTGCATTCTTTTCATCATCAGAAGCCTGTAATGCAGCATCAGTAGCAGCAGCCTCTTCACTTGTATAGAGAGCATAATCAAATGCAGCACTTCCGTCATCAATCACATTAGCTACTTCATCATAAATCTCAGCTAGCAAAGCATTTTCAGGTTCATTTTCCTTTGTCCAAAGATAAGTACCATCTGCTTGTCTTGCCACCATGGCATTTTCAGGATTTTGAACTTGATTTTCTGTAGGAAGTTCCTGAATGATCATTCCATCATGCTCTGTAGCTTTGGCTGATTTAATTTGATTTCCAGCTTGGACACCTCCCTGATTATAATTCTGACGATTAGCTGTAGAATTATCAAAACGCTTTGGTCTTTGACATTCCTTAGCAAAATGACCAAAACCGTCACAATTATAGCACTTAACCTTGGACTTGTCAAATCCTCTGTTCTTGTCAGATGCAAGATTTCTTCCAGTTCTTTGCATAAAACGACGAGCTTTTATAGTGAGCATAGCCATTTGCCACTTCAAGTCCATTTCCTCTAAATCATCAGGATCAACTTGTTCATAATCTTTATCAATCAAACTTGGATCTGTAATTTTGCCATTGATAAATGCCTCATGAGCAGAACACATAGCAGCAAATACTTGCATACGTCCTTCAGCAGATTGCATACTCATTGGCATAGAACGAACAGTTGTACTTCCACTTTTTCTTGATCCACTGCTATTCTTAGTTGAAGATGAATTGTCATAAACCAAATTGTCATAAACCATGTAACCTGCAATTCCATCAGAATCCATAACAGGATGAATAGTTTCAGTAGATAAAAGAGCAGTAGTTCCACTTCCAGAAGTAGAGGACGATGAAGACAATAGATTATCAGTGTTAGCATGATATAGACTCGGATTTTGTTGAAAAACCGAAAGCTCATCCTTTGCTTTACGTTTCATTTCCCTGTTCTTTACTCTTGACACAATCTCTGCCAAAGTGTAAGATTCATAATCTTTCTCTTCTTGAAGACTATGCACAAAATCATTCCATTTGTTCGGCAGAGAATCCAAAAATTTATCTACTAGTTTATTTTGTGTAAAGGTAACACCAAAATATCCCAGTTCAGTAATCAGATGATTAAAACGAGTTATTAAATCATCTAAACTTTCAGATTTCAGTCCATTAAAGACTTCATATTGTCTGTTCAGCAGCTTAATTCTTCCCTTTTTCATCAACTCATCACCTTCACAGTATGCATTTAAAGCATCCCACAAACCTTTAGAGGTTTTATGTTCTCCGAGAAGATGAATTGCATCCCGAGGTAAGCACATTTCTAAATTTGATAAGGCCTTCCCTTCAATGGCATATTCTTTCTTCAATACCTCAGACATATCCCCAATCTTGTATTTGACCTCATTTCCAAGAGCATCTTCATGAGTTGGCCACTCATATCCTTCAGTAATCATCACCCATTGATTGAAATCAGTAAGGCGAATATAGGATTCAAAACGTTTTTTCCAACTCCAGAAATTTTCAAGTCTAATCAACTTTGGGGGTGAATTGGTACGACCGACTTCATGATCGTGAAGAATTAAAGCATTTATGTATTGGGCCTCTTTTGATGAAACTGTAGGCATTCCAGACATCATTGAAATACGACAAAAGAAGAAATTAAAAGAAATGAACAGTACCACGCGTTTGAGATAAACACGTGATTAGAACAGAGAGTGAACAGATACACGTGTTTAAGATAAACACGTGTTTAAGTACTAGCACGAGCTTACAAGACAAACACGTGTTAAAATAGCAAACACGTGATTAGAACAGCTAACACTAGTTTAAAAGGCAAACACGTGTTAAAGAACAAAACACGTGTTATGATAAAGCCAACACGAGTTTATAACACAAACGCGTGTAAAAAACCAAACACGTGTTTCTAAGACAAACGCGTGTTTTCCGATTAGAAATCTTGCACGATTTTTGGCAAAATTAAGCCAAACAAAGCGATCTCGAACCTTCAGATTGAAAAATCTATTGGCTCTGATACCACTTGTAGGTCCTTGTGGACTGATCGTACACGAGAACGCTTATAGTTATGACGAGAGTGCGGAATCCTCTCGTGATAACCTGTTTGGTTAATAATATTATCGTCTTTCGTTGTAATACACAACCTAAGACCTTAAACGCGCGCGGGTTTGCTTAATTGATAGAGTTTAGTCGTAATCTCTTAATTAATTGTTGTTAATTACGTTTTAATCGTGAGTATTTATACTTAATGTTCATAAACGCGTGCTAATTATGGACCGTATACCTTAAAGCCCAAAGCCCATTAGCAAACGCGTGTTTTATACTTAAACACGTGTTGACCACGTATTTAGACAAACTCGTGTTAAAGAACAAACACGTGTTAAAGAACAAACACGTGTTAAAGAACAAACACGTGTTAAAGAACAAACACGTGTTAAAGAACAAACACGTGTTAAAGAACAAACACGTGTTAAAGAACAAACACGTGTTAAAGAACAAACACGTGTTAAAGAACAAACACGTGTTAAAGAACAAACACGTGTTAAAGAACAAACACGTGTTAAAGAACAAACACGTGTTAAAGAACAAACACGTGTTAAAGAACAAACACGTGTTAAAGAACAAACACGTGTTAAAGAACAAACACGTGTTAAAGAACAAACACGTGTTAAAGAACAAACACGTGTTAAAGAACAAACACGTGTTAAAGAACAAACACGTGTTAAAGAACAAACACGTGTTAAAGAACAAACACGTGTTAAAGAACAAACACGTGTTAAAGAACAAACACGTGTTAAAGAACAAACACGTGTTAAAGAACAAACACGTGTTAAAGAACAAACACGTGTTAAAGAACAAACACGTGTTAAAGAACAAACACGTGTTAAAGAACAAACACGTGTTAAAGAACAAACACGTGTTAAAGAACAAACACGTGTTAAAGAACAAACACGTGTTAAAGAACAAACACGTGTTAAAGAACAAACACGTGTTAAAGAACAAACACGTGTTAAAGAACAAACACGTGTTAAAGAACAAACACGTGTTAAAGAACAAACACGTGTTAAAGAACAAACACGTGTTAAAGAACAAACACGTGTTAAAGAACAAACACGTGTTAAAGAACAAACACGTGTTAAAGAACAAACACGTGTTAAAGACAAACACGTGTTAAAGAACAAACACGTGTTAAAGAACAAACACGTGTTAAAGAACAAACACGTGTTAAAGAACAAACACGTGTTAAAGAACAAACACGTGTTAAAGAACAAACACGTGTTAAAGAACAAACACGTGTTAAAGAACAAACACGTGTTAAAGAACAAACACGTGTTAAAGAACAAACACGTGTTAAAGAACAAACACGTGTTAAAGAACAAACACGTGTTAAAGAACAAACACGTGTTAAAGAACAAACACGTGTTAAAGAACAAACACGTGTTAAAGAACAAACACGTGTTAAAGAACAAACACGTGTTAAAGAACAAACACGTGTTAAAGAACAAACACGTGTTAAAGTCGACACCAGACCAGTTACCACTGCGCCGCAGTGAGCCAGAACTATGCTCACTGCGCCGCAGTGGGCTAAATGAACAAAAGGGCCGAGAATGGCCACTGCGCCGCAGTGAGCCAGAGCCATGCTCACTGCGCCGCAGTGAGCCCCAGAACAGCTTCAGCACCTGCAGTCCAGGTGCAGAAATTTCGAACCAAAAACCCATTTTTACTCAAATTCTAACCATCTCAACACTTACAAACATGTTCAAAATCTGGAGACAATACCATTTCGCCTACCTTTTCACAAATCCAACCATATTGACATCAAAACCAAATTCTAAGCCAAAATATCCATTTCTCAACAAAACCCTAATTTCATATCTAATTTAAAGGCTTCCAATTCTATAATCAAAACTGAAAACAAATCCTTAATTGAATTTAAACCAAATCAAAGTTTGAGAAAGTTACTTACCAAATGGTGTTCTTGAGAAATAGGAAGAAAATGGTGAATATGATGATGATAAACCCTTGAAACTAATAGATGATTATTTCTTTGCCCAACAAAAATCAGATTCTTGATGATGATATGATAGATAATTGGGAGGATTTGAAAGTATTTTGGTGATTGTGTGTGTTCTGTGTGTGTGTGTGTGTTTGTCAGGAACTTATAAGAAAAAGGGGTGATGGGGGGGTTTGTTGTTTCCCTCCCAGCCTTTCAAACCAAAATAAGCCCATGTGGCTTCTTTTTGTGAAAATTTTAATACCCTTAATTTGGTAAAATGCTTACGATTAATTACCGTTTGACCTAAAAGTCAAAATATAAGGTAAGGTATTTTCCCCCGTCTTATTTTAGTTAAGACAAGAAATTAAAATTAAATAAACTAAACTTTTAGAAATATTTAGTTTAGACAGTCTATTTACTGTGTTCAATTTTTAACATTTAAATCTTAATTTAACGTTATTTTAAGACTCGGCATTCGTCTAAATAGCTAATAGTCTACGTCACAAGGATACGCCTAATTGAACTATAATGAAGGTTCAATTAACTAACAATTTCCACGTCATAATCTCTATATTAGACGAAATTATAATAATGATCGAGATTAGGACTAACCCGTTGTTAATAAATCACGAGTTGTCACAGATGATGATCAACTATAGCAACGTATGTATATATGTATGTAAGTGTGTTGTCGAGAGATAGAATGGGAGGTGGTAGTGATTGAGAGAACGAGAGGGAGAGGAAGAAGGTAACAAGAGTGTGTATATGTGTCGTGTGTTTGTATGTGTAGTATGTGTGAGTTTGTATGTGGGTGTGATATGAGTATATATATATATTTATTATGTTGTTTTCTTCTTGTAAGTTCACGTGAATATCCACTGTGGTTCCATAAGTGGATTGAAATATCTCTTTATTTTATTCTCAAGATATAGATATATATATAAGAACACCAAAGTTTTCTTTGTTCAATTATGATGTCCTTAATTAATTAAGAAAGAAAGAAGCAGACAATTGAAATTCTTTACGTGAGAATATGTGTGACAATTATGTTGTTTGGGTGCATTTGTTTGTATTAGTAATCATTGAAAGGAATTATTAAGACAAAGTAGGAGCTGTTTTTCCACTATGGCAATATGACAATTCACATCTGGTTCAAGATTGTGATCGTTTAATTAATAGATTAATTAGATTAATAATGCATATGTTTAATTTAGTAGGTGAAACACTCCAATGTTGACCAAACTTGTGCAGTACTTGAACAATGTAATGCACATGTAGAAATTCTTGCTTGACTAAATTTTGAGTAGGTAAAATGTATGTCACAATGTCCCTTTCTTTACTTTATGTACGGAGAAAACACATTAGTTTACAATATCTATAATATATATTTTGCATTGTTTATGTTTCATGATTGAAAGCTTATAATTGTGAGTTCACAAGAGTTTTGTAATCTTTTCAAAAGGCGCAATTTACGGATATAATTCACAGACAACCAAACGTCACAGATATAATAACTTTATTAATATTATTCTTATTACTATTGTTATTATAGATATCACTACTTGAGGGTGAACTAAAAATAAGCGGACCATCTTAACCAGTCCGTTCAATCGAGCTGTGTATTGTTATTTCATAATTGTATATTTTTATACAATTAGATGTTCATGAATTTTTCTATTTTTAAATTAATCTGAAATTTTGTCGAATGACTAAATAAAAAAAAAAAAATTAGTCAAAATTTTGTGGGTTGTTACATTCTCCCCGTGTTATTAGAATTTCGTCCCGAAATTCAGTGAGGATTAACATCGATATGCCTACTGAAAGACAATTATAGATATCTATATTTATTTACTTTGAAACTGTCAAACAGAGTATGTCAATTTAAAATAATACTTACAATGATATTTATAGATAAGAGTCTGACTTAACCTTTTGCAAAATATATATTTATCAAATACTTCATAAATAAGAATTTATTTATAGATAAGAGTCTGACTTAACCTTTTGCAAAATATATATTTATCAAATACTTCATAAATAAGAATTTATTGTACATAGGCTTATATTTAATCAAAACAATAATTTTATAACACTAGGCATCTAGCGCGGTTGGCTAGATGCGCGAAAGGGTGTGGCCTAGACCCGGGTTCGATTCCGGGGACGGCCGATTTTACCATTTTTTTATTTTATTTTTATTATGATTATTATTTTTCTTATACCAGAGATTCACTTTCTAACTACCCAATCTAATCCTGTCTGTAGTCAACACTATATTGTTGCCTAAATCAATAATATTATGTAAACAGCTTTATTATGTCAAAATTATTCTTCGTCGGTTATTCTGAAAATTTGACATCATTGCTTACGTTATCTAAGCAAATAGAATATTGTAGTAAATTCATTTTACCATCAAAGTATAAAACCGTTAATTCCAGGTATGTAAGCGATGTATATATATATATATATATTCTTAGCATGTATAATCAAAATATTAATTCTAAGTCTTTATACTAGCATACTTCCATATTTAACGCATTTAATTTAAGTTATTCTAATATACGATCATAATAATGCTGCAGTCATTATTGTGATTATATATTACAACGCCTTGAGTTAAATTCATTAAATACTTTCATATGCTACCATAAAGCATCCTATATCAAGTAGTCAGGTAAAGATTATAACAAGTAGTCAGGTAATGATTATAACAAGTAGGATTATGCAGCGGATATTTCTAAATAGGGTTATAGTCTAGGTCCGTCAAATAAGGTTATAGTCTAGGTTCGTCAAATAAGGTTATAGTCTAGGTCCGTCAATTTGCAACCTAGTTCACTATAACTTATGGCTCTGATACCAATCTGTCACACCGCCCTAGACGGGGTATGACGTACATGGATTCACAACACAAGATATACTGAACGACACCAAACGTTGTCGTTTTAAAAATACATTTATACATAACATGATTTGCATCGTTTATAATACAAATTGTTTTCAAAACATTTATTCAATATTAAAAAGTAGATAGAGAGTCTTTAGCAAATTGACGAGTCTTTACTAAAGTCTGAGGGTAGGCCATAGTCCAGTATGATGTATGCAGCGGAAAGTAGTCCCATACACAGTGTGTCATCTAGTTACCTGAGAATACATGCTAAAATACGTCAACATAAAGTTGGTGAGTTCCATAAGTTTTTCATATAGAAAATATAGTTTCACAAAATGCCAGAGTTCAGTGTGACCATTGCCTTACCGAAATGTCGAGTAGTTATGATACAATATCAGCAAAGAGTATCATATGTTTTTAATTAAAATATAGAGTATTAACCACAAGATTTAGAGTAACCATTTAATCACACAATGGATCAAATGTAATGCAAGAGTTGAAACTGTATATACCAAGTTCTAAGCTCATGAACCGAAACTAGACAAGTGTGTGTTTGTTTGCCTCCAGAGTAGGTACCTTGTTCAGGGTACCCTAAGCTTTCCAAATATATATGCATCCGTATCCAGTTGGTATGACCAACACGGATGGGGGTGCCTACCCCAATAGTACTATTCAATATACCCACGTTTATGTTTCCATAATTAATCGTTCATGATAGAGAGGTCTTTAATTGAACAGAGCAACTTAGAATCAACATATATACATTTCTGAAAATACTTGTGTTCATCATAACAGTAAAGAGTTTGTATTTTACCCCGAAGGTAAAATAAATAAAGTAGAGTTACAAAATATATATAATATATAAATTTGTAAATATGCATATAAGTATATTACATATAATATAACTTTGAAAATATACATATAAGTATAACAAATAGTTTTATTTCATGTATCTCAGTCCCCAAATAAATGTATAAATAACTGAAAAGGGGAATATGGAGACTCACCTTAGTGATAATAGCAGGTAGATGTAACAAATAACAGTCTTGTATACGTTAACCTAAACATATAGAAAGTATAATTAACACATAATTATACTAAGATTTTATTTAGTGATTTCTTATCCATCAATTATTATCATAATGTATTTTATTTGGATAATAATTTATAAGACGTTTTATTTGTATTTTAATTAAACAAGTTATTTTATTTAAATCACTTATTTAATTTAATCAACATATTTTATTCAAATGATTAAATAAAATAATTTTAGAAAATCTTATAAATTAATCTAACAACTTTGTAAATACATTTAAAAAATGTATTACTTTTTATTATCAAATAATTTAAATTGTTACATTTTTAATAAACAAAAATCATTATTTTAACTTATTTAATTTAAATAATTACATAAAATATATAGAAAATCTTATAATTTTAATTTAGCACTTTTATAATTATATTTCAAGTTTATTTCAGTTTTATTATAAATAATCCATTTGGTAGTTATTAAATATACTGACGGTCAAAGGACTACAACTGTAATATAGTTTAACGGTTTAGGACTGAAACTGTCAGAAAATCTAACGGTTTAGGACTGAAACTGTCAGAAACTTTAACGGTGTTAACGACCAGTTTCAAAATCTTGTGCTCTTGTTTCGAGTTTATTATGGGGAACTTAACAATAGTTAAGCAATCTATCCCATGACTGATGGTGGCAAAAGGTGGTGGCTCGTAGAGTTTTCACAACTTATATATATAATTAACGTTTTAAGTTTTCGTTTGTAAACAAGTGAGCATGTGTCGACTTACAAATCTTATATGCACTCGAGTGACTCTCCTTGGCTGCTTAAATGTCGTGTGGTGGTGAAAAGGTGGTTCACAGCTTTCCTGGATGTTTGAAGGTAGTATGGTGGTTCGGTAGTAACAACATGGAAGCAGCAACAGTAGTAAAAATCGAGCAACAGCAAAACAGAGTAGTAAGGTTCAGCAGTAGCATGTTTCCAGCAGTAGCAGAGCAGCAGCAGTTTGAAGATGACGATGAATAGTGGCGGCAGCAAGATAGCGACAGCAGCAGCTCTTGATCGAGCAGTTGCATGGATTTGGAGGTGCTGGTTGTTTCGAACGGCAGTAGCAGCAATGGCTCGGTTTGTATGTATCTATATATATATATGCCGTGTGTACATATATATGTATTTGTAAGGTGGTGGTCTTGTGATGGTTGAGCCGAGGTGGTGGTTTCTTGGTGTAACCATAACCGGACAGCAGCAGTGGTTGTAGTATAACAATAACAGCAGCAGCGGCTTATGGTGGTCATGGTGAAGATGATTACAGGTGGTGGCTGGTCTATGTGCAGGTGTTGTGGGTTGAAGATGGTCGTGATCATCATCAACGAGTAGCAGCAGCCGTGCAAGAACAGCAGTAGCTGTTGCAGGTGCTGGTCGTGATCGATGGCTGGTTTTTAATGGTGGCCGTGAATCATAAGGTGATGATGGCCGGTTGTGTTGTTGGATTATATGGTGGTGGTCGCTTGGTGTTTTAAAGGTGGTGAGGTTTGATGATGATCAACTATAGCAACGTATGTATATATGTATGTAAGTGTGTTGTCGAGAGATAGAATGGGAGGTGGTAGTGATTGAGAGAACGAGAGGGAGAGGAAGAAGGTAACAAGAGTGTGTATATGTGTCGTGTGTTTGTATGTGTAGTATGTGTGAGTTTGTATGTGGGTGTGATATGAGTATATATATATATTTATTATGTTGTTTTCTTCTTGTAAGTTCACGTGAATATCCACTGTGGTTCCATAAGTGGATTGAAATATCTCTTTATTTTATTCTCAAGATATAGATATATATATAAGAACACCAAAGTTTTCTTTGTTCAATTATGATGTCCTTAATTAATTAAGAAAGAAAGAAGCAGACAATTGAAATTCTTTACGTGAGAATATGTGTGACAATTATGTTGTTTGGGTGCATTTGTTTGTATTAGTAATCATTGAAAGGAATTATTAAGACAAAGTAGGAGCTGTTTTTCCACTATGGCAATATGACAATTCACATCTGGTTCAAGATTGTGATCGTTTAATTAATAGATTAATTAGATTAATAATGCATATGTTTAATTTAGTAGGTGAAACACTCCAATGTTGACCAAACTTGTGCAGTACTTGAACAATGTAATGCACATGTAGAAATTCTTGCTTGACTAAATTTTGAGTAGGTAAAATGTATGTCACAATGTCCCTTTCTTTACTTTATGTACGGAGAAAACACATTAGTTTACAATATCTATAATATATATTTTGCATTGTTTATGTTTCATGATTGAAAGCTTATAATTGTGAGTTCACAAGAGTTTTGTAATCTTTTCAAAAGGCGCAATTTACGGATATAATTCACAGACAACCAAACGTCACAGATATAATAACTTTATTAATATTATTCTTATTACTATTGTTATTATAGATATCACTACTTGAGGGTGAACTAAAAATAAGCGGACCATCTTAACCAGTCCGTTCAATCGAGCTGTGTATTGTTATTTCATAATTGTATATTTTTATACAATTAGATGTTCATGAATTTCTTCTATTTTTAAATCAACCTGAAATTTTGTCGAATGACTAAATAAAATAAAAAAATTTAGTCAAAATTTTGTGGATTGTTACAGTTAGGGGCTGATCAAATGCGAGATCTTCGTCTAGTCGTGTTGCTCCCCAAGCAAGCCTAAACGTAAGTGTAACACCCCAAGCCGAGGCTCAGAATATCACGGAAAAACACATAGCACCAGGTGGAATTACAATAGAACGATCTAAATGCAAATATAGATTCGGTGAATCCAAAACATAACGAAGCAGGTACCAAAATACAACAGGAGCGAATAGCCATCAAAGTTTACATAATAACATCCAAAGATGGCAAACGATCCTAAGCATAATGCAAAAGGCGGGCCAATGAATCCTTGATCCATGAGGTCCAAATCCGGGTTAGACAGCAAGCTAGCAAGCAACTAAACTCCACGCCCGGGGAGTACCTGATTACCTGAAAAGTGTACTAAGCATAGTCAACACAAGGTTGGTGAGTTCGTAGAAATGGTTCGTAAAGAACCAACATCAATCATCGACGTATAAGAATAGAGGCTAGACATGACTTACAGTGAGCCTCTACATAACACAACATCGCCCAACAACAAGATTACACCAGACAAGTAGATGTGTAATGAGAATGCACAAATGATATGCGTGTCAATGCAAGTGCCAAATGTATGAATAAGCAAACATGCCTATCCCAAGCGTGACCTTCAATCACGTATGCAACGATACCCTTCTGCCATCGCAATGGACAAGGCTGTATCTCAAAAACATCGAGATATATATGTCTATATACTCGGGGTCAGGTCTACATCCAAAATGGGTGCATACATCTATGCACCAGGATGCCGGCAATCCCCTGCCGAGGGTCCAACAATAATGTATGCAATGCTTACAACAAATGTAAATGCATACTTCATAAACCAACAACCAATATACGATAACCTGTGCCAACAATCAACATTCCTCAAACATAACCCAGAAATCAATGTATGATAACCAAAAGCCAACGATCAATAATCAACAAAACATGAGCCACTAATCACAATATAAACCAGCTATACGTACATATACTTCAGAGGATTCTACTTTCTTCAAGTCCCAGATGCTTATGTATAGGGTCACCCGCAGCCTTCCCACCACATCTAAAACCCAAAGGAAGGCATAACCGACTTCCATGTATGTACGTCTATCCTAATGTGTGAGTAATACTTAACGAAAACACAACCCAAGTCAATCAAACGAAAAGATATGTCACATCAATCCAACAATCAAGTCAAACAAACAATACATCAATAAATACAAGTAAACACGCCAGGTTTACACTTTTCAGCCCGAATCCCAAGCGGGTAGGGAGATACGAAACTCACCTTGATCGGCAAAGAAGTTAGTAAAAGATTACAAACGAGTAATAGGGTCCACACCTCCACAACCTATAATTATACATCAAAATACTGGGAAGTCAATTATACAACCTCAACAATTTGAAAATCGACACACATAAAATCACAGTGACTATCCACTGCGCCGCAGTGGAGCAGAACTATGCCCACTGCGCCGCAGTGGCTAAACTGGACGAGGACCAGAAACAATGCACTGCGCCGCAGTGGGCAAGAACTATGCCCACTGCGCCGCAGTGGCTAAACTGGCCCAGAACCAGTAGAAAAGCACTGCGCCGCAGTGAGCAAAGGTGAGCTCACTGCGCCGCAGTGACCACCTTCTGCAGCCAGCACCAGCAACCTCAACAAGCAACACGAACCCAAAACCCCCAAAATCGACCCAAACCAACCCAAATCGATTTGTAAAGACTTTTAACCTGCTTTGAAGCATAACTTAGCATCATTGAACATAAATACACATAACCCAACCCACAATTCCGACCAAAACATCAAAATCACTCACAAATCATTCAAACCCTAACCCTAACCCTAATTTCCATTTTTACCATAAACATGTCTTGAAATCCCATAAAAACGACTAGAAATATTTGAACAAGTATAAATAGAAGTAAATGGGATGAATTTGACTTACCAAAACGTCTCCTTGAGCTAGAACCCGAAATTAGGTCAAATGGATAAAATGGTAAGAACTTGACTTTGATTCTTCAATATGAAGCAAACGAGGTTAAGATGGCTAAGATTCTTGTGTTACAAGAGTTCTAATCACTAAGTTGATGCAAGAATGGGGTGAAGATTTAAGTGGTTCTTTGCTTAGTTCTAGAGAGAAAGAGAGAAAGAGGATGGAGATAGATAGATAGAATGAGAAGGAAAGAAAGGATAAAGGGGAAAATAAAAATAAAAAAAAAAAAAAAAAAAAAAAAAAAAAAAAAAAAAAAAAAAAAAAAAAAAAGAAGGGGAAAAAATGGGTCATTGGGGCTGGTGGGTCATGGACTACCCACGGGCCGACCCGTTTCTCCCACAAGCCATAAAACAATCGATTACACTACTAAACGCAAAACAACAAATTAACGACTCGACTAACATACCACATAGTCATAAAATCATAAATGGGCCCAAATTACTTCATTCAATAAGTTTGTTAGTCAAATTACACAAAAGTCAACGGTCAAAATTCACGGGTGTTACAGTAAGAGTGTGTTACGTGTACATGAACTAGTGTGCTAGATCATGAGATGTTTGCTAGTAGACTTGCCCATCTTTGGTTGTTACTTAATTGTGGAATTTAAGTACATTATGATGCTCTCATTATTTGGTTAAAAGAGATTTGGTGGTAGAAGTCGTTTTCTCATTAAACGTTTTTGTATGTTTATTGGAATTTCGGTAGTTTGGCTTTGATTTATATGATCTCCATTGTATACTTTGCTTAGTAATAATATTTGACATTAGTGGTCTTATAATATTAATATTTATGTATATTTTCTGATTTGTAATTATTTATTTAATTTAATAATATTTAATTACTTATTTATTCACTTTATTGATTTATTTACTAATAATTCCTTAAAAATACTTTTAAGTGTCATAATTGTCTTTATAAATTATGAATAATTTCATTTGAGTTATCTTCTGATATATATGCTCCTTAATTTATAATTTCATGTTTTATACTTTTATTTGTGTATTTTCCATTAATTTAATAATAATATTTAATTAGTTATTTTTACTTAATTATTTATCTTTAAATTATGTAACACATGTCTCTTGACTCTTAACTATTTTTCTCCAATAGGTTTTAGTTATTTTTATCAATGGTTATGATGATTTAACCCCATTCTTGATTTACATAATTTATTTATTGATTTTTATGTCTTTTAATTACCATTTAAATTCAATAATTCATGGAAATTCTTAGAAATCATCACTAAACATTTTAGTCAAAAATCCCAGGCCTTTTAGGCAACTTTTATCAATACAAATTCATATCAATTCAACCTCTCTTGTGTCTTGCTCATTTTGAGGATTTTATGATTAAAAATCGTTTACCGAAATAGTGATTTTAGCCTCATTTCTTAAGCTATTAAGGTACTTCAAAATGGATTTTCATTCTTATTTCAATATTTACAGAAAGTTCATCATATTTTGGTGTCCAAAAGTCGTGATAGTGGTGGTGGTGTGATATGTGCAATTTAGTGCTTTCGGTTAGTGATTATTTGACCCGAAAAGGTGATTTTTGAGCTTATTGTTGTCATGAACCAAAAGACTTGAGTTTTATACTTTTATTTCAACTTATTTCCAGTAGGTTTAATATATTTTTCTTGTCTTTTGATTATGGTGCAAGTGTGTGCTCAAAATAGCTTTTTGCATGTTTTCGGTTTGTGATTTCAAGCTTATTTTTACTAGTTTTGGTCCAAGCTTTGTCTTTTTGTTATTTCATTAATTTTTCCAGAATATTAACATTAATATTAACATATTTTTCACTTATAACAAGTCCATATCCATCTCATAATCCAACAAAAGATCCAACTTTATTAAATCTAGCATACATGCATTCAAATCAACACTTTTTAATACCAACTTTTATAGATCTAACATTCAACAATATAAAAACATCTTTTTAATGAAAAATCTCAGAATATATTCTTCAAAAATATACAAAAACATATAGATCTATCAAAAGGAAAATCACTTTAAAAGCTACTAATCTATAACAACACTTTTGGGTCTTGAACTTGTTGAATCCTTGGATTTTTCTTCTTAGATTCGACATGCATGAGCATGGAAAGAAAGATCCTATCAACTTTGCCCTCATAAAGTGTATATTACAAAGAAAACAAGAAGAAAGTATGAGTTTTTGATAAAACCTTTGAATATAAACAAGAACAAGATTAGATCTAACAAAAAGGATGAAGATTATACCCTTGAAGAACACGATTTTGAGGATGAAAAGATGCAGATTTTCGTGACCCTTATTGCCTCTTATAACCCTTAATCTAAGCCTAAAACAACCCTTGAACCTTGCTTGGATTAACCCTTTATTAATCTAACTTAAAACCCTTATTATTAATATAAGTTTAGATGAGATTTAGCCTTGTTTTTGCTTGGCCGAATTGAAGAAGAAAAGAAGGGGGAGGGAGAGTTTTTGAGAGAAAAGATGTTGTGTGTGTGAAATGAGTGAAGAGTGTGTGTTGAAGTGGTGAGTTCCAAGACAAAAGAGAGTGTAAGTATAATTTGAAATGGATGTGTGGGTGTGAAAGGGGGGGGTCTCAAAGGGGTATTTGGAGGGTTTTCATATATATTTTTTTTATAAAAAGTTTGTGTATATAATGTGTATGTATGTGTTAGATGTAAGTATATGTATTTTGTAAGGATAATGGTATTTGTTTGTAGTGTAACTTAATTTTTATTCTAGTATGTGTATATATATATATGTCGTGTATATATGTATGTATGTATATATTTTTGTGTTTTTAATTTGTTACATAAGCCTTTATTTATAAACTTGTATTTATTTTAAGCATATATATATATACTTATTGTTATTTAAACACTTTTATGTACATATTAATGTATGACTATACTTTGAGATAGAAATCTTTATTCTCATGTCATATTTACTTAAATTGGTTTGGTGATTGATTTGTTGAACATTTATAAGAATTTTGATTGATATCTCAACTTGTGAGGCTCACTTTATCATTTATTACTTGATTAATCATCAATAAATTTTTTGTTCAATGGCATTTTATAAATTGAATTTAGAACTGAACAATAGCTTTAGATTGCTAATTTAGGGGCATTATCTACTAGCTTCAAGTATAACTATGGCTTGCGGGATCATAGACAACATAACTAGAACATATATAATGTTAAAAAGTAGGGTTGTTACAACTCTCTAACCTCAACAAAATAGATTCTTCATTAGACACCTGAGCCTTACCTGAATCTAAGGTAGAGGGCTCAGTAGGGGAGATATTTTTCTTCTTCTTTAGGCCTTTTGGAACCTTAGATGAAGTCTGAGGGGATGGCTTTTTGGTTTTAGCCTTCCTTTCTGAAACAGTTGTCTGAGCTGTTTCAGATTTACCCTCAGATTGTTCCTGGGCCTTATTAGTTACAGTTTTCTGCTTGCCAACTTTAGGAAAAATGATTTCAGGTTTTATTTCCTTTGGAAGTGCATCTAAATCAGTGATTATAGATGCCAAATGAAGATCACCAGATTCATATGTTGTTCTTTGAGTTGCAAAAGTATTTTTAATTGCAGCATCTGGCCTTGGTGCTTTCATCCAAGATTTAATTATTGCTTGTTCTTTTTCAAGGATGGTTTTTAATTCTTCCTTTTCCAATTCTAAAGTGGCAACCATAGACTGATAACTTTTTAGAGCCAAATGAACATCTTTCAGCTCTTTTAGTCTGGCCTGACTGGCGTTCAGTTCAGAAGTATTATTTTCAAACATTTTTAAGCTTTCTGAACGCACAGTTTCGACAAATGAAATGTCAGCCTCTAAAAGAACCAAAAGGTCCAGTTTTTGTTCCTCATCACTTTCAAAGCCAAAGTCACTGACCTTTTTCATGACAATATCCACCCAACGACCAGATTCAACATCAGATTTGACCAGATGACCTTGATCTTCACGTGCCATGAAACACATATCCCTTACTTCTTCTTCATCATCAGATGATTCATCAGATTCCTCCCATTTTTCAGTCTTGGCAATCATACAACTATTATTGCTTGAGTTGTTTTGAGCCATGAGAGCTATTTGGGTTTTCAGCTTCTTGTACTTAGCCTTATAGCTGTCATCAGGTTTCTGAAAAATAGAATGATTAGGGGCAGATTGTGATGATGAAGGCTGACTAGATCTTCATTCCTTCATGAAATGTCCTTTCTTGCCACACTTAAAGCATTCAAGATTAGACTTATCAATAGAAGCACTGGAAGCAAATGGTTTGCCAGATCGATTAGATTTGGCCTTAAAACGATTGAACATTTTAGCCAGCATGGCAACCAGATCATCATTGTCATCCTCATCACAACTATGAGTTACATTACCAGAAATACCAGTTTTTAACATTTCAGAGACCATCTTCTTCATCGAGTCAGAATGATCACTCTCAGAAAATAGTAGAGCAGTCCCATGTGGTTCAGAATTATGAACCATGACTGAACTGGTAGAAGCATGATTTTTGGCATCTTGCTCAGCCACAGCTCTCTCAGCCTTGTTCTCTTCAGTATACCTGAAGGCTCCATACAGGGAGGCTAGAGTGTGACTGTGCAAGGTTTTTCCTTGTCTCAAAACCAAGATCAAGTTTCCCATTTAGAAGGTAAGATGTCACAAAACTTTTCCAACAAAATTTCTTTATCTTTAGTTACACCCAGGGCTTTCAATTGATTTACCAGATTAGTGAATCTGATGTACGTTTGTGTTAAAGTTTCACCAGGGATAGCAAAAAAAGACTCATATCTTTTATTCAAAGCAACTTTTCTTGTGACAATTGTCTCATTGGTGCCTTCAAATTGTATCATGAGTTCCTCCCACATTAATTTAGAATTTTCAAGTAAAACAAGGGTGGGCATAAGAGTTTCAGGAACAGCATATAAGATCATATTTTGCAGCTTGGTATCAAGGTCTACCAGCCTATGATCTTCTTCAGACCAATGATCCTTCTCCTTGGGTGACACCCTAGGAGTCCCATCGGCATTTCTGACAACAAGTGGAGGCATTCAAGGGGACAAAGGGTCCTTCTTTGAGAATATCGGTCAAATGTCTTTCAACACCAGCAATATATTTTAGCATGCATGCTTTCCATGTTTGAAAATTTTCACTGTTCCCATCAAACTTGGGAACAGGATTATTTGGAAAGTGTACGTGTAGATTATGCGATGGTATATTGTTGTTGATGATAGGGGGTGGAGTATCATTAGCATTAGCATTAGTATTGAACATTTGGTCAACCATCTTTGCAGATCAAAGGTTAATGAATTAATATAATTCAACCTTGCTGCTCTGATACCAATTGTGAGTCCCAAATATAGATGGTTTAAATACCCGACTGACAAGTAATTCTAACTGGAAGATGACCAGTTCAGAATACGATCCAGATATGGATGAACAAGTATGTAGCATTGAGACACAATGTATTTTTCAAGGTATTTGATTTATTGATATATAAACAAATACAAAGATTGTTGCAGAACAAAGATAAACACCCAAGTGTAAATATCTAAACAACCTAGAAATACAAGTGATCTAATAACTTGGAAATACTCGTAAGGATTACATAAAGTATATCTCATAAGTTGCAATGCAAAGGTTTCAAGCCAATTTGCAAGTTGTGAGAAGACTTATATTTATAGACCTAAGTCCATGATGACGTGGACCAGATCGTACAAATATGGTTGGGAGTATTTAAGGAATTAAACCTAATTCCTTACAAGAGTACTTTTAAGGTTTAAAAGTGTAAGTCAATTGATGTGACTTAACAAGCCTTATTCCCAACCTTTACTTTACCTTGTACTTTAATTAATAGTTAATTCTATTAACCGGGTAAAGATATGTAAAGTAAAAAGTCTTCCTCGTAATCAGTGTAAAAGTGTGTAAGTACTTTTACACTGAGATGCTTCAGTCTTCGATCAGGTAGAATCAGTTTCTGAGCTCCACTTCTGAACTGATTCTCATTCTTCAGACTTCAGTCTTTGACTTCATTCTGAACGGTTTTCTGATACGTTGATCTGAACTGAAGTGAAGCTTCAGTGAACAGATTCTGAGCGACCTCAGAATTCTATACAAGTATTCTTCACTGAGCTTCAGCTATTTCTGAACAAATTATACTTGGTCGATTTTCGACCTAACACCAAATAAATGTAAAAATAATTTGAAAAGGGGAGTATGGAGACTCACATAGTATATCATATAGTTTTGCAAATATCCTTCAAAGTTTCATACATATAAGTATATCAAATAGTTTTTATGCATGTATCTCAGTCCCCGAATAAATTGTATAAATAATTGAAAAGGGAATAATAGAAACTCACCTCAAAGTAGAGCAAATCCAAGTACTAGTACAAGTACACACTAATAAGTTCACACGTGATTCAACGTTCAAGCTTATTCCAACCTAAGATCATCAAATATATTTCAAAAATCTATGCTCTAATTGAGAGGCTTCTTAGTGTAGATACAAAGTGTTTCAAGACCTAACCCTTTCACAACATCTAATACTATATCTTAATAGTATTCATGAATTTTTACAGAATTTTCCAATATCTCTATCTTGTTCAAAAGGTCACCTAAATTCAGTTTATCGGTTTTCGTCCAGATTCTGACCCTTTCAGGAAAACATCATTTTTGGCAAAGAAGAAGACCATATACAACAAAACTTTGTTCTGATCGAATTTAGTATACACATAGGCCTTTCCATAAAGTTAAGATTCACTTGATTTCGACTTAAAACAAATGAGATATGACATTTACAATATGACTGAAACAGTAATCACAAAATTAGTTTTGACCACTTTTATTTAAAAGTTAATAACTTGAGATTTACTCTGTGTTTTTACTTGATTCTAGTGGGAGGATAAAGTAGACACATAAAACTAAATATTTTATTTAGCACTGAACAACTAGATCATTTTGTATCTATGCGTTTTCTCCCTTCCAAGTCAGATTACAGATTCTGTTCAGAATCAGTTTTTAACAAAACTAGTTCATACGTGATCTTTTGTATTCAATAAGTTTAAGAACCATAAAAGAGGCTTACCAAACTGAGATTATAGATAATGTAAGTTGTTGATATTGGTCTCCTTGAAGCTTTAAAACTCTTTTCCAATTGATTGAAGAATAAGGGATTAAACTTGCTAGCAAAATCGCTTGATTTTCTTTCAAAACTTGAAGTTGATCATTATGAAACTAGTGTTATTGTTCTTGGAGCTTTTAAGTCCGGTTTTTGTGATGAAAAATGAAGTGATTTTCATGCCTTAACATCTTATTATCATTAATTTAATTGTAGGAAAATTAGGTGAGAAATTAGGTACTAAAAAGACAATTATGAGTTGTTTAGTTAAGTTAGTGTGTTAGGTACTTGTCTCCCACTAAATTCATGGCTTATCTGATCACTATGAGTGGGATCAATGATTAAAATCATATTTATAGTTGTAGATATTTCTCTCCTCTTTCCGTAGACAGCTTACTCGTCAAAAACGGATATCGGACGAAGAAGTTATAGTCAAAACATTACAGCAACGTTAATTTATAATTTTTAGTGCATTTAAAGTTATATTTAGATTTGGACATATTGATTAGTATAATATACACCCATATAATGTTATGTCGGCCTTTGTCTCATTAATACCATTATTAGATAGCCACCGACACTGTTTGAAACCGTATATATATATAGTGTATATAAATTATACTATACATGTATTAATTATATATATATATATATATATCTTTATACAAATATACTTAAGTATGTGATTACATTGTGTATTCATATATGATTTACATTGTTCAAATGAAACTTAATACATATATAAATATATTTGGGTTTACATG
>CM067170.1:12827586-12922586 GCA_034093135.1 Erigeron breviscapus | reverse complement strand
AAAAAAAAAAAAAAAAAAAAAAAAAAAAAAAAAAAAAAAAAAAAAAAAAAAAAAAAAAAAAAAAAAAAAAAAAAAAAAAAAAAAAAAAAAAAAAAAAAAAAAAAAAAAAAAAAAAAAAAAAAAAAAAAAAAAAAAAAAAAAAAAAAAAAAAAAAAAAAAAAAAAAAAAAAAAAAAAAAAAAAAAAAAAAAAAAAAAAAAAAAAAAAAAAAAAAAAAAAAAAAAAAAAAAAAAAAAAAAAAAAAAAAAAAAAAAAAAAAAAAAAAAAAAAAAAAAAAAAAAAAAAAAAAAAAAAAAAAAAAAAAAAAAAAAAAAAAAAAAAAAAAAAAAAAAAAAAAAAAAAAAAAAAAAAAAAAAAAAAAAAAAAAAAAAAAAAAAAAAAAAAAAAAAAAAAAAAAAAAAAAAAAAAAAAAAAAAAAAAAAAAAAAAAAAAAAAAAAAAAAAAAAAAAAAAAAAAAAAAAAAAAAAAAAAAAAAAAAAAAAAAAAAAAAAAAAAAAAAAAAAAAAAAAAAAAAAAAAAAAAAAAAAAAAAAAAAAAAAAAAAAAAAAAAAAAAAAAAAAAAAAAAAAAAAAAAAAAAAAAAAAAAAAAAAAAAAAAAAAAAAAAAAAAAAAAAAAAAAAAAAAAAAAAAAAAAAAAAAAAAAAAAAAAAAAAAAAAAAAAAAAAAAAAAAAAAAAAAAAAAAAAAAAAAAAAAAAAAAAAAAAAAAAAAAAAAAAAAAAAAAAAAAAAAAAAAAAAAAAAAAAAAAAAAAAAAAAAAAAAAAAAAAAAAAAAAAAAAAAAAAAAAAAAAAAAAAAAAAAAAAAAAAAAAAAAAAAAAAAAAAAAAAAAAAAAAAAAAAAAAAAAAAAAAAAAAAAAAAAAAAAAAAAAAAAAAAAAAAAAAAAAAAAAAAAAAAAAAAAAAAAAAAAAAAAAAAAAAAAAAAAAAAAAAAAAAAAAAAAAAAAAAAAAAAAAAAAAAAAAAAAAAAAAAAAAAAAAAAAAAAAAAAAAAAAAAAAAAAAAAAAAAAAAAAAAAAAAAAAAAAAAAAAAAAAAAAAAAAAAAAAAAAAAAAAAAAAAAAAAAAAAAAAAAAAAAAAAAAAAAAAAAAAAAAAAAAAAAAAAAAAAAAAAAAAAAAAAAAAAAAAAAAAAAAAAAAAAAAAAAAAAAAAAAAAAAAAAAAAAAAAAAAAAAAAAAAAAAAAAAAAAAAAAAAAAAAAAAAAAAAAAAAAAAAAAAAAAAAAAAAAAAAAAAAAAAAAAAAAAAAAAAAAAAAAAAAAAAAAAAAAAAAAAAAAAAAAAAAAAAAAAAAAAAAAAAAAAAAAAAAAAAAAAAAAAAAAAAAAAAAAAAAAAAAAAAAAAAAAAAAAAAAAAAAAAAAAAAAAAAAAAAAAAAAAAAAAAAAAAAAAAAAAAAAAAAAAAAAAAAAAAAAAAAAAAAAAAAAAAAAAAAAAAAAAAAAAAAAAAAAAAAAAAAAAAAAAAAAAAAAAAAAAAAAAAAAAAAAAAAAAAAAAAAAAAAAAAAAAAAAAAAAAAAAAAAAAAAAAAAAAAAAAAAAAAAAAAAAAAAAAAAAAAAAAAAAAAAAAAAAAAAAAAAAAAAAAAAAAAAAAAAAAAAAAAAAAAAAAAAAAAAAAAAAAAAAAAAAAAAAAAAAAAAAAAAAAAAAAAAAAAAAAAAAAAAAAAAAAAAACACTGGAGGATTGTTAGTGTTCTAGATCCTACAAGTCTGAACACTAATATCGAGGATTGACTTTAGCCTTTAACACACTTTCCAAAGAACAATCCACTTGTTCTTTAACAAAAGTATACGTGTGTTAAGGTGGTTGGGTAATAAGGATACACTTGCACTTGATGTGACTTTATCCTTATTCTTATCTAATACATTTAATGTTCTTGTCGGATCATTAAATGTATACAACCATATTTGTACGGCACAAATTCACTGGTGAATTTGTTGTCTATAAATACTAAGTCATTCCTTGAACTAAAATACTTTTAAGCATTACGTTTGCATATAAGTGAATTTGTCTAAAATACTCTCGATCTTAAACAGGGATACTTCACAACTTTAAGTATCTCGATCCTAAAGAGCTATTTGACAAATATAGATCATTTGTAATCATAGGTTGTTAGGATACTCACTTAATCGTGTTATCTTGATTCCGCAACAACCTTGTATTTTATTTAAACATCAATAAATGAAATACCCATGAAACATACATAATGGTCCACTTTATTTGTTTATTGCTTTAAGTCTTGTATTACTTTGTTTATATATCTTGCATCTTTATTTACAAGTAATACTAGTCCATATCTAGTGATTATTAGACTTGTTGTATTTTACACTTTCTATTGGTTAACCATCTCGTAATTTAAGGGACTCACATTTGGTATCAGAGCAGAAGGCTAATCATTGCCTAGATCTGTTCTTGATGGCTAACCAAGAAAATACACAAGGTTTTAGTCTTGGTCCCGATCCTAATGTAAATATTCATGATCAAAATGAACCACAAAACGTTAATAACACTAATCCTCCACCTCCTCCTCCTAATCCTGCTTCTCCACACGTGCATGTGCACTACTCGAATAATCCTGTTCCTAAATTCAGTGGGAACAGTGATGAATTTGGTACGTGGAAAGCTAGGATGATTTTGCATGTCACTGGTATTGAGAGGAACATGATGAAGATCTTAAACGAAGGTCCATATGTACCTACATCACCTCTCAATCCACTTCTTGATCCTTCTGGATCTAGAAGGGGAAGGGAAAAGAGGGAGGAACATTGGTCTGAAGAGGAGAGGAGACTGGTGAATCTTGACACCCTCCTTAAAAACATGATCCTCGGGGCTGTTCCAGAAACCCTCATTCCCACACTAGTTCTTTTTCCTAGTGCCAAAACCATGTGGGATGAGCTACTTAACCAACATGAAGGAGGAGATGACACCATTGTCACCAGAAAGGTCTCCTTAAACAAGAGGTATGAGTCATTTTTTGCTCAACCTAACGAGTCTCTCACTGGTACTTACACCAGATTTATGAGTATCATAAACCAATTGAGAGGTCTTGGGGTTGAGAAGGACAAGGATATACTTCTGGAGAAATTTTGTGACATTCTGCCCACCAAATGGTCTCACATGATACTTGTTTTACGACAAGGTAAAACTCTGCACACACACACTCTCTCAACTCTATATGGAGCCTTCAGGTACACTGAAGAAAATCAAGCCCAGAGAGTGGTTGCAGAACAAGATGCTTTTAACCATGCCTCCAGTACTCCTAAAGTGGTTAGTTATTCTGAACCACCAAGTACAGCACTGATATCTTCTGAGAATGTATTTTCTATGAAGAAGATGGTGTCTGAACTTATGGATTCTGGAGAGGCCAGTCAAATCTCTCCAGACTGTGATGAAACTGAAGATGATGACCTTATTGCAATGATTGCTAAAACGTTTAACCGTTTCAAAGCAAGAGCAAATAAGCCATCTGGACAATTTGCATCCAGTTCTTCCACTGACAAGACCAATTTGACATGCTTTAAGTGTGGCAAAAAGGGTCATTTCATGAAAGAGTGCAGGTCCAACCAGTTTGCATCCAAGCCTGGTCCATTCTCTTCTCATAATAAGCCTGATGATAGCTATAAAATGAAATATAAAAAGCTTAAGGCCCAAATTGCTCTCATGGCACAACAAATTGAAGACAATAATAAGTGCATGATTGCTACAACTGAAGAGAAGTGGGTTCCTTCTGATGACTCATCTGTTGATGAAGAAGAAGAAAGAGATTGCTGTTACATGGCTCTGGAAGTTGATGAGCACCTGGTGAAGGAAGATGTCACATCTGGACGATGGGTGGACATTGTTATTAAAAAGGTTAGTGATTATGATAATGCAACTGACCAAGAACTAAAACTGGACATAGCTGAAGCTTTAAATTCTGATTTAATTTTTGTAGAAACTGTTAGATCTGATTGTGTAAATGGTCTAGAAACAGATTCTTCTGAAATAAATGCTTTAAAATCAAAATTAAAAGAGCTTCAAGACATTGAACTGGCATTTCAAGCCCAGGTTCTGGTAACTGAACAATTGATTCAAGAAAAGCAAGATCTTGAGATCATTTTAGAGAAAGAAAAACTGGTAATAAAGTCATGGCTAGAAACTAAAAAGCCATATGATGCTTCAGTTAAACAATTTCCTGCTCAAAAACGTGCATATTTAGATGGAAATACAAATGTTGCATCATTAATACCAGTAATCGATCGATTACCAGAGGTGTTAAGGCCCACAACTGTTTATGATATGCCTGAAACACCCAAGACCAATTTAGACCCAGTTCAATCCCCAGAGGTTAAGACTGGAGCTGTCCAGATGACTGTTCCAGTTAAAAAGGTGAAGCAGAATAGACCTTTACCTCAGACCAAACCCTTACCAAAGTCTTTGACTGGAAAGGCTAAGGTATCATCTGAAGAAAATATTTTGTCCAGGATAGAGAGCCAGATTCAAATTCTGACTCGTCAATCACAAAGTTTTAATGCAAGATTAAACTTTCTTGAGGGTACTTCATCTGGCCCTAGACAAAATACAAAACCTTTTTCAAAGAAAGACAAATTTATTTCTCCAGTTGAGAAAAATGAAAAGGTTTTAAAACCATCAACCCCAGTGGTCTTCTCTTCTAAGACCACTGTTGAACATAGTGAACTAGACCAGATTGCCCAGGGACCTATAAGGGAGGGTCCAGTGAACCCATCAGTCGATGGGTTCCCAAATCTAACTGATCAATATCTGGTGTATGTGTAGGGCGATCGAAAGAAGCTTATCTGGTATCTTGACAGTGCTGCTGGCAGGACGATGACCGGATGTAAGACCCTACTGGAGGAGTTCACCATTTCTGATGGACCCTCCATCACGTTTGGAAATGATGGTTGTGGAAAGACTGAGGGATATGGTGTTCTGAACAATGGACAAGTCAAGTTCAGACGAGTTGCATTTGTGAATGGTTTGAAATATAACTTGATCAGTGTAAGTCAACTGTGTGACGATGGCTATCAAGTCTTATTCAATGTTGCTCAGGGCATCGTATTCAACAAGGACTGGAAGGTAGTGTTGATTGCTCCCAGAAAAGGGAATGTGTACGTGATGGATATGGAAAGCTCTCCTTCAGAGCAGTGTTTCTATACTCAAGCTGATGAAGACACAAACTGGTTATGGCACAAAAGGTTATCCCATTTAAACTTCAAAAACATTAACAAGTTGTCCAGAAAACAACTTGCAGATGGGATACCTTCAGTCTCCTTCAAAAAGGAAAGACCATGTCCAGGATGTGAGATGGGTAAGCAAAAGCGTACCAGTTTCAAGACCAGACAGAATTTCAGCATTACTGAACCTCTTCACATGCTTCATATGGATCTTTTTGGTCCAGTGAACGTTCAGACTCGTGCTGGTAAAAGATACACCCTGGTGATCATAGATGAGTTCTCCAGATATTGTTGGGTGATCTTTCTGAGGTCCAAAAGTGAAGCTGCTGCTGAAATCATCAGTCTTATCAAGCAAATTGAGCTCAAGTACAGTCGAAAAGTGTGTCAGTTAAGAAGTGACAATGGAACAGAATTCCAGAATGCAACTCTGGAGTCATTCTGTACTGACACTGGCATCTCCCAGAACTTCTCTTCAGCCCGCTCTCCAGAGCAAAATGGAGTTGTGGAAAGGAAAAATCGAACGCTGATAGAAGCTGCCAGGAGTATGCTTGCTGAATCTGGACTGTCTACCAGTTTCTGGGCGGAAGCAATTGCAACTGCTTGCCACACCCAGAATCGATCAGTGTACATCAAAAGACACAAAAAGACAGCCTATGAAGTCTTAAGAAATAGAAAACCAAACATTGGTTATTTTCACGTTTTTGGATGTCCAGTTTACATCCTGAACGACTCCAGTCAGCTAGGCAAATTTGATGCCAAAGCTGATGAAGACACAAACTGGTTATGGCACAAAAGGTTATCCCATTTAAACTTCAAAAACATTAACAAGTTGTCCAGAAAACAACTTGCAGATGGGATACCTTCAGTCTCCTTCAAAAAGGAAAGACCATGTCCAGGATGTGAGATGGGTAAGCAAAAGCGTACCAGTTTCAAGACCAGACAGAATTTCAGCATTACTGAACCTCTTCACATGCTTCATATGGATCTTTTTGGTCCAGTGAACGTTCAGACTCGTGCTGGTAAAAGATACACCCTGGTGATCATAGATGAGTTCTCCAGATATTGTTGGGTGATCTTTCTGAGGTCCAAAAGTGAAGCTGCTGCTGAAATCATCAGTCTTATCAAGCAAATTGAGCTCAAGTACAGTCGAAAAGTGTGTCAGTTAAGAAGTGACAATGGAACAGAATTCCAGAATGCAACTCTGGAGTCATTCTGTACTGACACTGGCATCTCCCAGAACTTCTCTTCAGCCCGCTCTCCAGAGCAAAATGGAGTTGTGGAAAGGAAAAATCGAACGCTGATAGAAGCTGCCAGAAGTATGCTTGCTGAATCTGGACTGTCTACCAGTTTCTGGGCGGAAGCAATTGCAACTGCTTGCCACACCCAGAATCGATCAGTGTACATCAAAAGACACAAAAAGACAGCCTATGAAGTCTTAAGAAATAGAAAACCAAACATTGGTTATTTTCACGTTTTTGGATGTCCAGTTTACATCCTGAACGACTCCAGTCAGCTAGGCAAATTTGATGCCAAAGCTGATGAAGGGTATTTCTTAGGCTATTCAGCCATTCGCAAGGCCTTCAGAGTCTATAACAAGAGACTGGAGAAGGTCCATGAGTCAATTCATGTAACATTTGATGAATCAAATGCATCAATCAACAAGAAGCTAGTCCCTGTTACTCCCCCAGTAACACCAATTGTCTTTTGTGAATCTGATCCTATAAACGACAAATTTGAAGATTCACCAGACACAGTTTCCAGTCATCCTGATCTGGAACCTGTTCAGAAAAAGAAACTCTCCAGTAGTATTCCATTCTATCCCTCTATTATTTTCAAACTACCCTCTGAAATTAATATTGGTTCAGATGTGCGTACTACTCCAGTATCAGTGTCAGTTGAGAATTTACCAGAAATGTCTTCTGGTGAAGAATTTCATGATGCAAATCGTGATCTAAATGACTCAGATGAAGATACTGAAGTAATTTGGCAAGACCCTCCTCCAGAGTCAACTCCAGAGGAGACTCAACTGAATTCTTGCACTGATATTATTGTTACCAATAACAATCCTGGTCAGTACTCCAGATGGACTAAAGCTCACCCTATTGATCAAATCTTAGGTGACTCCAGTCGTGGTGTTCAGACCAGAAGAGCCTCCAGTAATCAATGCTTATACGTCAGTTTTCTATCTTTGATAGAACCTAAGAAGATTGACGAGGCTCTGGAAGATCCAAACTGGGTGACTGCTATGCAAGAAGAGCTTCACCAGTTTGAAAGGAACAAGGTCTGGTATCTGGTTCCTTTCCCAGTTGGAAAGAAAGAACCAATTGGAACAAGATGGGTCTTCAGAAACAAAGTAGATGAAGATGGCCACGTAATAAGAAACAAGGCCAGACTGGTAGCACAAGGCTACTGCCAGTCAGATGTCGACTTTGATGAATCAAATGCATCAATCAACAAGAAGCTAGTCCCTGTTACTCCCCCAGTAACACCAATTGTCTTTTGTGAATCTGATCCTATAAACGACAAATTTGAAGATTCACCAGACACAGTTTCCAGTCATCCTGATCTGGAACCTGTTCAGAAAAAGAAACTCTCCAGTAGTATTCCATTCTATCCCTCTATTATTTTCAAACTACCCTCTGAAATTAATATTGGTTCAGATGTGCGTACTACTCCAGTATCAGTGTCAGTTGAGAATTTACCAGAAATGTCTTCTGGTGAAGAATTTCATACTGAACCAGTACTCCAGGAAATGCCTTCAAATGAAGAATTTCATGATGCAAATCGTGATCTAAATGACTCAGATGAAGATACTGAAGTAATTTGGCAAGACCCTCCTCCAGAGTCAACTCCAGAGGAGACTCAACTGAATTCTTGCACTGATATTATTGTTACCAATAACAATCCTGGTCAGTACTCCAGATGGACTAAAGCTCACCCTATTGATCAAATCTTAGGTGACTCCAGTCGTGGTGTTCAGACCAGAAGAGCCTCCAGTAATCAATGCTTATACGTCAGTTTTCTATCTTTGATAGAACCTAAGAAGATTGACGAGGCTCTGGAAGATCCAAACTGGGTGACTGCTATGCAAGAAGAGCTTCACCAGTTTGAAAGGAACAAGGTCTGGTATCTGGTTCCTTTCCCAGTTGGAAAGAAAGAACCAATTGGAACAAGATGGGTCTTCAGAAACAAAGTAGATGAAGATGGCCACGTAATAAGAAACAAGGCCAGACTGGTAGCACAAGGCTACTGCCAGTCAGATGTCGACTTTGATGAATCTTTTGCTCCAGTGGCTAGACTTGAAGCGATCAGAATTTTCTTAGCATTCGCTGCTAATCACCAGTTCAAGGTCTACCAGATGGACGTAAAGAGTGCTTTCTTGAATGGGAAGCTTGAAGAAGAAGTTTACGTCAGACAACCTCCAGGTTTCGTTGATGACAAGCATCCACATTGGGTATATCGTCTGGACAAAGCGCTATATGGCCTCAGACAAGCCCCACGTGCCTGGTATGATACTCTGACTAAACATTTGTTGAAAAATGGTTTTAAACGAGGTGCAATTGACAATACCTTATTCATTCTCCATGAGAAAGGTAATCTGTTAATGGTACAAATTTATGTTGATGATATAATTTTTGGGTCTACTGATGAAAACATGTGCCAGAAATTTTCTAAAATCATGTCCACTGAATATGAAATGAGTTTGATGGGTGAATTAACATATTTTCTTGGACTCCAGATTAAGCAAAACAAAGATGGAATTTTTATTAATCAGGAAAAATATGTTAGAGATCTTTTAAAGAAATTCGATATGAATTCTTCACCATCTAAACCAACTCCAATTTCTGCACCACTGACACTGGACTCGGATCCAGATGGCAAACCAGTGAACACCACTGTCTTTAGAGGCATGGTTGGTTCACTGATGTATTTAACGGCCAGTAGACCAGATATTATGTTTTCAACATGTTTATGTGCCAGATATCAGTCTAATCCAAAGGAATCTCATATGCTCGCTGTAAAGCGCATACTGAAGTACCTAAAAGGTGCTCCCAGTCTAGGTCTTTGGTACCCAAAGGCTCTGGAAGATCCAAACTGGGTGACTGCTATGCAAGAAGAGCTTCACCAGTTTGAAAGGAACAAGGTCTGGTATCTGGTTCCTTTCCCAGTTGGAAAGAAAGAACCAATTGGAACAAGATGGGTCTTCAGAAACAAAGTAGATGAAGATGGCCACGTAATAAGAAACAAGGCCAGACTGGTAGCACAAGGCTACTGCCAGTCAGATGTCGACTTTGATGAATCTTTTGCTCCAGTGGCTAGACTTGAAGCGATCAGAATTTTCTTAGCATTCGCTGCTAATCACCAGTTCAAGGTCTACCAGATGGACGTAAAGAGTGCTTTCTTGAATGGGAAGCTTGAAGAAGAAGTTTACGTCAGACAACCTCCAGGTTTCGTTGATGACAAGCATCCACATTGGGTATATCGTCTGGACAAAGCGCTATATGGCCTCAGACAAGCCCCACGTGCCTGGTATGATACTCTGACTAAACATTTGTTGAAAAATGGTTTTAAACGAGGTGCAATTGACAATACCTTATTCATTCTCCATGAGAAAGGTAATCTGTTAATGGTACAAATTTATGTTGATGATATAATTTTTGGGTCTACTGATGAAAACATGTGCCAGAAATTTTCTAAAATCATGTCCACTGAATATGAAATGAGTTTGATGGGTGAATTAACATATTTTCTTGGACTCCAGATTAAGCAAAACAAAGATGGAATTTTTATTAATCAGGAAAAATATGTTAGAGATCTTTTAAAGAAATTCGATATGAATTCTTCACCATCTAAACCAACTCCAATTTCTGCACCACTGACACTGGACTCGGATCCAGATGGCAAACCAGTGAACACCACTGTCTTTAGAGGCATGGTTGGTTCACTGATGTATTTAACGGCCAGTAGACCAGATATTATGTTTTCAACATGTTTATGTGCCAGATATCAGTCTAATCCAAAGGAATCTCATATGCTCGCTGTAAAGCGCATACTGAAGTACCTAAAAGGTGCTCCCAGTCTAGGTCTTTGGTACCCCAAAGGCTCTGGAATGGATCTAATGGGTTATTCAGATTCAGATCATGCAGGTTGCAAGATAGATAGGAAATCCACAACTGGTGGATGTCATTTCCTAGGTGGCAAACTGGTCAGCTGGACCAGTAAGAAGCAAACTTCAGTTTCATTATCCACTGCCGAAGCTGAATACGTGTCTGCAGCCAGTTGTTGTGCTCAGATACTCTGGATGAAGAACCAGTTGCTTGATTATGGTATTAAGTATTCAAAGACTCCAATCTTTTGTGATAATACCAGTGCCATAGCTATCTCCAACAATCCAGTCATGCACTCCAGAACCAAACACATTGATCTAAGGTACCATTTCATTCGCGATCATATTATGAAAAACAACATTGAACTCCATTTTATTCCCACTGACAAACAACTCGCTGACATTTTTACTAAACCACTGGATGTAAAAACTTTTGAATATCTTGTTGGTGAGTTGGGAATGTTAAACCCTTAAATCTGGAACCTTGGTATTGAACGCCATTGTGTACTACTAAGGATCTTTGATTTAAAGATTCAAAAATTTATTTCTGGATCAACATTCCAGGGAAGACTTGAAAAATATTTTCTCTTAAAAATGTTTAAGTTCAGGGGGAATTAATTTTCTCACTGGACAAATTCTTCAGAAAATATTACTGGTGCTTTGTAAATATGTCCCTCTCACTGGTATGGACAGGTTGAAGTGCGTGTTTGAGTTGACTTATGTCTTCTTGTAAATGTGTCCCTCTCATTTGTCTGTATTAGTTGACGTGCAAGTTTAAGGTTTCCAGTCTTTCAAAATTGGTTGTTCACTGATGTATTTAACGGCCAGTAGACCAGATATTATGTTTTCAACATGTTTATGTGCCAGATATCAGTCTAATCCAAAGGAATCTCATATGCTCGCTGTAAAGCGCATACTGAAGTACCTAAAAGGTGCTCCCAGTCTAGGTCTTTGGTACCCCAAAGGCTCTGGAATGGATCTAATGGGTTATTCAGATTCAGATCATGCAGGTTGCAAGATAGATAGGAAATCCACAACTGGTGGATGTCATTTCCTAGGTGGCAAACTGGTCAGCTGGACCAGTAAGAAGCAAACTTCAGTTTCATTATCCACTGCCGAAGCTGAATACGTGTCTGCAGCCAGTTGTTGTGCTCAGATACTCTGGATGAAGAACCAGTTGCTTGATTATGGTATTAAGTATTCAAAGACTCCAATCTTTTGTGATAATACCAGTGCCATAGCTATCTCCAACAATCCAGTCATGCACTCCAGAACCAAACACATTGATCTAAGGTACCATTTCATTCGCGATCATATTATGAAAAACAACATTGAACTCCATTTTATTCCCACTGACAAACAACTCGCTGACATTTTTACTAAACCACTGGATGTAAAAACTTTTGAATATCTTGTTGGTGAGTTGGGAATGTTAAACCCTTAAATCTGGAACCTTGGTATTGAACGCCATTGTGTACTACTAAGGATCTTTGATTTAAAGATTCAAAAATTTATTTCTGGATCAACATTCCAGGGAAGACTTGAAAAATATTTTCTCTTAAAAATGTTTAAGTTCAGGGGGAATTAATTTTCTCACTGGACAAATTCTTCAGAAAATATTACTGGTGCTTTGTAAATATGTCCCTCTCACTGGTATGGATAAGTTGAAGTGCGTGTTTGAGTTGACTTATGTCTTCTTGTAAATGTGTCCCTCTCATTTGTCTGTATTAGTTGACGTGCAAGTTTAAGGTTTCCAGTCTTTCAAAATTGGTTGTTCACTGGTACTTTACTGGAGTGTCCCTCCAGTGTACCATCAGTACATGTTCACTGGACTAATCCACCAGTGATACTGGACGGTCCTGTCAACCTCCAGATGCACTGAATAATGTCATAATATTTTCAAAATTACTTGATCTTTGTATGTGCCACGTAAGCAAACCTTTTCAAAAGATATTTATCTTATAAATCCTATGTGGCATAGATATTTTTCAAAACAATGATGGTCTTTTTACTTTGGGAAAACAAAAAGTACAAGTTGTTACTGTTTTTGTGGGCTGTAAACCGTCATGCATTTATGTGTGATGTGATGTAATTAATGCGGATCTCAGAACACAATCAAAAATTGTATTTGATAATTTCAAATTAATCGTTTGAGTTCCACATTCTCAATTCTATATATACCCACTTTCACTTTCAACTTACATTTACTTCGAACATTTACTCCCAAATTCTCAAATATTCATTAAATTCTTCATAAACCTTATATATAATCATTCAATTTCATCTTCTTCTAAATATTAAATGGCTCCTAGACAATCAATTAAAAGGGAAGTCCAGGCACTTCAAACTGGTATAACTGCTTCTTTGCCAGAACAAGGAAGAACCTTTGGTCATTATGGAATGATCTGAAGTCAAGGACTAGAGATCATTCCAAAGGGGAAAAATTGTCAATTCCATCTACTGGTGACCAAGAGTTGATCAGAAAGAGAGCAAGGGTAGTAAGGGCAGTCGCTACTGAAAGCGTCGTGCAGCAAAGGCAAGTGACTGGTACTGATGCCAGTGCACGTATGGCCCAGAGAGCACTTGGCACTGAAGCCAGTGTGCAGACTGAAGAAGAGGCTACTGGTACTGATGCCAGTGAGCCCCAATTCGAATCCTTCCCAGACATTCCCACTACATTGAAATCTACTAAAGGAAAAGAAAAGGTAGTGTCTGGTGAAGAACAAGAACAAGTAGAAGATGTGGACAATGAAACGTCCAGGAAACTACAACAACAGTGTATCATGATAGAGATCTTCAAGACTAATCAAAAGAATGAACTGCTGGCCCATCATAGGGATATGGCACAAATGGGTACTCTGGACTCCTATAACGCTGGAAGGTTAGGCGTAAACATTGAAGTATTCAAAAGGATGAAGGAGGATCCCAGAGTTCAACAATGTCTTGATGCACTGGATGATGTGCATATACGTTCATTCTATGCAGAGGAAGAGCAGGTTTATGACTCATTGATCTATGGTGTAACCATTCCAGAGTTGATCAGACAACGAAAGGAGGAGCTGGTAAGCCTCCAGAAAAAGATCAGAAAGAATGCTGGTGCTCTGGAAGTGGAATACAGAAAGAGAATGACTGGTCTGCCCAAGCTAACTGCAAAGCAACTGAAGGCAATCAAAGATGGTGATCTAAGCAACTTCATTCCACTGGATACTACTCTCAGAATTAATCAACACCAGTCCACTGAAGGACAGCAGAGTGGTGTTTCCAGGGAAACTGAAGAAATGATTCAGTTGGCTAAGCAAAGGGCTAAGTATAATGAAATGATGATGTTCAGGGCCAATGCAAGGAAAATTGTTAATGCTGAAATAACATTGGCTGAAAATCACCAAGGGATGACCAGGTTCAATGTGAAGTTGACCAGGGAGGGTAACTTCACTGATGAAAGGAAGGATACTGCAGTCCAAGCTTTTGGATGGACTGAACTTAAGGAGATTGGATTAACTTTCAAAGGCAAGACTGATCTCTCTCCAGATGTAAAGGCTTTTATGAAAAGAATTGAGAAGATCTGGAAAAGAATCCAAGAAATGGAAGCTGTGTTGGGTCTGAGACCACCAGTGTCTGTTCCATTACCATCTCCAAAGAGGAAGGCTTCTGAAGATGCACCAGGGCATTCATCAAAAAGAAGAGCCTGATCTCTTACTACATTGTACTTGTTGTAATTATTTGTTTTTATGAAAGTTGTAATTATTTTCCTTTTTGATGAAAGTAATAATAGTTACAAGTTTTTACATTTACAAGTAGAATGACCAGATTTAGTCTAAGTTAGAACTTAAAAGATGAAACTGAAAAACACTCATGATCTATAAAGTGTTTTCCAGTAACTTAGATTAGACTTAAATCGACCAAGTGTTTTCCAGTAACTTAGATACTAAAGTCGATCTATAAAGTGTTTTCCAGTAACTTAGATAGACTTAAAATCGACCAAGTGTTTTCCAGAACTTAAAAGATGAAACTAACTCATGATCTATAAAGTGTTTTCCAGTAACTTAGATTAGACTTAAATCGACCAAGTGTTTTCCAGTAACTTAGATTAGACTTAAATCGACCAAGTGTTTTCCAGTAACTTAGATTAGACTTAAATCGACCAAGTGTTTTCCAGTAACTTAGATTAGACTTAAATCGACCAAGTGTTTTCCAGTAACTTAGATTAGACTTAAATCGACCAAGTGTTTTCCAGTAACTTAGATTAGACTTAAATCGACCAAGTGTTTTCCAGTAACTTAGATTAGACTTAAATCGACCAAGTGTTTTCCAGTAACTTAGATTAGACTTAAATCGACCAAGTGTTTTCCAGTAACTTAGATTAGACTTAAATCGACCAAGTGTTTTCCAGTAACTTAGATTAGACTTAAATCGACCAAGTGTTTTCCAGTAACTTAGATTAGACTTAAATCGACCAAGTGTTTTCCAGTAACTTAGATTAGACTTAAATCGACCAAGTGTTTTCCAGTAACTTAGATTAGACTTAAATCGACCAAGTGTTTTCCAGTAACTTAGATTAGACTTAAATCGACCAAGTGTTTTCCAGTAACTTAGATTAGACTTAAATCGACCAAGTGTTTTCCAGTAACTTAGATTAGACTTAAATCGACCAAGTGTTTTCCAGTAACTTAGATTGACTTAAATCGATCAAGTGTTTTCCAGTAACTTAGATTAGACTTAAATCGACCAAGTGTTTTCCAGTAACTTAGATTAGACTTAAATCGACCAAGTGTTTTCCAGTAACTTAGATTAGACTTAAATCGACCAAGTGTTTTCCAGTAACTTAGATTAGACTTAAATCGACCAAGTGTTTTCCAGTAACTTAGATTAGACTTAAATCGACCAAGTGTTTTCCAGTAACTTAGATTAGACTTAAATCGACCAAGTGTTTTCCAGTAACTTAGATTAGACTTAAATCGACCAAGTGTTTTCCAGTAACTTAGATTAGACTTAAATCGACCAAGTGTTTTCCAGTAACTTAGATTAGACTTAAATCGACCAAGTGTTTTCCAGTAACTTAGATTGACTTAAATCACTAAGTGTTTTCCAGTAACTTAGATTAGACTTAAATCGACCAAGTGTTTTCCAGACATACAAATTTGTATATCTATAAGTCTGAAAAATACTTGCATTATTTCTAAACAAATAGGGGGAATTTGTTAGGTCCAGATTTAGTCCAGACTTACTGGACTGGCTCCAGACTGGACTACTGGAACCTTACTTAGGTTTATTAGGAAACTTGTTTTGCTGGTCTCGCTCCAGACCCGACTACTGGAGCCTCACTGAAGATCTGACCAGAAAACATATTCTACTGGACCTACTCCAGACTTGGAATCTGGAGTCCCTCTGAAGATTTGTCCAGAAATAACTGAAGACTAGTGAGCATTTACTTGTACAGGTAATCTGGAGCATTCTCCAGATTAGCTCACTGAAGACTTCACCCCAGTCCAGATCTATTCTACTGAAGACATTCTGACTGAAGTCAAAGACTGAAGTCTGAAGAAAGAAGACTTACAAATGGCGGAGTCCACTGGAAGTCTTACCAGATCTGCACACTGGAGGATTGTTAGTGTTCTAGATCCTACAAGTCTGAACACTAATATCGAGGATTGACTTTAGCCTTTAACACACTTTCCAAAGAACAATCCACTTGTTCTTTAACAAAAGTACACGTGTGTTAAGGTGGTTGGGTAATAAGGATACACTTGCACTTGATGTGACTTTATCCTTATTCTTATCTAATGCATTTAATGTTCTTGTCGGATCATTAAATGTATACAACCATATTTGTACGGCACAAATTCACTGGTGAATTTGTTGTCTATAAATACTAAGTCATTCCTTGAACTAAAATACTTTTAAGCATTACGTTTGCATATAAGTGAATTTGTCTAAATACTCTCGATCTTAAACAGGGATACTTCACAACTTTAAGTATCTCGATCCTAAAGAGCTATTTGACAAATATAGATCATTTGTAATCATAGGTTGTTAGGATACTCACTTAATTGTGTTATCTTGATTCCGCAACAACCTTGTATTTTATTTAAACATCAATAAATGAATACCCATGAAACATACATAATGGTCCACTTTATTTGTTTATTGCTTTAAGTCTTGTATTACTTTGTTTATATATCTTGCATCTTTATTTACAAGTAATACTAGTCCAATTCTAGTGATTATTAGACTTGTTGTATTTTACACTTTCTATTGGTTAACCATCTCGTAATTTAAGGGACTCACATGTTTCTTTTGTTCTTTTACTCATCTTATATGGTCACTATTTATATGTTTATATGAAACATTGGTCTTTTAATTTATGTTTATTTAGCTAATGTAATTATTATACCGACAACAAGAGTATGAAAAACTCTGTTTGCCTCTTCTAGTGATCCAAAAGGCAAAAGTCCATTGACTCAAGATGAACTTGAAAATCTTGAAAAAAATTTTTTTGCAAAAGTCTTAGCTCTGCAAGAAGAAGATAATCTCTCACAAAGGGAGAAATCCATTTTCGCCATGTCATCTGAAGAAGAAGAAGAAGAAGAAGAAGAAGAAGAAGAAGATGATGAAAAAGAAGATCCTAATGTTCAACCCCTGAAGAGATGTTGTCGTGGAAGCAACATGTCAGGGTCGAGCTCTGACAGAACTCCTAATTCTTGAAGTCAAGAGGGATTTTATAGAAATATGTGGAATCTGTTATAAATGATGTGTTATTTAATAAATAAAATCTTAAGTTGTCCAGGATAGTATTGTTGAGAATGTTTCTTGTGTATTTATTATGTCAGTTGCCTGACAAATTTTTATTGTAGATAAGAAGAACTCAAGAGAGTCATGGACGCATGGCAAAACCCGATGATTGGTACTAGTGAATGGGGAACATCAATCGATGATTTTTGCCAAGACTGGCTTCTCCAAAATACAGTACCGACATCACAGCTAGAACCCCAACAGAAAATATCAGTGCATCATCCCCAACTCTTGTTGATGCAGTATATCATGGAGTCTCATCTCCAATCCTAATGGAACCTTTATATCAAAACTGGTTCTTCGATGTACCAGAACCGACATTCCAGTTGGAATCAACATTCCGACCAGAACCTTCCGAGGAGGGTAACACGGCACCAGGAAAACGACCAATGTCAGACTCGCCCACACTATCCCCCAATCCAATTAGTGACGCATATTATGAGGTCTCAACCTCGAACATGGTGGGACCGATTGATACGATAATGAATCACAGACCAGAGTTTGACAGGCTTGTGGAAGACTCATGGGCCTATATTTGCAAGCTTTATAGTAGTAAGAAAAAGTATGCAGAAGTATCGACCTCGAAAGCCCAAAGAAATGTAAGGTCGAGAAGGTCTTACCAGTTTGTGAAACATAATACTACTTTGGTAGTATTTGGAGAAGAAATGGACATATCAGAGATGCCAACACCGATATGCTCATGCACAGGGATACCTAGGGACTGTCGCCGGTGGGGTAGAGATGGATGGACCTCCACTTGTTGTACAACTGCTCTTTCTATGTACCTGTTGCCAACATATGTCGGGCAAGTCGTATTGTAAGGTTGACGGGGAGAAGAATGGGTTGTGGTACATTCACAAAGGTCATAGAGGAATTGTTGTTAGCAGGGTACGATCTCGATTGTCCAATTGACTTGAAGGATCATTGGGCTAAACTTGGGACTAACAAGTATGCAGTGAATAGATAAATATGTGATCTTTTATATTCACTGATTGGTGGTTATGTTATAAAGTAGAATTGCTCATCATCCCTAAGAGACAACTATTACAGGGATGTATGTATTTTTATTTTATTTTTATTATGATTATTATTTTTCTTATAGCATTTATACCAGAGATTCACTTTCTAACTACAATCTAATCCTGTTTGTAGTCAATGCTATATTGTTGCCTAAATCAATATTGTTATATAAATGGTTATTATGACAAATTTGACATCATTGCTTACGTTATCTAAGCAAATAGGACATTGCAGTAAATTCATTTTACCATTAATTCCAGACATTTTTTGCAGTCATATATGAGAATATATGTATGATATAATATCAATTAAACCCAGGTATGCAAGCGATGTATATATATAATATATTAGTATATATATATAAATATTCTTAGCATGTATAATCAAAATATTAATTCTAAGTCTTTACACTAGTATACTTCCATATTTAACGCACTTAACTTAAGATTGTAAGTCCCTCACTTGATGGTTTAACCCACTAGAGTAAAATACAACAAGTCAAGTATGCACTAGAATGGACTAGTATTACTTCGAATATAAATACAAGAATATAAAGAAAGTAATACAAGACTTAAAGCAATAAATAATTAAATAGGTGGAACACAATGTAATTTTCAAGTGTATTTTATTTATGATGTTTAAATAAAATACAAGGTTGTTGCGGAACCAAGATATTACAAGAATGTAAATATCCTAACAACCTATGAATTACAAATGATCTATATTTGCTAAATATTCTCCTTAGATCGAAATACTTAAAGTTGTGAAGTATTCCTGTTTAGATCGAGAGTATTTAGACAAATTCACCAAATTGCTAAAAAGTAATTTTGAAAAGGAAATGACTTGGTATTTATAGGCAAATAAATTCAACAATGAATTTATTATGCCGTACAAATATCGTTACATGCATTTAAGGAAACAACTTTAATTCCTTAAATGCATTGGTTAAAGTACAAGGATAAAGTCTCATTGAGGTGACTTGTCATCCTCTTAACCAACCACCTTTACACGCGCTGTGCTTTTAATAATAAACAAATAGATTGTTCATATAAAATCGCGTAAAGGAAAAAGTTAATTTCCTGGTAATTAGTGCTCAGACTTGTAAGGTCTGGAACACTGATAAAGCTCCAGTCGTTGATCAGATAAGACTTCCAGTGGGCTCCGCCATTTGTCAGTCTTCTTTCTTCAGACTTCAGTCTTTGACTTCAGTGAGAATGTCTTCAGTGGAATTGATCTGGACTGGAGTGAAGTCCAGTGAGGTGAAATCTGGTGACTTCCAGATTCCCTATACATGTAAGTTGCTCACTGGTCTTCTATTATTTCTAGACAAATCTTTAGTGGAGCTCCAGTCTTCAAGTCTGGAGTGGTCCAGTGAAACTGGACCTAACAAATTCCCCCTATTTGTTCAGAAATAATGCATGGTTTTTCAAGCTTCTATCTATACAAAGTGTATGCTTGAAAAACACTTGATTTTGACTTAGTCTAAAAAATAAGTTACTGGAGAACACTTTATAGATCATCAGTGTTCCAGTTTATCTTTTAGTTCTAACTTAGACTAAATCTGATCACTTACTTGTGAATCAAAATATGCAACTTTATTTACAAACATCAACAGATAAAAAGTTACAATTTTGATTGAAAATAAATACAATACAAGTAAATGATAAAGAGTCAGGCTCTTTTCTTTTGAATGTGCCCAGATGCACCATCAGTTGCCTTTCTCTTTGGTGAAGGGGTAGTGCTTGCAGAGCGAATCCCCAGTGCAACCTCCATTTTCCTTTTATTCCAGACCCACTGAATCCTCTTCAGGAAGTCCTTTACATCTGGAGTCAAATCAGTTTTCCTTTTATACACCAAACCAATTTCCTTCAGTTCAGTTAACCCACAGGCCTGAACTGAAGTACACTTTTCCTCTCATCAACAAACCCACCTTCTCTGGTCAGCTTCACTTCAAACTTGGTATGTTTTTCATGATTTTCTGCAAGTTTGATTTCAGCACCAATGATCCTTCTGGAGTTTCGCTGAACCTCATCAGTTCATCATACTTTGCTCGGGTTCTAGCAAACTGGATCATTTCCTTAGTTTCCCTGGACACTTTTAAATCTTCTAAACTTTTGAACTTGAACTTGATCAATTCTTTTGGAAGTGTCCAGCGGAATGAAGGTACTGAGATCTGCATCTTTGGCAGCCTTTGTTTGTCTGGCTGGGAGTGTAGGTCCACCTTTCATTTTCTTCCTATACTCATTCTCCAGAGCTGCAGCATTTTGTCTGACCTTCTTTTGTAGATCTACCAACTCTACCCTCCTTAATTCAATCAATTCCTGAACAGCGACCATATGTTACATCATCCATAGCATCAAGGCATTGATGAACTCTGGGGTCCTCTTTCATCAACTTGTAGATATCAACATGAATGCCCAACCTGCCAGCATTATAAGAATCCAGAGTTCCCAATGTTTGCCATCTCCCTTTTATGGGCCAACATCTTCCCTTTGAGTTCTTTAAGATATATCGATTAAGATACCTTGCTGTTCCAGTCTCTTAGATGTCTCAGTGCTGACCGGCACCCTTTCAGGAGAACCTTTAGTGGTTTCCTCTTCGCCTTCAATTTCTTCTCCGGATACCACATGCTGTTTTCTTTTCAGACTTTTCAATGTTGTAGTGATATCTAGGAATTCTTCAAATTGGGGCTCACTGGCATCAGTACCAGCAGCCTCTTCCTCTTGCACAATGGCTTCAGTACCAAGGGCTTTCTGTGCTTCTTGTGCACTGGCATCAGTACCAGTCACTTTCTTCACCATTTCTTCCTTTTTCTTTTCTATCACCTTCTCAGCAGTAACAGTCTTTTCCCCCTTGGACTGATCATCAGTCCTGGACTTGAGATCGGCCCATAACTGTTAAAGCATATGATGGTTAGCAGACCCAAATGTGTGACCTGCTACTGGAGAAGTGATATTAACAGTTTTCCTGAGACCCAGGACTTCCTTTTTCAAAATATCAACCTCATTAGGCAAGTTCTTGGGCAGCTCATTTTCAATCATCTTTTCCACCTGAGGCAACAACCCATCTTGAAGATTTCTAAGGACAGTAGCAGAGACCTCATCAGTAAGTTCTTTTAACATCATTTCTTGAACTTTCTGGCACATTCATCACTGATTGTACTGATGATGGTACTCTGGTCAAGGGCTGGCCTGTTCTCCAGATTTGTTACTGATCTGGTCAAATTTTGAACCTCTTCTTTCAGACCTGCAAGGGGTTGAACAATTTCGGCTTTGATTACAGTCTGAACAGAAGAAACCAGCTTCTCCTCCAAGCCCTGGACTGCCACTTTGATTATTTCAGAATTTTTATTTGTGGCCAGTACTAGTTCATCCAGCTTGTCAATGACCATCTTCTCATTACCTGCAAAAATGTTCATCTTTGACTAGAGATTATTAGACAGAAGTGTTTTAAAGTCAGAGATACCCTGAGAAGATGACTGAAGTGATCTCTCTAGGTCCGCCACCTTATTTAAAAGGCCTTGGACCTCGGCATTAGAAGAAGTGGAGAGACCACCTGGAGGACCAGTAACATTTCTGGTCATCAGAGAGACTGGTGCCTCGACTCTTTCAGATGGAATAACAGTAGAGTCGAACGCACTGGAGACTGGAAAATTTGCAATATTAAGTCTTGTATCGATTTGTGTTTCTGGTGGTGGTTGAAAATAAGAAATATTTGGAGGAAGTGAAGATGGTGGTGGTGAGGATTTGTTGATTTTGGTGGTGGTGGTGGCATATATGGTAGAAAAGGTGAAATGGTGGGAGTGATATGACTGGAAACTGGAGGAGGAACTAAAGAATGTTCCTCTTCCATAGTTAACTTACCAAAGAAGTTCATGTCAGTGTCAAAGTTGACATCTGACATGGGTGACTCAGCTTCTTCCCAAACTGGAGGTAAAACCCCAGCTTGATCAGCTATGTCCTGGTTCAGATCTAGCTGACCAGTTCCTGGCTCAACCGAAGTAATGTTGCCAGTTTGACACTCAGTCGAAACCTCGTGTCCGATCGTAGTCACTGGGAGTGCATCAGTGATGACTGTACCATCTGCAGCCATCACATCACCTGCCGTAGAACTTTGAACATTAATTACTAATGGTGAACACCAGTAAGATCGTCTATTCGTGCAGGTAAAGTAGTGTCAGAAATTTGGCTTTGTTCAAAAAATTGTGCTGACACGGACTCTACTGAAGGATGGGTTGTCCTTCTAATATCTTCACCACTATCCCCTAAAGGAAGATTGAAAGTGGTTGCTTGTAGGTTTTCCCGTATGACATCTCCAGATTCCTGTTGGGAGGAATCTGGATGGCGAGTTACGGTTCTACTGGGAGCGACCAGTTCTCCTCCCTTTCTTAGACGTCTGGTAGTATTTCTTGGTCGTCTAGGGGTTCTTGCGGTAAGATATCTGCTGCTTGCTGTGGGTTAGGAGCCACCTCAATTTCTGGTGACCTCACTTCATCAATGAGGACTCCAGAGGGTCCCTCATTATTTTGAGGCCCGCCTGAAGCATCTTCTGACTCATCTGGTGATGATGCGTCAGTTACTTCTCTCTGAAAGTGAAGGAGCATGTTTTGAGGGATATCCACCTCACCAGGTTTTGAAACTAAATTATTTAAATCCCTTAGATACTCAGGTACTGAAAAGTACAATGAGCGATAATCGTACTCCCTCCCAAGTAAATGTTTTAAAATAAGAGAGGGAAAGCGAATGAAAGGTATGTGAGGCTTTCTGCTTTTAACTTTCAAAAGTTCTGCCAAGTCATCGAAGAATATCTGGGCAAAATCTACTCGATACCCAAACCAGAGGCAGTAGGCAATCTGGAGTTGTGTCTGGTTGATCTGGTCAAGTCCTATAGAACTGCCACCTAAACACTCAACTAAATGAGTGAAGAAGTATCTCCACGAGTCTGTCAGCTTGCTCATGTAGATAGTGCCCTTTCTTTTCAGCACACCATGTTCATCAAGAATGTCAGTGTGTCCCATCAGCCTACACACTTCCTTGTAATTGAGGCCAGAAGGAAGTTGTATGGGCAGCTCATTTACTGCAAAATAGTTCATCTGAAGGGCTGTTCTGATGGTATCAGTAGTGATAGTTAGTGGTCTGGTACCTCTTTTGAGAGTAAAGTGGATGGTGTTATTATCACCTTCCACGAGATGAGCAGTATACCAGAATTCGCAAAGGTATTCATAGTACATGTTCCCTGAATTTAAGGTCAGGGCTCCATACAGTGGACAACTGAGGAAGAAAGCAGTCAGTCGCCCAATAATGGATTAGGGATCATGTGTGCCTGAGAGTTTTGCCATCCAGTTATTCATATTAATACGGATGGCTGCCGCTCTAATTATATGGTGCTTTTTACGACGGCGGCTGGATTATATGAAGATGAAAGAAGGTTTTTCTCAGAATTGGATTGTCTAGGAGCCATTGTATACAAACAATAACTCAGAAAATGAAAGAAAAATGGTGATTTAAGCTTTTTAGGGTTTATTTATGATGAAAGAGAGTGATGATTGGAATTGAATGAAGAAGATAGTAAATGAAGGAATTTTGGGAGTAAATGATTTTCGAGATGAAAAAGAAAGTGAAATAAATTTGGGTATTTATAGAGATGAGAGAAAGTGGAATTTCAAAAGGTTATTTTGAATTTATTCAATTTAATTTTGATCGGGTTTGAAATCCGCATTTTATTCATCACATCACACATAAATGTGAGACGGTTTGACAGCCCACAAAAACTACCCACTTGCACTTTTCGTCTTCCCAAGGTAAAAATTCCATCATTAGGTTTGAAAAAGTCATGCCCCGTAGGATAAACAGATATTTTTCAATTCAAAAGTTTGCTTACGTGGCACGCACAAAGACAAAGTATTAAAATATCATGACTGACCTACCAAGACTCATTTCAGTGCATCTGGAGGTTGACTAAACACTCCAGGATCACTGGTGGATTAAGCCAGTGAAGTATGCACTGATGGTACACTAGAGGACTTTCAGTAAAGTACCTGTAATATTTTCCAGAAAATAAATTCTTCCAGTGAAAAAATAAATTCCCCCTGTAATTAAAAACTTTTAAGGACAAAAATATTTTTAAGTCTTCCCCCTGGAATGGTGATCCATAAATCTATAAATGCAAAGATAGTATCACAAAGGCGTTCAATAGCTAAGCTAGCATAGATTTATAATCTGGAAATCAAGGAACCCTGTCAGTGTCACAAAGGCGTTCATAACAAGGTTCCAGATTTAAGGGAGCGAGTTGTTTGTCAGTGGGAATAAAATGGAGTTCAATATTATTTTTCATAATATGATGAAGAATAAAATGATACCTGAGGTCGATGTGTTTTATCTTTGAGTGCATGACTGGATTGTTTGAGATAGCAATGGCACTGGTATTATAACAAAAGATGGGAGTTTTTGAATATTTAATACCATAATTAAGCAACTGGTTATTCATCCAGAGTATCTGAGCACAACAACTGGCTGCAGACACGTATTCAGCTTCGGCAGTGGATAATGAAACTGAAGTTTGCTTCTTACTGGTCCAGCTGACCAGTTTGCCACCAAGGAAATGACATCCACCAGTAGTGGATTTCCTGTCTATCTTACAACCTGCATGATCTGAATCTGAATAACCCATTAGATCCATGCCTGAGCCTTTGGGATACCAAAGGCCTAAACTGGGGACACCCTTAAGGTATTTCAGTATGCGCTTTACAGCAAGCATATGAGATTATTTTGGATTAGACTGATATCTGGCACATAAACATGTTGAAAACATAATATCTGGTCTACTGGCTGTTAAATACATCAGTGAACCTACCATGCCTCTATAGACAGTGGTGTTTACTGGTTTCCCATCTGGATCAGAGTCCAGAGTTAGAGGTGCAGAAATTGGAGTGGGTTTAGATGGTGAGGAATTCATATCAAATTTCTTTAAAAGATCCCTAACATATTTCTCTTGATTAATAAAAATACCATCACTGGTTTGTTTAATCTGAAGTCCTAGAAAGTATGTTAATTCACCCATTAAACTCATCTCATATTCAGATGCCATAATTTTTGAAAATTTCTTGCACATATTTTCATCAGTAGAGCCAAAAATAATATCATCAACATAAATTTGTACCAGCAGAAGATTACCTCTTTCACGAAGAATAAATAAGGTATTGTCAATTTCTCGTCTTTTAAAACCATTTTTCAATAAGTGTTTAGTCAGAGTATCATACCAGGCTCGTGGAGCTTGTCTGAGACCATAAAGTGCCTTATCCAGACGATATACCCAGTGGGGATGTTTTTCATCAACGAAACCTGGTGGTTGCTTGACATAAACTTCTTCTTCCAATTTACCATTTAAAAATGCACTCTTTACGTCCATCTGGTAGACCTTGAATTGATGATGAGCAACAAATGCTAAGAAAATTCTGATCGCTTCAAGTCTAGCCACTGGAGCAAATGATTCATCAAAATCAATATCTGATTGACAATATCCCTGTGCAACCAATCTGGCCTTGTTTCTGACAACATGCCATCTTCATCTACCTTATTCCTGAAGACCCATCTTGTTCCAATTGGTTCTTTCTTACCAACTGGGAAAGGAACCAGATTCCAAACCTTGTTCCTTTCAAACTGGTAAAGCTCTTCTTGCATAGCTATCACCCAGCTTGGATCTTTCATAGCCTCGTCAATCTTCTTCGGTTCTATCAGTGATAAGAAGCTGACATATAAACATTGTTCACTGGAGGCTCTTCTAGTCTGAACCCCTCTACTGGAGTCACCTATGATCTGATCGATAGGATGAGCTTTTGTCCACCTAGAGTATTGACCAGGATTGTTATGAATAACAATATCAGTGCAAGAATTCAGTTGATTTTCCTCTGGTGTTGCTTCAAGAGGAGAATCTTGCCAGACTAATTTTGCATCTTCATCTGAATCATTTAAATCACAATTTGCATCGTGAAATTCTCCATTTAAAGGCATTTCTTGAATTACTAGCTCAGTTTCAGTTGAGACTTATACTGGGGGAGTAGTACGAACATCTGATCCAATAACAAATTCAGAGGGTAGTTTTAAATTCATTGAGGGATAGAATGGAGTACTACTGGGAGATTTTACAATCTGAACAGGTTCCAGATCAGGATGACTGGAAACTGTATCTTCTGAATCTTTATTGTAGTTGATAGGATCAGATTCACAGAAGATAATTGGAGTTACTTGGGGAGAATCAAGGGCTGGCTTTTTATTGATTACTGCATTATTTGATTCGTCAAAGGTGACATGTATGGACTCATGTACCTTCTCCAGTCTCTTGTTGTAGACTCTGAAGGCTTTGCGAATGACTGAATACCTAAGAAATATCTTTCATCAGCTTTGGCATCAAATTTGCCTAACTGACTGGAGTCGTTCAGGATGTACACTGGACATCCAAAAACGTGAAAATAACCAATATTAGGTTTTCTATTTCTTAATACTTCATAGGATGTCTTCTTGTGTCGTTTTACGTACACAGATCGATTCTGGGTGTGGCAAGCAGTAGAAATTGCTTCAGCCCAGAAACTGGTGGGAAGACCAGATTCAGCAAGCATACTCCTGACAGCTTCTATCAGCGTTCGATTCTTTCTTTCTACAACTCCATTATGCCAGTGTCAGTACAGAATGACTTCAGTGTAGCATTCCGGAATTCTGTTCCATTGTCACTTCGTAACTGACACACTTTTCACTTATATTTGAGATCAATTTGCTTGATAAGAGAAATGATTTCAGCAACTTCATTTTTAGACCTGAGAAAGATAACCCAACAATATCTGGAATATTCGTCAACGATCACCAGGGTATATCTTTTACTAGCACGAGTCTGAACATTTACTGGACCAAAAAGATCTATATGAAGCATATGAAGTGGTTCAGATATGTTGAAATTCTGCTTGGTCTTGAAACTGGTATGCTAAGTAGTTAAGGACATAAATTTCGGTGTTTCGGTTGTAACAACCCTCAATTTCCGACTAGGACAATTTACTTAGACTTATCTAGGTATCTATCCCTAGAGGTTTATTAAGAGAATTGACCTTCTAGACATTTCGGCATGGTGATAATTGCCCTCTAGTTCAATGAAGTATTGTAGGTGACTAGCTATCTTATAAATGCCATGAACAATAACTATACTCATTCAACACAATCTCAAGCTATAAACTAGTTCTAATTGAACTTGACAAAAGGTCAGCGAACCAAAAACTTTATTTCGAGAAGTTAAGTTATATAAATAATAATGCGAGTCTCACAAGTTGAGATATCAATCAATAAATCTTACAAAATTGTCCAACAACTTAATCACCAAGCCAATTAAGGTTGATATGGTCATGAAAATAAAATGACGATCTCAAAAATATACTTATAAACCAATATGCACATAAAGGTGCTTGAATAATAATAATAAGTATATATATATGTCCAATATAAATACTAGTTCATGACAAGAGTTAAGAAACAAATTTAAAACACATAAATGTATATACATACATACATATACACGGCCACACATATACATACATATGTACATAATTATATCCTAAATACTAATAAACTAGTTATCTTAAAGGTCCATACATGCACCCATACTTACTTACAATTTATACAAATACATACACACTTAAAATACACTCCAAAAATTCAAAATCCCTCCCAAAACACAACCCTAAAACCGGCCCCCCCTCTCCCCCATACACTTCCCCCAATCAAATTATATCCTTCCTTTACACTCCCCATACAAAACAACACTCCTATCCTTTCTCTTCCCAACACACACACACTTTCTCCTACACCAAAAACACTTTTCTCTCCATCTCTTTCTCTCTATTCTCGGCAGGAAAAAGGGCAAGAAAAGGGAAGGAAAATCAATATAAACATTTACAAATAATAAGGGTTAGATTAGAGTAAGCAAGGGTTGTATTAAACTAAGGATTAAGGGTTGTTTTAAGGATAGAATAAGGGTTATTTGGAGCAAAAGGAGTCACGAAAATCTGCCATAAATCCACCTTCAAAACCAAGTTCAAGAGGGTATAATCTTCATCCTTTTTACTAGATTTAATCTTGTTCTTGTTTATATTCAAAGGTTTTATCAAAAGTTTATGTTTTCTTCTTGATTTCTTTGTTATATACACTTGATGAAGGCAAAGTTGATAGGATCTTTCTCCTCATGCATATGCATGTCGAAATCTATGAGAAAGATCCAAGGATTCAACAAATTTAAGACCCAAAAGTGTTGTTATAGATTGGTAGCTTTTAAAGTGATTTTCCTTTTTATAGATCTATATGTTTTTGTGTATTTTGATGAATATATTTCTGAGATTTTTCATAAAAATATGTTTTCATGTTGATGGATTAAAGATGGATAAAGATTTGTTAAGAGATTTGTTCATGAAATGGCTAGATGATTGCATACATGTAAAAGTAGCACTAGAATATTTAAAGATCTTAATGAAAATCATATAATCTTGGATAAAAATCAAAAGAGAACTGATATAATGATGAATTTGTGTTAAAGGAAGTTAAAAGAATAAAATATAAAAATGAGAGCATGTGAGATAGTGTAAATATTAAGCAATCTAATGCATTGGTTGATTTTTAGGTTGGTCAGATTCTGGTCAGAATCTGACTTCGGAAAGGTCCATACATGCACCCATACTTACTTACAATTTATACAAATACATACACACTTAAAATACACTCCAAAAATTCAAAATCCCTCCCAAAACACAACCCTAAAACCGGCCCCCCCTCTCCCCCATACACTTCCCCCAATCAAATTATATCCTTCCTTTACACTCCCCATACAAAACAACACTCCTATCCTTTCCCCCCCCCCCCCCCCCCCCCCCCCCCCCCCCCCCCCCCCCCCCCCCCCCCCCCCCCCCCCCCCCCCCCCCCCCCCCCCCCCCCCCCCCCCCCCCCCCCCCCCCCCCCCCCCCCCCCCCCCCCCCCCCCCCCCCCCCCCCCCCCCCCCCCCCCCCCCCCCCCCCCCCCCCCCCCCCCCCCCCCCCCCCCCCCCCCCCCCCCCCCCCCCCCCCCCCCCCCCCCCCCCCCCCCCCCCCCCCCCCCCCCCCCCCCCCCCCCCCCCCCCCCCCCCCCCCCCCCCCCCCCCCCCCCCCCCCCCCCCCCCCCCCCCCCCCCCCCCCCCCCCCCCCCCCCCCCCCCCCCCCCCCCCCCCCCCCCCCCCCCCCCCCCCCCCCCCCCCCCCCCCCCCCCCCCCCCCCCCCCCCCCCCCCCCCCCCCCCCCCCCCCCCCCCCCCCCCCCCCCCCCCCCCCCCCCCCCCCCCCCCCCCCCCCCCCCCCCCCCCCCCCCCCCCCCCCCCCCCCCCCCCCCCCCCCCCCCCCCCCCCCCCCCCCCCCCCCCCCCCCCCCCCCCCCCCCCCCCCCCCCCCCCCCCCCCCCCCCCCCCCCCCCCCCCCCCCCCCCCCCCCCCCCCCCCCCCCCCCCCCCCCCCCCCCCCCCCCCCCCCCCCCCCCCCCCCCCCCCCCCCCCCCCCCCCCCCCCCCCCCCCCCCCCCCCCCCCCCCCCCCCCCCCCCCCCCCCCCCCCCCCCCCCCCCCCCCCCCCCCCCCCCCCCCCCCCCCCCCCCCCCCCCCCCCCCCCCCCCCCCCCCCCCCCCCCCCCCCCCCCCCCCCCCCCCCCCCCCCCCCCCCCCCCCCCCCCCCCCCCCCCCCCCCCCCCCCCCCCCCCCCCCCCCCCCCCCCCCCCCCCCCCCCCCCCCCCCCCCCCCCCCCCCCCCCCCCCCCCCCCCCCCCCCCCCCCCCCCCCCCCCCCCCCCCCCCCCCCCCCCCCCCCCCCCCCCCCCCCCCCCCCCCCCCCCCCCCCCCCCCCCCCCCCCCCCCCCCCCCCCCCCCCCCCCCCCCCCCCCCCCCCCCCCCCCCCCCCCCCCCCCCCCCCCCCCCCCCCCCCCCCCCCCCCCCCCCCCCCCCCCCCCCCCCCCCCCCCCCCCCCCCCCCCCCCCCCCCCCCCCCCCCCCCCCCCCCCCCCCCCCCCCCCCCCCCCCCCCCCCCCCCCCCCCCCCCCCCCCCCCCCCCCCCCCCCCCCCCCCCCCCCCCCCCCCCCCCCCCCCCCCCCCCCCCCCCCCCCCCCCCCCCCCCCCCCCCCCCCCCCCCCCCCCCCCCCCCCCCCCCCCCCCCCCCCCCCCCCCCCCCCCCCCCCCCCCCCCCCCCCCCCCCCCCCCCCCCCCCCCCCCCCCCCCCCCCCCCCCCCCCCCCCCCCCCCCCCCCCCCCCCCCCCCCCCCCCCCCCCCCCCCCCCCCCCCCCCCCCCCCCCCCCCCCCCCCCCCCCCCCCCCCCCCCCCCCCCCCCCCCCCCCCCCCCCCCCCCCCCCCCCCCCCCCCCCCCCCCCCCCCCCCCCCCCCCCCCCCCCCCCCCCCCCCCCCCCCCCCCCCCCCCCCCCCCCCCCCCCCCCCCCCCCCCCCCCCCCCCCCCCCCCCCCCCCCCCCCCCCCCCCCCCCCCCCCCCCCCCCCCCCCCCCCCCCCCCCCCCCCCCCCCCCCCCCCCCCCCCCCCCCCCCCCCCCCCCCCCCCCCCCCCCCCCCCCCCCCCCCCCCCCCCCCCCCCCCCCCCCCCCCCCCCCCCCCCCCCCCCCCCCCCCCCCCCCCCCCCCCCCCCCCCCCCCCCCCCCCCCCCCCCCCCCCCCCCCCCCCCCCCCCCCCCCCCCCCCGATAGTGTAAATATTAAGCAATCTAATGCATTGGTTGATTTTTAGGTTGGTCAGATTCTGGTCAGAATCTGACTTCGGATTTGATATAGATAAAACACACTTATTTTGGACGATTCAGTAGTTTAAGTCAAAACAAAAGTTGTAGATAAATGAGTCAGGGTTTAGTACCAACTGGAATCACTTAAAAATACTGAACGAAACGGAAGATATGATTTTTCTACCAAAAGTGGTCAAAACTGGATTTTTGTCTTAATGTTGAGTCAACTTTGACGATTTTTAATTTCTTAACTAATAGGTTTCAGAAGTTTAAACCTGGTGGGAACTGAGTTCAAAGTGTCCCTAATGTAAAATAAAATTGGGGGATTTTTCTTAAATGTTCATCATAGAAATCTTTTATAAAATATTTCGGGTCGCATAGCAGCAAGCATTCTGACCAACTTTGGTTTTGTAATTTTTAGAGGTAGTAAACAATGTCTAAAAATTTAGCAAAAATTCACATAAATATAGGACACATATATGTCTCTGTATAAAAATCACCAACGTCCAAATAATTCAACTTAACCAAGAATGACTACCCAACATTTTATGAAAATAAGTGTTAAAACAGAAAATTCCAAGTAAAAGTTCTTCACAACAAAATAAGCTAAAAGTCACTAGATTACTACTTTAACCAACTCCAACAATTTCATAACAAAAAGTATTATAAACCTACTGAGAATATTTCAAATAAAAGTTATAAAACTTAACTTGGTTATTAAATGGCAAAGGCAAGCCTACAAATCACTAATTCGGTTCATATAAGCACTAACCGAAAGCTTTAATTCGCACTTATCACACCACCACCACGATCACGACTTAAGACACCAAAATATAATGAACATTCTGTAAATAATGGAATAAGGATGAAAATCCATTTTGAAGCACTTTAATTGCTTGAGAAATGAGGCTAAAATCACCATTTCGGTAAACGATTTTTAATCATAAAACCCTCAAAATAAGCAAGACACAAGAGAGGTTGAATTGATATGATTTTTGTATGGATAAAAGTTGCCTAAAAGGCCTGAGATTTTGACCAAAATGTTTAGAGATGATTTCTAAGAATTTCCATGAATTATTGAATTTAAATAGTAATTAAAAAGACATAAAAATCCATAGATAAATTATGTAAATCAAGAATGAAGTTAAATCATCTTAACCATTGATAAAAATAACTAAAACCTACTGGAGAAAAATAGTTAAAAGGCAAGAGACATGTGTTACATAATTTAAAGATAAATCATAGAGTAAAAATAATTAATCAAAAATTATCATTAAAATAAATGGAAAATACACAAATAAAAGTATAAATCATGAAATTATAAATTTAGGAGCATATATATCAGAAGATAATTCAAATGAAATTATCCATAATTTATAAAGGCAATTATGACACTTAAAAGTATTTTTAAGGAATTATTTAATTAATAAATCAATAAAATGAATAAATAATTAATCAAAAATTATCATTAAAATAAATGGAAAATACACAAATAAAAGTATAAATCATGAAATTATAAATTTAGGAGCATATATATCAGAAGATAATTCAAATGAAATTATCCATAATTTATAAAGGCAATTATGACACTTAAAAGTATTTTTAAGGAATTATTTAATTAATAAATCAATAAAATGAATAAATAATTAAATAAATAATATTAAATTAAATATATAATTACAAATCAGAAAATATACATAAAATATTAATATTATAAGACCACTAATGTCAAATGTTATTACTAAGCAAAGTATACAATGGAAATCATATAAACCAAATCCAAATTACCGAAATTCCAATAAACATACAAAAACGTATAATGAGAAAACGACTCTTACCACCAATCTTTACAACCAAAAAGATGTGAATACTAGCAATACACTTGGATCCCATAATTGATAACAACATAATAAAAGTGGCATTTCTTAGTGATGGCTTAAGATAGGAACTTACGTATATTAGTCCTATCGTAGGGATAGTCTTGGCTTGAAGTGTGATTGAGGAATATGATGGATATATGGTCAAGGAGGAGATAGATGGGAAGTACCCATTTTGGATAAGTGAATATAATATGCGGCATATCAAGGTGAGTCATAGCCCCCTTTCAAACTCTTTTATATGTTTTACATTCGGGGTGAAAAGCATGATAAATAAAATGGCTTTATATATACGAAATGATTCTTGAAAGAATGATTATGAAATGGGATATTGTATGTTCAATGTGTTATATGTTATGCGATGAGCTTGAGTTCTGTCAAACTGAGATACTTCAGTACACTACTATTAACTCCGATAGTGGAGGCCTGTAGTTAGAGGGTTGCGCAACTAGGAGTCGTCCACTCACCCACTAAATAGGTAACGGTGGAATGTTTGGTCTGCCTTGGTGGCCACCTTCATTGCCAGTCCGACCCGAGCGGTGCTCTAACTATCTTATTATATTATTGGTCGTTTCCATGGCACGACCCCAATTGTGATTAACGCACTTGATTGACAGCTTGTGCTCTGAAATGAAATATTATGTTGTTGGGACATGTAAAATGGTCGTAGTAGTGGCTCAAGCATATACTCATCGAATTATGCCTTTTGGCGGAATGGAAATTAATATTACTGTGGATGGAAATTATTGATTGAACATACGGTTTGGGTATTGGACCTTATATGGAATCTTGGAAGTTATTGAATTTGGCAATATTGAAGTATTGACGACCAATGGTCTTGGTATGATGAGTGATTAATCGATTGATATATTTTTCTCTCACGATAAATGAGACAAATGAAAACTTTATAATTTACCATGGATTTTCTCAACTATTTTGAAATGGATATGTAATGAGATTTACTTGCAAACCTATGCACTCACCAACTACGTTTTGTAGTTGACACTTTTTCTTCATGCTTTTCAGGAATTAGCGTAAGCTTTGAGGAGTTATATGCATCATGATTGTTGCATTGCATTTTGGAGTCAAAGATTAAACCTTGTGACGGGCAATGGAATCCGCCCTGATCATTTTAGTATATCATCTCATGTAATTGTTATTTGTTTCGTGGACCCAATATCCAAGTATGGTAGACGTATTGTACTTGGGAATTGGTTCACATGCTTGTGCATTGTAAAATTATTTTTATTCAATAACGCTATGGTGAATGTTATCTGTTATCCTTTGTTTTGAATACTCGACTTTCTGTACATCTCAACGTTCCGCCATAGTTGGGGTGTTACAGAAAATGGTATCAGAGACTAAGGTTATAGAGAACATTGGGGTTCCTCCGGGAATTCCAAAACTATAGCCTCTTTTCAAAACGAATTTTTATAGTCGAGTCGAGCATAAGGTTGAGCGGTTTAGTTTGAGCTTTACATGGTAGGACCATAATTAAACGTAAAGTCATGAATCTACGTTTAATTATGAGAGGACCATGTAAAACTCAAACGGCCACTTGGACTTATGTTCAAAAGGATTCCTTTTCAAAAAAAAAAAAAAAAAAAAAAAAAAAAAAAAAAAAAAAAAAAAAAAAAAAAAAAAAAAAAAAAAAAAAAAAAAAAACGACTCTTACCACAAATCTTTACAACCAAAAAGATGTGAATACTAGCAATACACTTGGATCCCATAATTGATAACAACATAATAAAAGTGGCATTTCTTAGTGATGGCTTAAGATAGGAACTTACGTATATTAGTCCTATCGTAGGGATAGTCTTGGCTTGAAGTGTGATTGAGGAATATGATGGATATATGGTCAAGGAGGAGATAGATGGGAAGTACCCATTTTGGATAAGTGAATATAATATGCGGCATATCAAGGTGAGTCATAGCCCCCTTTCAAACTCTTTTATATGTTTTACATTCGGGGTGAAAAGCATGATAAATAAAATGGCTTTATATATACGAAATGATTCTTGAAAGAATGATTATGAAATGGGATATTGTATGTTCAATGTGTTATATGTTATGCGATGAGCTTGAGTTCTGTCAAACTGAGATACTTCAGTACACTACTATTAACTCCGATAGTGGAGGCCTGTAGTTAGAGGGTTGCGCAACTAGGAGTCGTCCACTCACCCACTAAATAGGTAACGGTGGAATGTTTGGTCTGCCTTGGTGGCCACCTTCATTGCCAGTCCGACCCGAGCGGTGCTCTAACTATCTTATTATATTATTGGTCGTTTCCATGGCACGACCCCAATTGTGATTAACGCACTTGATTGACAGCTTGTGCTCTGAAATGAAATATTATGTTGTTGGGACATGTAAAATGGTCGTAGTAGTGGCTCAAGCATATACTCATCGAATTATGCCTTTTGGCGGAATGGAAATTAATATTACTGTGGATGGAAATTATTGATTGAACATACGGTTTGGGTATTGGACCTTATATGGAATCTTGGAAGTTATTGAATTTGGCAATATTGAAGTATTGACGACCAAATGGTTTTGGTATGATGAGTGATTAATCGATTGATATATTTTTCTCTCACGATAAATGAGACAAATGAAAACTTTATAATTTACCATGGATTTTCTCAACTATTTTGAAATGGATATGTAATGAGATTTACTTGCAAACCTATGCACTCACCAACTACGTTTTGTAGTTGACACTTTTTCTTCATGCTTTTCAGGAATTAGCGTAAGCTTTGAGGAGTTATATGCATCATGATTGTTGCATTGCATTTTGGAGTCAAAGATTAAACCTTGTGACGGGCAATGGAATCCGCCCTGATCATTTTAGTATATCATCTCATGTAATTGTTATTTGTTTCGTGGACCCAATATCCAAGTATGGTAGACGTATTGTACTTGGGAATTGGTTCACATGCTTGTGCATTGTAAAATTATTTTTATTCAATAACGCTATGGTGAATGTTATCTGTTATCCTTTGTTTTGAATACTCGACTTTCTGTACATCTCAACGTTCCGCCATAGTTGGGGTGTTACAGAAAATGGTATCAGAGACTAAGGTTATAGAGAACATTGGGGTTCCTCCGGGAATTCCAAAACTATAGCCTCTTTTCAAAACGAATTTTTATAGTCGAGTCGAGCATAAGGTTGAGCGGTTTAGTTTGAGCTTTACATGGTAGGACCATAATTAAACGTAAAGTCATGAATCTACGTTTAATTATGAGAGGACCATGTAAAACTCAAACGGCCACTTGGACTTATGTTCAAAAGGATTCCTTTTCAAAAAAAAAAAAAAAAAAAAAAAAAAAAAAAAAAAAAAAAAAAAAAAAAAAAAAAAAAAAAAAAAAAAAAAAAAGAGAGAGAAAAAGATCTTTAATAAATCTGTTTTTATGAGCATACATGTTGCATTTAGACATTCACCTAAGCATATATAGCAATTCGAGACTTGCCTTACTTGAGGATTATGCTAGTTCAGTAGGATTCTCCTTTTGCACATTAGAACTGAAATGAATATAAGATTGAAAGATATTCGTTGATACATGCTATTCTATGCTATAACATGTGAATTTGAGCATGATTTGATTGCAATGTGAAAGCTTATAGTGTGCAATGTGAAAGTTGTAACGTGCAATGTGAAAGTTTATAGTGTGCAATGTGAAAGTTATATGTGCAATGTGAAAGTTAATGTGCAATGTGAAAGTTAATGTGCAATGTGAAAGTTTGAATGTGCAATGTGAAAGTTTGGAATGTGCAATGTGAAAGCTTAAGTGTGCAATGTGAAAGCTTATATGTGCAATGTGAAAGTTATAGTGTGCAATGTGAAAGCTTAATGTGCAATGTGAAAGTTAATGTGCAATGTGAAAGTTTGAATGTGCAATGTGAAAGTTATATGTGCAATGTGAAAGTTAATGTGCAATGTGAAAGTTGTAATGTGCAATGTGAAAGTTATATGTGCAATGTGAAAGCTTATATGTGCAATGTGAAAGTTTAATGTGCAATGTGAAAGCTTATATGTGCAATGTGAAAGTTTAATGTGCAATGTGAAAGCTTATAGTGTGCAATGTGAAAGCTTAATGTGCAATGTGAAAGTTATATGTGCAATGTGAAAGTTAATGTGCAATGTGAAAGTTAATGTGCAATGTGAAAGTTAATGTGCAATGTGAAAGTTAATGTGCAATGTGAAAGTTATATGTGCAATGTGAAAGTTTAATGTGCAATGTGAAAGTTAATGTGCAATGTGAAAGCTTAATGTGCAATGTGAAAGTTTAATGTGCAATGTGAAAGCTTATATGTGCAATGTGAAAGCTTAATGTGCAATGTGAAAGCTTATAGTGTGCAATGTGAAAGTTAATGTGCAATGTGAAAGTTAATGTGCAATGTGAAAGTTAATGTGCAATGTGAAAGTTATATGTGCAATGTGAAAGTTAATGTGCAATGTGAAAGTTAATGTGCAATGTGAAAGTTAATGTGCAATGTGAAAGTTTGGATATGTGCATTGTAAAATTATTTTTATTCAATAACGCTATGGTGAATGTTATCTGTTATCCTTTGTTTTGAATACTCGACTTTCTGTACATCTCAACGTTCCGCCATAGTTGGGGTGTTACAGAAAATGGTATCAGAGACTAAGGTTATAGAGAACATTGGGGTTCCTCCGGGAATTCCAAAACTATAGCCTCTTTTCAAAACGAATTTTTATAGTCGAGTCGAGCATAAGGTTGAGCGGTTTAGTTTGAGCTTTACATGGTAGGACCATAATTAAACGTAAAGTCATGAATCTACGTTTAATTATGAGAGGACCATGTAAAACTCAAACGGCCACTTGGACTTATGTTCAAAAGGATTCCTTTTCAAAAAAAAAAAAAAAAAAAAAAAAAAAAAAAAAAAAAAAAAAAAAAAAAAAAAAAAAAAAAAAAAAAAAAAAAAAAAAAAAAAAAAAAAAAAAAAAAAAAAAAAAAAAAAAAAAAAAAAAAAAAAAAAAAAAAAAAAAAAAAAAAAAAAAAAAAAAAAAAAAAAAAAAAAAAAAAAAAAAAAAAAAAAAAAAAAAAAAAAAAAAAAAAAAAAAAAAAAAAAAAAAAAAAAAAAAAAAAAAAAAAAAAAAAAAAAAAAAAAAAAAAAAAAAAAAAAAAAAAAAAAAAAAAAAAAAAAAAAAAAAAAAAAAAAAAAAAAAAAAAAAAAAAAAAAAAAAAAAAAAAAAAAAAAAAAAAAAAAAAAAAAAAAAAAAAAAAAAAAAAAAAAAAAAAAAAAAAAAAAAAAAAAAAAAAAAAAAAAAAAAAAAAAAAAAAAAAAAAAAAAAAAAAAAAAAAAAAAAAAAAAAAAAAAAAAAAAAAAAAAAAAAAAAAAAAAAAAAAAAAAAAAAAAAAAAAAAAAAAAAAAAAAAAAAAAAAAAAAAAAAAAAAAAAAAAAAAAAAAAAAAAAAAAAAAAAAAAAAAAAAAAAAAAAAAAAAAAAAAAAAAAAAAAAAAAAAAAAAAAAAAAAAAAAAAAAAAAAAAAAAAAAAAAAAAAAAAAAAAAAAAAAAAAAAAAAAAAAAAAAAAAAAAAAAAAAAAAAAAAAAAAAAAAAAAAAAAAAAAAAAAAAAAAAAAAAAAAAAAAAAAAAAAAAAAAAAAAAAAAAAAAAAAAAAAAAAAAAAAAAAAAAAAAAAAAAAAAAAAAAAAAAAAAAAAAAAAAAAAAAAAAAAAAAAAAAAAAAAAAAAAAAAAAAAAAAAAAAAAAAAAAGAGAGAGAAAAAGATCTTTAATAAATCTGTTTTTATGAGCATACATGTTGCATTTAGACATTCACCTAAGCATATATAGCAATTCGAGACTTGCCTTACTTGAGGATTATGCTAGTTCAGTAGGATTCTCCTTTTGCACATTAGAACTGAAATGAATATAAGATTGAAAGATATTCGTTGATACATGCTATTCTATGCTATAACATGTGAATTTGAGCATGATTTGATTGCAATGTGAAAGCTTATAGTGTGCAATGTGAAAGTTAAGTGTGCAATGTGAAAGTTTATAGTGTGCAATGTGAAAGTTAATGTGCAATGTGAAAGTTAATGTGCAATGTGAAAGTTAATGTGCAATGTGAAAGTTAATGTGCAATGTGAAAGTTAATGTGCAATGTGAAAGTTAATGTGCAATGTGAAAGTTGTAATGTGCAATGTGAAAGTTAATGTGCAATGTGAAAGTTAATGTGCAATGTGAAAGTTAATGTGCAATGTGAAAGTTAATGTGCAATGTGAAAGTTAATGTGCAATGTGAAAGTTAATGTGCAATGTGAAAGTTAATGTGCAATGTGAAAGTTAATGTGCAATGTGAAAGTTAATGTGCAATGTGAAAGTTGTAATGTGCAATGTGAAAGTTAATGTGCAATGTGAAAGTTAATGTGCAATGTGAAAGTTAATGTGCAATGTGAAAGTTAATGTGCAATGTGAAAGTTATATGATGCAATGTGAAGCTTGGGAACTAGTGATTGTCCCTGAGAAATGCAAAATGAATTAGGAATTTCCTAAGTATGGAAGTTGTCATTAAGTACCCCTCTAATCCAATATTCGTTCACTCGTGCTCTTTTGAAATTATCCCACATCCTATTTCTTACGACACCACCATTCATTATGGACATATGACGACGGCGATATCATCGGTGGAGCATCTTTCCACGAACGTTGGACGATATACTCTGAGAATTGTAGACCCAAGATATGACGCGACTCTATCCTCTTAGAAACTACGCATAACCTTGGTATTCGATCTGAAATGGTGCGAAACATATGTAAACGTCGAATGAAGTTGGAGACTTATGAAAGACGAGTGGTATTAAAGCCAAATTACGATTTGACGACGCCGATAGAACACATTCCGATATACATTCTAGAAGACACATTCTGGGGATTGTAGCTCCGAAATTTGGTGCGATATCTCTATAATAACACGCGTACACGAACGGTTATCCATATTATCTAAGTTGGTGCGGCATATATTGACGTCATCGAAAGTTGGAGTCCATTGAGCAACGATAGACATAGAAGTGATTTCTTTAAACCGCGCAAGGAGTTTGATTCGAGCCTTAATGATTCTTTTGTTTTTGTTTTCTTATTCATTCATTCAAAACCAAATTCTGTATCCTTGATTTTTCAAAGTAATGGTCACCACCGCTTCTCTTCAAAAGTCAGTAACCTAACAACATACAATTCACTTACGCAACACTCAGCAATGGCGAAATCAAGTAAGTAGTACCCTGCTCTCGCTGCGACGTCAAGGGATGCGAAAGACTTTCAGACATCAGTCGTCCACAAGTGGAATACTTGGGATAACGATATAGCATAGAAGATGTTATTGGATCATGTACATAAAGTAGGGCGGAGAAGATTTGTGGTGTATAAGTCAAAGTACATGGAAGCACAATCGAAGAATATACTAAGCCTTAACTTGGAGAAAGAATTGAAGGTCTTCCCTATCTATGTTGATCGACCAAAAGGAAAAATTGAGCGGCCGACAAGGAAAATGGAGGAAACCGAATGGTTGAGAAAAGGATAAAGTAACCGATGTTTCCCCAAATTCATATTATATCACAATTTCTAAGGACATTAGGTTATTGTATTTGAAAAGAAGCTTAGCTTAGAAAGCTAAAAATAGATATGAGGCTCAGGAGAGCAAGGTAATTGAAAGTTTTGTAGAGGTCAGGAGGACCTAAGAAGGATCATTTTAAAGGAGGAGTTCATACGAATAAGGACATCGAAGTGCTTACCTTGAAATAATGGTGGTGATATGATAACTTAAGAGCATAAGGATTGTGTAAATCCTATCATGAGGAATGTGTAGGTATAGCAAAGAAACCAGATAGATTATACGTGCGATGTAAAAAAAAAAAAAAAAAAAAAAAAAAAAAAAAAAAAAAAAAAGAAAAAAAAAAAAAAAAAAAAAAAAAAAAAAAAAAAAAAAAAAAAAAAAAAAAAAAAAAAAAAAAAAAAAAAAAAAAAAAAAAAAAAAAAAAAAAAAAAAAAAAAAAAAAAAAAAAAAAAAAAAAAAAAAAAAAAAAAAAAAAAAAAAAAAAAAAAAAAAAAAAAAAAAAAAAAAAAAAAAAAAAAAAAAAAAAAAAAAAAAAAAAAAAAAAAAAAAAAAAAAAAAAAAAAAAAAAAAAAAAAAAAAAAAAAAAAAAAAAAAAAAAAAAAAAAAAAAAAAAAAAAAAAAAAAAAAAAAAAAAAAAAAAAAAAAAAAAAAAAAAAAAAAAAAAAAAAAAAAAAAAAAAAAAAAAAAAAAAAAAAAAAAAAAAAAAAAAAAAAAAAAAAAAAAAAAAAAAAAAAAAAAAAAAAAAAAAAAAAAAAAAAAAAAAAAAAAAAAAAAAAAAAAAAAAAAAAAAAAAAAAAAAAAAAAAAAAAAAAAAAAAAAAAAAAAAAAAAAAAAAAAAAAAAAAAAAAAAAAAAAAAAAAAAAAAAAAAAAAAAAAAAAAAAAAAAAAAAAAAAAAAAAAAAAAAAAAAAAAAAAAAAAAAAAAAAAAAAAAAAAAAAAAAAAAAAAAAAAAAAAAAAAAAAAAAAAAAAAAAAAAAAAAAAAAAAAAAAAAAAAAAAAAAAAAAAAAAAAAAAAAAAAAAAAAAAAAAAAAAAAAAAAAAAAAAAAAAAAAAAAAAAAAAAAAAAAAAAAAAAAAAAAAAAAAAAAAAAAAAAAAAAAAAAAAAAAAAAAAAAAAAAAAAAAAAAAAAAAAAAAAAAAAAAAAAAAAAAAAAAAAAAAAAAAAAAAAAAAAAAAAAAAAAAAAAAAAAAAAAAAAAAAAAAAAAAAAAAAAAAAAAAAAAAAAAAAAAAAAAAAAAAAAAAAAAAAAAAAAAAAAAAAAAAAAAAAAAAAAAAAAAAAAAAAAAAAAAAAAAAAAAAAAAAAAAAAAAAAAAAAAAAAAAAAAAAAAAAAAAAAAAAAAAAAAAAAAAAAAAAAAAAAAAAAAAAAAAAAAAAAAAAAAAAAAAAAAAAAAAAAAAAAAAAAAAAAAAAAAAAAAAAAAAAAAAAAAAAAAAAAAAAAAAAAAAAAAAAAAAAAAAAAAAAAAAAAAAAAAAAAAAAAAAAAAAAAAAAAAAAAAAAAAAAAAAAAAAAAAAAAAAAAAAAAAAAAAAAAAAAAAAAAAAAAAAAAAAAAAAAAAAAAAAAAAAAAAAAAAAAAAAAAAAAAAAAAAAAAAAAAAAAAAAAAAAAAAAAAAAAAAAAAAAAAAAAAAAAAAAAAAAAAAAAAAAAAAAAAAAAAAAAAAAAAAAAAAAAAAAAAAAAAAAAAAAGCCCTCAAGGTCAACGGTCGTAGGGAGGTAAGCTAAAACAAGATGAATCTGAGTGAAAAACAATTTGCAACACATGGTTAATCGTCAAGGACCATCGACCCAAGGAGTAGTGCGCCCAAGCAGGGTGAAGGAGAAAACAACATGGAATTGCTAAAGCTAGTAGTGAAAACAGATAAGAAATACGACGCTAGAAGTCAAGGCACATGCTACGACAACGATTAAGGAAGTTGGGCGTTGAACTAAGTTCCAGACAACTAACAAACTCCGTGAAGAGCTAGTTATGGAATGTTTGAACGGAAGGGTGATAAGGATAATTCGCATCTGTGAAGAGTTAGGATCAAAGGATCCGTATCACCATGATCTGATAAGTACCTTTGAGATAACTGCAAGGACTAGCGACTGCTTGTGTGCTGTTCAAGACGACGATTACTCTAGTTGGAGATGGATTAGAGTGACGAAACGGTAAGGAGTATGGTGACCCATAAGAAAACGAAAGGAAAATGGAGGAAACCGAATGGTTGAGAAAAGGATAAAGTAACCGATGTTTCCCCAAATTCATATTATATCACAATTTCTAAGGACATTAGGTTATTGTATTTGAAAAGAAGCTTAGCTTAGAAAGCTAAAAATAGATATGAGGCTCAGGAGAGCAAGGTAATTGAAAGTTTTGTAGAGGTCAGGAGGACCTAAGAAGGATCATTTTAAAGGAGGAGTTCATACGAATAAGGACATCGAAGTGCTTACCTTGAAATAATGGTGGTGATATGATAACTTAAGAGCATAAGGATTGTGTAAATCCTATCATGAGGAATGTGTAGGTATAGCAAAGAAACCAGATAGATTATACGTGCGATGTAAAAAAAAAAAAAAAAAAAAAAAAAAAAAAAAAAAAAAAAAAGAAAAAAAAAAAAAAAAAAAAAAAAAAAAAAAAAAAAAAAAAAAAAAAAAAAAAAAAAAAAAAAAAAAAAAAAAAAAAAAAAAAAAAAAAAAAAAAAAAAAAAAAAAAAAAAAAAAAAAAAAAAAAAAAAAAAAAAAAAAAAAAAAAAAAAAAAAAAAAAAAAAAAAAAAAAAAAAAAAAAAAAAAAAAAAAAAAAAAAAAAAAAAAAAAAAAAAAAAAAAAAAAAAAAAAAAAAAAAAAAAAAAAAAAAAAAAAAAAAAAAAAAAAAAAAAAAAAAAAAAAAAAAAAAAAAAAAAAAAAAAAAAAAAAAAAAAAAAAAAAAAAAAAAAAAAAAAAAAAAAAAAAAAAAAAAAAAAAAAAAAAAAAAAAAAAAAAAAAAAAAAAAAAAAAAAAAAAAAAAAAAAAAAAAAAAAAAAAAAAAAAAAAAAAAAAAAAAAAAAAAAAAAAAAAAAAAAAAAAAAAAAAAAAAAAAAAAAAAAAAAAAAAAAAAAAAAAAAAAAAAAAAAAAAAAAAAAAAAAAAAAAAAAAAAAAAAAAAAAAAAAAAAAAAAAAAAAAAAAAAAAAAAAAAAAAAAAAAAAAAAAAAAAAAAAAAAAAAAAAAAAAAAAAAAAAAAAAAAAAAAAAAAAAAAAAAAAAAAAAAAAAAAAAAAAAAAAAAAAAAAAAAAAAAAAAAAAAAAAAAAAAAAAAAAAAAAAAAAAAAAAAAAAAAAAAAAAAAAAAAAAAAAAAAAAAAAAAAAAAAAAAAAAAAAAAAAAAAAAAAAAAAAAAAAAAAAAAAAAAAAAAAAAAAAAAAAAAAAAAAAAAAAAAAAAAAAAAAAAAAAAAAAAAAAAAAAAAAAAAAAAAAAAAAAAAAAAAAAAAAAAAAAAAAAAAAAAAAAAAAAAAAAAAAAAAAAAAAAAAAAAAAAAAAAAAAAAAAAAAAAAAAAAAAAAAAAAAAAAAAAAAAAAAAAAAAAAAAAAAAAAAAAAAAAAAAAAAAAAAAAAAAAAAAAAAAAAAAAAAAAAAAAAAAAAAAAAAAAAAAAAAAAAAAAAAAAAAAAAAAAAAAAAAAAAAAAAAAAAAAAAAAAAAAAAAAAAAAAAAAAAAAAAAAAAAAAAAAAAAAAAAAAAAAAAAAAAAAAAAAAGCAAGAGAAATTGGTAACGATGCGACTTAGCGAATAACGAAAAAGGTGACTCTAGGAAGAATGAGGACGAAGCTGGAAGACAAAGGTGAGTATGAGGAGTAAGATAGAACTATCGTCAACAAATTCATGATTTCCTTGCACGCTATAAAACAACAAAGACAACACTATAAAACCCTAAAATGAGAAACTACGAAGATGTACCCTTGCAATTTTAGTGCAACTTGGCACCCCAGTTAGTATCACCTTTGTTAAAAGGGTAATCCCTTAGCAAGTGATTAGTCACAAACGAAGCCAATATTTTCAAGAAGCGGCAAGCGTGTCCGACGTCAAACCAAAGCAGGATGAAGGTAGGCGAGGAGCTATTGGAACGATTCTTTAATCGGGGTAGAAGACGATAAAGGAAAGCATGCAAAGCAACAATGGAAAGGAATAGCCACCAACGTTCGACATTCCAACGTTTCTTACTATTTTATCATAACTCACGTTACGAACCGTTTGTTCATTTTACACCTCCGTATTGATATTCTTATTATCATCCCATTACTTAGTATTGACCTAGGCAAGGATGACAGCCCGCAACGATTACATGCGATTAATCTCCAGTCATCTCAAGAGGTGAGCGACATTCGTAACCTTTCTCTTTTTCGAAGTTTCTAATCAAGAGGAATTTTAGGGAACCGAGGAATGGATGCCCCAACCCTAGAGTTGGAAGCTCACAAGAAACCAAGAATCGTGATGAAACCTTGTTTGACTTTCACACATTTTATGTCTCCGTGTAGACACTCATACTGTTGGTTTATCCATTTTTTTTACTACCGTATGAACGATCGAACTTCGAGGACGAAGTTTCAGTTAAGGGGGTAATGATGTAACAACCCTCAATTTCCGACTAGGACAATTTACTTAGACTTATCTAGGTATCTATCCCTAGAGGTTTATTAAGAGAATTGACCTTCTAGACATTTCGGCATGGTGATAATTGCCCTCTAGTTCAATGAAGTATTGTAGGTGACTAGCTATCTTATAAATGCCATGAACAATAACTATACTCATTCAACACAATCTCAAGCTATAAACTAGTTCTAATTGAACTTGACAAAAGGTCAGCGAACCAAAAACTTTATTTCGAGAAGTTAAGTTATATAAATAATAATGCGAGTCTCACAAGTTGAGATATCAATCAATAAATCTTACAAAATTGTCCAACAACTTAATCACCAAGCCAATTAAGGTTGATATGGTCATGAAAATAAAATGACGATCTCAAAAATATACTTATAAACCAATATGCACATAAAGGTGCTTGAATAATAATAATAAGTATATATATATGTCCAATATAAATACTAGTTCATGACAAGAGTTAAGAAACAAATTTAAAACACATAAATGTATATACATACATACATATACACGGCCACACATATACATACATATGTACATAATTATATCCTAAATATACATACATACATATACACACACATATACATACATACATATACACACACATATACATACATACATATACATACATATACATACATACATATACACACACATATACATACATACATATACACACACATATACATACATACATATACACACATATACATACATACATATACACACACATATACATACATACATATACACACATATACATACATACATATACACACACATATACATACATACATATACACACACATATACATACATACATATACATACATATACATACATACATATACACACACATATACATACATACATATACACACATATACATACATACATATACACACACATATACATACATACATATACACACATATACATACATACATATACACACACATATACATACATACATATAACACACATATACATACATACATATACACACACATATACATTCTTGATTTCTTTGTTATATACACTTGATGAAGGCAAAGTTGATAGGATCTTTCTCCTCATGCATATGCATGTCGAAATCTATGAGAAAGATCCAAGGATTCAACAAATTTAAGACCCAAAAGTGTTGTTATAGATTAGTAGCTTTTAAAGTGATTTTCCTTTTTATAGATCTATATGTTTTTGTGTATTTTGATGAATATATTTCTGAGATTTTTCATAAAAATATGTTTTCATGTTGATGGATTAAAGATGGATAAAGATTTGTTAAGAGATTTGTTCATGAAATGGCTAGATGATTGCATACATGTAAAAGTAGCACTAGAATATTTAAAGATCTTAATGAAAATCATATAATCTTGGATAAAAATCAAAAGAGAACTGATATAATGATGAATTTGTGTTAAAGGAAGTTAAAAGAATAAAATATAAAAATGAGAGCATGTGAGATAGTGTAAATATTAAGCAATCTAATGCATTGGTTGATTTTTAGGTTGGTCAGATTCTGGTCAGAATCTGACTTCGGATTTGATATAGATAAAACACACTTATTTTGGACGATTCAGTAGTTTAAGTCAAAACAAAAGTTGTAGATAAATGAGTCAGGGTTTAGTACCAACTGGAATCACTTAAAAATACTGAACGAAACGAAAGATATGATTTTTCTACCAAAAGTGGTCAAAACTGGATTTTTGTCTTAATGTTGAGTCAACTTTGACGATTTTTAATTTCTTAACTAATAGGTTTCAGAAGTTTAAACCTGGTGGGAACTGAGTTCAAAGTGTCCCTAATGTAAAATAAAATTGGGGGATTTTTCTTAAATGTTCATCATCGAAATCTTTTATAAAATATTTCGGGTCGCATAGCAGCAAGCATTCTGACCAACTTTGGTTTTGTAATTTTTAGAGGTAGTAAACAATGTCTAAAAATTTAGCAAAAATTCACATAAATATAGGACACATATATGTCTCTGTATAAAAATCACCAACGTCCAAATAATTCAACTTAACCAAGAATGACTACCCAACATTTTATGAAAATAAGTGTTAAAACAGAAAATTCCAAGTAAAAGTTCTTCACAACAAAATAAGCTAAAAGTCACTAGATTACTACTTTAACCAACTCCAACAATTTCATAACAAAAAGTATTATAAACCTACTGAGAATATTTCAAATAAAAGTTATAAAACTTAACTTGGTTATTAAATGGCAAAGGCAAGCCTACAAATCACTAATTCGGTTCATATAAGCACTAACCGAAAGCTTTAATTCGCACTTATCACACCACCACCACGATCACGACTTAAGACACCAAAATATAATGAACATTCTGTAAATAATGGAATAAGGATGAAAATCCATTTTGAAGCACTTTAATTGCTTGAGAAATGAGGCTAAAATCACCATTTCGGTAAACGATTTTTAATCATAAAACCCTCAAAATAAGCAAGACACAAGAGAGGTTGAATTGATATGATTTTTGTATGGATAAAAGTTGCCTAAAAGGCCTGAGATTTTGACCAAAATGTTTAGAGATGATTTCTAAGAATTTCCATGAATTATTGAATTTAAATAGTAATTAAAAAGACATAAAAATCCATAGATAAATTATGTAAATCAAGAATGAAGTTAAATCATCTTAACCATTGATAAAAATAACTAAAACCTACTGGAGAAAAATAGTTAAAAGGCAAGAGACATGTGTTACATAATTTAAAGATAAATCATAGAGTAAAAATAATTAATCAAAAATTATCATTAAAATAAATGGAAAATACACAAATAAAAGTATAAATCATGAAATTATAAATTTAGGAGCATATATATCAGAAGATAATTCAAATGAAATTATCCATAATTTATAAAGGCAATTATGACACTTAAAAGTATTTTTAAGGAATTATTTAATTAATAAATCAATAAAATGAATAAATAATTAAATAAATAATATTAAATTAAATATATAATTACAAATCAGAAAATATACATAAAATATTAATATTATAAGACCACTAATGTCAAATGTTATTACTAAGCAAAGTATACAATGGAAATCATATAAACCAAATCCAAATTACCGAAATTCCAATAAACATACAAAAACGTATAATGAGAAAACGACTCTTACCACCAATCTTTACAACCAAAAAGATGTGAATACTAGCAATACACTTGGATCCCATAATTGATAACAACATAATAAAAGTGGCATTTCTTAGTGATGGCTTAAGATAGGAACTTACGTATATTAGTCCTATCGTAGGGATAGTCTTGGCTTGAAGTGTGATTGAGGAATATGATGGATATATGGTCAAGGAGGAGATAGATGGGAAGTACCCATTTTGGATAAGTGAATATAATATGCGGCATATCAAGGTGAGTCATAGCCCCCTTTCAAACTCTTTTATATGTTTTACATTCGGGGTGAAAAGCATGATAAATAAAATGGCTTTATATATACGAAATGATTCTTGAAAGAATGATTATGAAATGGGATATTGTATGTTCAATGTGTTATATGTTATGCGATGAGCTTGAGTTCTGTCAAACTGAGATACTTCAGTACACTACTATTAACTCCGATAGTGGAGGCCTGTAGTTAGAGGGTTGCGCAACTAGAGTCGTCCACTCACCCACTAAATAGGTAACGGTGGAATGTTTGGTCTGCCTTGGTGGCCACCTTCATTGCCAGTCCGACCCGAGCGGTGCTCTAACTATCTTATTATATTATTGGTCGTCTCCATGGCACGACCCCAATTGTGATTAAAGCACTTGATTGACAGCTTGTGCTCTGAAATGAAATATTATGTTGTTGGGACATGTAAAATGGTCGTAGTAGTGGCTCAAGCATATACTCATCGAATTATGCCTTTTGGCGGAATGGAAATTATTGATTGAACATACGGTTTGGGTATTGGACCTTATATGGAATCTTGGAAGTTATTGAATTTGGCAATATTGAAGTATTGACGACCAATGGTTTTGGTATGATGAGTGATTAATCGATTGATATATTTTTCTCTCACGATAAATGAGACAAATGAAAACTTTATAATTTACCATGGATTTTCTCAACTATTTTGAAATGAAATATTATGTTGTTGGGACATGTAAAATGGTCGTAGTAGTGGCTCAAGCATATACTCATCGAATTATGCCTTTTGGCGGAATGGAAATTAATATTACTGTGGATGGAAATTATTGATTGAACATACGGTTTGGGTATTGGACCTTATATGGAATCTTGGAAGTTATTGAATTTGGCAATATTGAAGTATTGACGACCAATGGTCTTGGTATGATGAGTGATTAATCGATTGATATATTTTTCTCTCACGATAAATGAGACAAATGAAAACTTTATAATTTACCATGGATTTTCTCAACTATTTTGAAATGGATATGTAATGAGATTTACTTGCAAACCTATGCACTCACCAACTACGTTTTGTAGTTGACACTTTTTCTTCATGCTTTTCAGGAATTAGCGTAAGCTTTGAGGAGTTATATGCATCATGATTGTTGCATTGCATTTTGGAGTCAAAGATTAAACCTTGTGACGGGCAATGGAATCCGCCCTGATCATTTTAGTATATCATCTCATGTATTTGTTATTTGTTTCGTGGACCCAATATCCAAGTATGGTAGACGTATTGTACTTGGGAATTGGTTCACATGCTTGTGCATTGTAAAATTATTTTTATTCAATAACGCTATGGTGAATGTTATCTGTTATCCTTTGTTTTGAATACTCGACTTTCTGTACATCTCAACGTTCCGCCATAGTTGGGGTGTTACATTCATGTTGCAAGTTGTACATCCAATGTTCCGCCATAGTTGGGGTGTTACATCGGTCAAGGACTGGTATGTGAAATATCATTTTTTCGGTGGTATTCTAATATTATATAATATATATATATATATATATATATATATATATATATATATATATATATATATATATATATATATATATATATATATATATATATATATATATATATATATATATATATATATATATATATATATATATATATATATATATATATATATATATATATATATATATATATATATATATATATATATATATATATATATATATATATATATATATATATATATATATATATATATATATATATATATATATATATATATATATATATATATATATATATATATATATATATATATATATATATATATATATATATATATATATATATATATATATATATATATATATATATATATATATATATATATATATATATATATATATATATATATATATATATATATATATATATATATATATATATATATATATATATATATATATATATATATATATATATATATATATATATATATATATATATATATATATATATATATATATATATATATATATATATATATATATATATATATATATATATATATATATATATATATATATATATATATATATATATATATATATATATATATATATATATATATATATATATATATATATATATATATATATATATATATATATATATATATATATATATATATATATATATATATATATATATATATATATATATATATATATATATATATATATATATATATATATATATATATATATATATATATATATATATATATATATATATATATATATATATATATATATATATATATATATATATATATATATATATATATATATATATATATATATATATATATATATATATATATATATATATATATATATATATATATATATATATATATATATATATATATATATATATATATATATATATATATATATATATATATATATATATATATATATATATATATATATATATATATATATATATATATATATATATATATATATATATATATATATATATATATATATATATATATATATATATATATATATATATATATATATATATATATATATATATATATATATATATATATATATATATATATATATATATATATATATATATATATATATATATATATATATATATATATATATATATATATATATATATATATATATATATATATATATATATATATATATATATATATATATATATATATATATATATATATATATATATATATATATATATATATATATATATATATATATATATATATATATATATATATATATATATATATAAATTAATGCATTTAAAACTTCATCTAATAACAAAATGATACAATATATATATATATATATATATATATATATATATATATATATAAAACACTCGAACTGAAAAACAGAATTCAAGTTACTGAAAAACAGACTTCAGCAAACAGAAAACAGAAGTCCAAAAACAGAAAACAGAACGTCTACATGGAACTGAAAAACAGAATTGCAGATTACATTGTGCACCAAACAATGTTTTTGTTATTGGGATCTCTCTGCTCTCCCCATTCCCATGCCATATCTTTATTCGATCTTTTACTCGCATCAGATGACATTGTATTAGTGTTTGAAGGGTTTACAGATGCGTGAGAAGATGGAGTTGTTGAACCATTGTTACCGGTCATAATCAACCCTACTGCCTACCAAAAACAAATTGCAATTATACAATAATAAATAAAAAAAAAAAAATAAAAATTAAAAAAAAAAAAAAAAAAAAAAAAAAAAAAAAAAAAAAAAAAAAAAAAAAAAAAAAAAAAAAAAAAAAAAAAAAAAAAAAAAAAAAAAAAAAAAAAAAAAAAAAAAAAAAAAAAAAAAAAAAAAAAAAAAAAAAAAAAAAAAAAAAAAAAAAAAAAAAAAAAAAAAAAAAAAAAAAAAAAAAAAAAAAAAAAAAAAAAAAAAAAAAAAAAAAAAAAAAAAAAAAAAAAAAAAAAAAAAAAAAAAAAAAAAAAAAAAAAAAAAAAAAAAAAAAAAAAAAAAAAAAAAAAAAAAAAAAAAAAAAAAAAAAAAAAAAAAAAAAAAAAAAAAAAAAAAAAAAAAAAAAAAAAAAAAAAAAAAAAAAAAAAAAAAAAAAAAAAAAAAAAAAAAAAAAAAAAAAAAAAAAAAAAAAAAAAAAAAAAAAAAAAAAAAAAAAAAAAAAAAAAAAAAAAAAAAAAAAAAAAAAAAAAAAAAAAAAAAAAAAAAAAAAAAAAAAAAAAAAAAAAAAAAAAAAAAAAAAAAAAAAAAAAAAAAAAAAAAAAAAAAAAAAAAAAAAAAAAAAAAAAAAAAAAAAAAAAAAAAAAAAAAAAAAAAAAAAAAAAAAAAAAAAAAAAAAAAAAAAAAAAAAAAAAAAAAAAAAAAAAAAAAAAAAAAAAAAAAAAAAAAAAAAAAAAAAAAAAAAAAAAAAAAAAAAAAAAAAAAAAAAAAAAAAAAAAAAAAAAAAAAAAAAAAAAAAAAAAAAAAAAAAAAAAAAAAAAAAAAAAAAAAAAAAAAAAAAAAAAAAAAAAAAAAAAAAAAAAAAAAAAAAAAAAAAAAAAAAAAAAAAAAAAAAAAAAAAAAAAAAAAAAAAAAAAAAAAAAAAAAAAAAAAAAAAAAAAAAAAAAAAAAAAAAAAAAAAAAAAAAAAAAAAAAAAAAAAAAAAAAAAAAAAAAAAAAAAAAAAAAAAAAAAAAAAAAAAAAAAAAAAAAAAAAAAAAAAAAAAAAAAAAAAAAAAAAAAAAAAAAAAAAAAAAAAAAAAAAAAAAAAAAAAAAAAAAAAAAAAAAAAAAAAAAAAAAAAAAAAAAAAAAAAAAAAAAAAAAAAAAAAAAAAAAAAAAAAAAAAAAAAAAAAAAAAAAAAAAAAAAAAAAAAAAAAAAAAAAAAAAAAAAAAAAAAAAAAAAAAAAAAAAAAAAAAAAAAAAAAAAAAAAAAAAAAAAAAAAAAAAAAAAAAAAAAAAAAAAAAAAAAAAAAAAAAAAAAAAAAAAAAAAAAAAAAAAAAAAAAAAAAAAAAAAAAAAAAAAAAAAAAAAAAAAAAAAAAAAAAAAAAAAAAAAAAAAAAAAAAAAAAAAAAAAAAAAAAAAAAAAAAAAAAAAAAAAAAAAAAAAAAAAAAAAAAAAAAAAAAAAAAAAAAAAAAAAAAAAAAAAAAAAAAAAAAAAAAAAAAAAAAAAAAAAAAAAAAAAAAAAAAAAAAAAAAAAAAAAAAAAAAAAAAAAAAAAAAAAAAAAAAAAAAAAAAAAAAAAAAAAAAAAAAAAAAAAAAAAAAAAAAAAAAAAAAAAAAAAAAAAAAAAAAAAAAAAAAAAAAAAAAAAAAAAAAAAAAAAAAAAAAAAAAAAAAAAAAAAAAAAAAAAAAAAAAAAAAAAAAAAAAAAAAAAAAAAAAAAAAAAAAAAACAGTTTGTGTCTTCATCAGCTTGAGTATAGAAACATTGCTCTGAAGGAGAGCTTTCCATATCCATTACATACACATTCCCTCTTCTGGGAGCAATCAATACTACCTTCCAGTCCTTGTTGAATACGATACCCATGAGCAATATTGAACAAAACTTGATAGCCATCATCACAGAGTTGGCTTACACTGATCAGGTTATATTTCAAACCATTCACATATGCAACTCATCTGAATTTGACTTGTCCATTGTTCAGAACACCATATCCCTTAGTTTTTCCACAACCATCATTTCCAAAAGTAATGGAGGGTCCATCAGAAATTTGAACTCCTCCAGCAGGGTCTTACATCCGGTCATTGTCCTGCCAGCTGCACTGTCAAGATACCAAATATATATCTTTCGATCGCCATGCACATCCATCAGATAGATTAGTCAGATTTTGGAACCCATCCACTGATGGGTTCACTAAACCCTCCCTTATGAGTCCCTGGTATCTGTTGAGTTCACTTTCTTGAATTATAGATTTCTCTGCAAATTTAACTGGAACTGACAGTTTTGAAACCTTTTTCTTTTTCTTCTCAACTGGAGAAGCATTTTTATCCTTTTTGGAAAAAGGTTTGGAATTTTGTTTAGGGTCAGATGAAGTGCCCTCAAAATTGTTTATTCTTGCATTACAACTTTGAACCTGACGATCCAGTAATTGAAACTGGCTCTCCAACCTTAACAAAATATCTTCAGATGAAACCTGAGCCTTTCCAGTTGACTGGATTCTAGGCTTAGGTGAGGATTTTTTTTCTTAGGAACTGAAGGTTCCTTTGAAGCAAACTGAGGTAAAGGTTTCTTTTGATTGACCTTTTTAACTAGATCAGTCATCTATGATGCTCCAGTCTTAACCTCTGGAGATTGAACTGGTAGAACACTGGAACTGGAGGTGGCAGGCTCATCATAGATTGTGTTAGGCCTGACCTCCTTTGGTAAATGGTCAATAACAGTAATTAATGATGCAACATGGGTATTTCCATCCATATAGGCACGTTTCTGGGTTGGAAATTGGTTAACTACTGCATCAAATGGCTTTTTGGTTTCTAACCATGATTTAATAACCTGTTTTTCCTTTTCCAAAATAATTTCCAGTTCTTGTTTTTCCTGGATCAGTTGTTCAGTTACCAAGACTTGTGTTTGAAAAGCCAGTTCAATGTCTTGAAGTTCTTTTAATTTTGATCTTAAAGAAGAAAGTTCAGAAGAATCTGCTTCTAAACCATTTACACTGTTAGATCTGACACTTTCAACAAAAATTAAATCAGAATTAAGAGCTTTAGCTATGTCCAATTTTAGTTCTGGGTCAGTTTCAGTATCATAATCACTGACCATTTTTATCACTATCCTTTGAGCCTGATTTTCTTCAGTGTATCTGAAGGCTCCATATAAGGTTGATAGAGTGTGAGAATGTAGAGTTTTACCTTGTCTTAAGACCAGGATCATGTGAGACCATTTAGTGGGTAAAATATCACAAAATTTCTCTAGAAGTATATCCTTGTCTTTCTCAACCCCCAGTCCTCTCAACTGGATTATAATGCTCATACATCTGGTGTAAGTACCAGTGACAGACTCATTGGGGAGACCAAAAAATGACTCATACTTCTTTTTTAAGGAGACCTTTCTGGTGACAATTATGTCATCACCTCCTTCATACTGGTTTACCAGTTCATCCCACATGGATTTAGCACTGGGATAAAGAACTAGTGTGGGAATTAGGGTTTCTGGAACAGCCCCGAGGATCATGTTTTTGAGAATGGTATTTAAATTTACCAATCTCCTCTCCTCTTCAGACCAATGTTCCTCCCTCTTTTCCCTTCCCCTTCTAGATCCAGTTGGATCAAGTAGAGGATTGAGAGGAGATGTGGGAATATAAGGTCCTTCATTTAAATTTTTCATCATATTCCACTCAATTCCAGTAACATGGAGTATCATCCTAGCTTTCCACGTCCCAAATTCATCACCGTTCCCACTGAATTTAGGAACAGGATTGTTTGAGTAGTGCACATGCACATGTGGAGAAGCAGGAGTATGAGGTGGTGGGGGATTAGGATTAACAATAGGTAGTTCATTGATCATTTGAATTAACATTAGGGTCAGGTCCAAGATTGAAACCTCCTTGTGTATTTTCTGGGTTGGCCATCAAAAAAATGCAGATCTAGGTAAGTATATTAACCGTCTGCTCTGATACCACTTGTAAGTCCCCTCACTAATAGTTTAACCCACTAGAGTAAAATACAACAAGTCAAGTATGCACTAGAATGGACTAGTATTACTTCGAATATAAATACAAGAATATAAAGAAAGTAATACAAGACTTAATGCAATAAATAATTAAATAGGTGGAACACAATGTAATTTTCAAGTGTATTTTATTTATGATGTTTAAATAAAATACAAGGTTGTTGCGGAACCAAGATATTACAAGAATGTAAATATCCTAACAACCTATGAATTACAAATGATCTATATTTGCTAAATATTCTCCTTAGATCAAAATACTTAAAGTTGTGAAGTATTCCTGTTTAGATCGAGAGTATTTAGACAAATTCACCAAATTGCTAAAAAGTAATTTTGAAGAGGAAATGACTTGGTATTTATAGGCAAATAAATTCAACAGTGAATTTATTATGTCGTACAAATATGGTTGCATGCATTTAAGGAAACAACTTTAATTCCTTAAATGCATTGGTTAAAGTACAAGGATAAAGTCTCATTGATGTGACTTGTCATCCTCTTAACCAACCACCTTTACACGCGCTGTACTTTTAATAATAAACAAATAGATTGTTCATATAAAAGCGCGTAAAGGCAAAAGTCAATTTCCTCGTAATCAGTGCTCAGACTTGTAAGGTCTGGAACACTGATAAAGCTCCAGTCGTTGATCAGATAAGACTTCCAGTGGGCTCCACCATTTGTCAGTCTTCTTTCTTCAGACTTCAGTCTTTGACTTCAGTGAGAATGTCTTCAGTGGAATTGATCTGGACTGGAGTGAAGTCCAGTGAGCTGAAATCTGGTGGACTCCAGATTTCCTATACAAGTAAGATGCTCACTGGTCTTCTATTATTTCTGGACAAATCTTCAGTGGAGCTCCAGTCTTCAAGTCTGGAGTGGTCCGGTGAAACTGGACCTAACAAAGATATTCTAATATACGATCATAATAATGAAACAGTCATTATTATGATTATATATTACAATAACTTGAGTTAAATTCGTTAAACATTTCCATATGCTACTATAAAGCATCATATATCAAGTAGTCAGGTAAAAATTATAACAAGTAGGATTATGCAGATGATGTTTCTAAATAGGGTTATAGTCTAGGTCCATCAATTTGCAACCTAGTTCACTATAACTTGTGCTCTGATACCAATCTGTCACACCCGGTCCTAGACGAGGCGCGACGTACATGGATTCACAACACAAGGTATACTGAACGACACAAAACGTTTTCGTTTTTAAAATACATTTATACCAAAACATTGTTCACAAATTTATATTACAATTTATGAAATATGTATTATTCTTGAAAACATTTATTTAAATAGTAGCCTGAGACTTTAGCAAATTGACAAGTCAGTCCTAAAGCCTGTGGGTGGTCCATGGTTCATCATGTTGTATGCAGCGGAAAAATGTCCCATGTATAGAGTATCATCTAATCACCTGAGAATACATGCTAAAATGTGTCAACATAAAGTTGGTGAGTTCCATAAGTTTTTCATATAGAAAATATAGTTTCACGATATACAGAGTTCAGTATGACCATTGCCTTACCGCAATGTCAAGTAGTTATGATACAATATAAAGCAAAGAGTATCATAGGTTTTTAATAGAAATATAGAGTATGAACCACAAGATTTAGAGTAACTATTTGATCACACAATGGATCAAATAGAATACAAGAGTTCAGTATGACCATTGCCTTACCGCAATGTCAAGTAGTTATGATACAATATAAAGCAAAGAGTATCATAGGTTTTTAATAGAAATATAGAGTATGAACCACAAGATTTAGAGTAACTATTTGATCACACAATGGATCAAATAGAATATAAGAGTAGATACTGTATACATCAAGTTCTAAGCTCATGAACCGAAACTAGACAAGTGTGTATTTATTTGCCTCCGGAGTAGGTACCTTATTCAGGGTACTCTAAGTTTTCCAGATATATATACATCCGTTTAACCAGTTGGCATGACCAACCCGGATGGGGGTGCCTACCCCAATAGTACTATTCAATATACCCACGTTTATGTTTCCATAATTAATCGTTCATGATAGAGGACTTTGAGTGAACAGAGCAACTTAGAATAAACCATATATACATTTCTGGAATACTTGTGTTCATCATAACAGTAAAGAGTTTGTATTTTACCCAAAGGTAAAATAAAGTGGAGTTACAAAATATATAATATATTATATAACTTTGTAAATATACATATAAGCATAACAAGTAGTTTTTAGGCATGTATCTCAGTCCCCAAATAAATATAAAAATAATTTGAAAAGGGGAGTATGGAGACTCACATAGTATATCATATAGTTTTGCAAATATCCTTCAAAGTTTCATACATATAAGTATAGCAAATAGTTTTTATGCATGTATCTCAGTCCCTGAATAAATTGTATAAATAACTGAAAAGGGAAATAATAGAAACTCACCTCAAAGTAGAGCAAATCCAAGTACTAGTACAAGTACACGCACTAATAAGTTCACACGTGATTCAACGTTCAAGCTTATTCCAACCTAAGATCATCAAATATATTTCAAAAATCTATGCTCTAATTGAGAGGCTTCTTAGTGTAGATACAAAGTGTTTCAAGACCTAACCCTTTCACAACATCTAATACTATATCTTAATAGTATTCATGAATTTTTACAGAATTTTCCAATATCTCTATCTTGTTCAAAAGATCACCTAAATTCAGTTTATCGGTTTTCGTCCAAATTCTGACCCTTTCAGTAAAACATCATTTTTAGCAAAGAAGAAGACTAGATACAATAAAACTTTGTTCTGATCGAATTTAGTATACACATAGGCCTTTCCATAAAGTTAAGATTCAATTGATTTCGACTTAAAACGAATGAGATATGACATTTACAATATGACTGAAACAGTAATCACAAAAATCAGTTTTGACCACTTTTCTTTAAAAGTTAATAACTTGAGATTTCCTCGGTGTTTTTACTTGATTCTAGTGGGAGGATAAAGTAGACACATAAAACTAAATATTTTGTTTAGCACTGAACAACTAGATCATTTTGTATCTATGCGTTTTCTCCCTTCCAAGTCAGATTACAGATTCTGTTCAGAATCAGTTTTTAACAAAACTAGTTCATACGTGATCTTTTGTATTCAATAAGTTTAAGAACCATAAAAGAGGCTTACCAAACTGAGATTATAGATAATGTAAGTTGTTGATATTGGTCTCCTTGAAGCTTTAAAACTCTTTTCCAATTGATTGAAGAATAAGGGATTAAACTTGCTAGCAAAATCGCTTGATTTTCTTTCAAAACTTGAAGTTGATCATTATGAAACTAGTGTTATTGTTCTTGGAGCTTTTAAGTCCGGTTTTTGTGATGAAAAATGAAGTGATTTTCATGCCTTAACATCTTATTAACATTAATTTAATTGTAGGAAAATTAGGTGAGAAATTAGGTACTAAAAAGACAATTATGAGTTGTTTAGTTAAGTTAGTGTGTTAGGTACTTGTCTCCCACTAAATTCGTGGCTTATCTGATCACTATGAGTAGGATCAATGATTAAAATCATATTTATAGTTGTAGATATTTCTCTCCTCTTTCCGTAGACAGCTTACTCGTCAAAAACGGATATCGGACGAAGAAGTTATAGTCAAAACATTACAAGCAACGTTAATTCATAATTTTTAGTGCATTTAAAGTTATATTTAGATTTGGACATATTGATTAGTATAATATACACCCATATAATGTTATGTCGGCCTTTGTCTCATTAATACCATTATTAGATAGCCACCGACACTGTTTGAAACCGTATATATATATACATGTATATCATATATATATATATATATACATGTATATATATATATACATGTATATATACATGTATAGTGGCCATATATATATATATATATATATATATATATTATATATACGTATTTTATAATTCTAAAGTATGTTGATATATATATATATATATATATATATATATATATATATATATATATATATATATATATATATATATATATATATATATATATATATATATATATATATATATATATATATATATATATATATATATATATATATATATATATATATATATATATATATATATATATATATATATATATATATATATATATATATATATATATATATATATATATATATATATATATATATATATATATATATATATATATATATATATATATATATATATATATATATATATATATATATATATATATATATATATATATATATATATATATATATATATATATATATATATATATATATATATATATATATATATATATATATATATATATATATATATATATATATATATATATATATATATATATATATATATATATATATATATATATATATATATATATATATATATATATATATATATATATATATATATATATATATATATATATATATATATATATATATATATATATATATATATATATATATATATATATATATATATATATATATATATATATATATATATATATATATATATATATATATATATATATATATATATATATATATATATATATATATATATATATATATATATATATATATATATATATATATATATATATATATATATATATATATATATATATATATATATATATATATATATATATATATATATATATATATATATATATATATATATATATATATATATATATATATATATATATATATATATATATATATATATATATATATATATATATATATATATATATATATATATATATATATATATATATATATATATATATATATATATATATATATATATATATATATATATATATATATATATATATATATATATATATATATATATATATATATATATATATATATATATATATATATATATATATATATATATATATATATATATATATATATATATATATATATATATATATATATATATATATATATATATATATATATATATATATATATATATATATATATATATATATATATATATATATATATATATATATATATATATATATATATATATATATATATATATATATATATATATATATATATATATATATATATATATATATATATATATATATATATATATATATATATATATATATATATATATATATATATATATATATATATCTTTACCAAAGTATACGTGTGTAAAGATGGTTGGATAAAAGGATACATAGTCATATTGATGTGACTTTATCCTTATTCTTTATCCAATACATTTAATGTTCTTGTCGGATCATTAAATGTATGCAACCATATTTGTACGGCACAAAATTCACTGGTGAATTTTGTTGCCTATAAATACAAAGTCATTTCCTTGAGTTAAATACTTTTTAAGCATACACTTTGCATGAAAGTGAATTTGTCTAAAATACTCTCGATCTTAAACAGGGATACTTCACAACTTTAAGTATCTTGATCCTAAAGAGCTATTTGACAAATATAGATCATTTGTAACTCATAGGTTGTTAGGATACATACTTCATTGTATTATCTTGATTCCGCAACAACCTTGTATTTTATTTAAACATCAATAAATAAAGTACCCATGAAAAATACATAATGTTCCACTTTACTTGTTTATTGCTTTAAGTCTTGTATTACTTTGTTTATATATCTTGCATATTTATTTACAAGTAATACTAGTCCAAATCTAGTGCTTATTAGACTTGTTGTATTTTACACATTCTAGGTTAACCATCCCGAACTTAAAGGGACTCACAATTGGTATCAGAGCAGAAGGCTAATCATTGCCTAGATCTGTTTCTTGATGGCTAACCAAGAAAATACACAAGGTTTTAGTCTTGGTCCCGATCCTAATGCAAATTTCAATGATCAAAATGAACCACAAAATGTTAATAACACTAATCCACCTCCTCCTCCTACTCCTGCTTCTCCACACGTGCATGTGCACTACTCAAATAATCCTGTTCCTAAATTTAGTGGGAACAGCGATGAATTTGGTACGTGGAAGGCTAGGATGGTTTTGCATGTCACTGGTATTGAGAGGAACATGATGAAGATTTTAAACGAAGGACCTTATGTGCCTACATCACCTCTCAATCCGCTTCTTGATCCTTCTGGATCTAGAAGGGGAAGGGAAAAGAGGGAGGAACATTGGTCAGAAGAGGAGAGGAGATTGGTGAATCTAGACACCCTCCTTAAAAACATGATCCTCGGGGCTGTTCCAGAAACCCTCATTCCCACACTAGTTCTTTTTCCTAGTGCCAAAACCATGTGGGATGAGCTTCTTAACCAACATGAAGGAGGAGATGACACCATTGTCACCAGAAAGGTCTCCTTAAACAAGAGGTATGAGTCTTTTTTTGCTCAACCTAACGAGTCTCTCACTGGTACTTACACCAGATTTATGAGTATCATAAACCAATTGAGAGGTCTTGGGGTTGAGAAGGACAAGAATATACTTCTGGAGAAATTCTGTGACATTCTTCCCACCAAATGGTCTCATATGATCCTGGTCTTACGACAAGGAAAAACTCTGCACACACACACTCTCTCAACTCTTTATGGAGCTTTCAGGTACATTGAAGAAAATCAAGCTCAGAGAGTGGTTGCAGAACAAGATGCCTACAACCATGCATCCAGTACTCCTAATGTGGTCAGTCATACTGAACCACAAGGTACAGCACTGATATCTTCTGAGAATGTATTTTCTATGAAGAAGATGGTGTCTGAACTAATGGATTCTGGAGAAACCAGTCAAGTCTCTCCAGACTGTTGTGATGAAACTGAAGATGATGACCTTGTTGCAATGATTGCTAAAACGTTTAACCGTTTCAAAGCAAGAGCAAATAGGCCATCTGGACAAATTGCATCCAGTTCTTCCACTGACAAGACCAATTTGACATGCTTTAAGTGTGGCAAAAAGGGTCATTTCATGAAAGAGTGCAGGTCCAACCAGTTTGTATCCAAGCCTGGTCCATTCTCTTCTAATAATAAGCCTGATGATAGCTATAAATTGAAATATAAAAAGCTTAAGGCCCAAATTGCTCTCATGGCACAACAAATGGAAACAAATAATAAGTGCATGATTGCAACGACTGAAGAGAAGTGGGTTCCTTCTGATGACTCATCTGCTGATGAAGAAGAGGAAAGAGATTGCTGCTACATGGCTCTGGCAGACGAAGAGCTCCTGGTGAAGGAAGATGTCACATCTGGACGATGGGTGGACATTGTTATTAAAAAGGTTAGTGATTATGATAATGCAACTGACCAAGAACTAAAATTGGACATTGCTGAAGCTCTTAATTCTGATTTGATTTTGTAGAAACTGTTAGATCTGATGGTGTAAATGGTCTAGAAACAGATTCTTCTGAAATAAATGCTTTAAAATCAAAATTAAAAGAACTTCAAGACATTGAACTGGCATTTCAAGCCCAGGTTCTGGTAACTGAACAATTGTTCCAAGAAAAACAAGATCTTGAGATCATTTTAGAGAAAGAAAAACTGGTAATAAAGTCATGGCTAGAAACCAAAAAGCCATATGATGCTGTATTAAAACAATTTCCTGCTCAAAAACGTGCATATTTAGATGGAAATACACATATAGCATCATTAATACCAGTAATCGATCGATTACCAGAGGTGTTCAGGCCCACAACTGTTTATGATAAGCCTGTAACTCCCAAGACCAACTTTTACCCAGTTCAATCCCCAGAGGTTAAGACTGGAGCTGTCCAGATGACTGCTCCAGTTAAAAAGGTAAAGCAGAATAGACCTTTGCCTCAGACCAATCCCTTACCAAAGCCTTGGACTGGAAAGGCTAAGGTATCATCTGAAGAAATATTTTGTCCAGGATAGAGAGCCAGATTAAAATTCTGACTCGTCAATCACAAAGTTTTAATGCAAGATTAAACTTTCTTGAGGGTACTTCATCTGGCCCTAGACAAAATACAAAACCTTTTTCAAAGAAAGACAAATTTATTTCTCCAGTTGAGAAAAAGGAAAAGGTTTCAAATCTATCAACCCCAGTGGTCTTTTCAACTAAGACCACTGTTGAAGAAAGTGAACTAGACCAGATTGCCCCTGGAACCTATAAGGGAGGGTCCAGTGAACCCATCAGTCGATGGGTTCCCAAATCTAACTGATTAAATTCTGGTTTATGTGTAGGGCGATCGAAAGAAATATATCTGGTATCTTGACAGTGCAGCTGGCAGGATGATGACCGGATGTAAGACCCTACTGGAGGAGTTTACCATTTCTGATGGACCCTCCATCACTTTTGGAAATGATGGTTGTGGAAAGACTGAGGGATATGGATGTTCTGAACAATGGACAAGTCAAGTTCAGATGAGTTGCATTTGTGAATGGTTTGAAATATAACTTGATCAGTGTAAGTCAACTGTGTGACAATGGCTATCAAGTCTTATTCAATGTTGCTCAGGGCATCGTATTCAACAAGGACTGGAAGGTAGTGTTGATTCCTCCCAGAAAAGGGAATGTGTACGTGATGGATATGGAAAGCTCTCCTTTAGAGCAGTGTTTCTATACTCAAGCTGATGAAGACACAAACTGGTTATGGCACAAAAGGTTATCCCATTTAAATTTCAAAAACATTAACAAGTTGTCCAGAAAACAACTTGCAGATGGGATACCTTCAGTTTACTTCAAAAAGGAAAGACCATGTCCAAGATGTGAGATGGGTAAGCAAAAGCGTACCAGTTTCAAGACCAGACAGAATTTCATCATATCTGAACCTCTTCATATGCTTCATATGGACCTATTTGTCCAGTGAATGTTCAAACTCGTGCTGGTAAAAGATACACCCTGGTGATCATAGATGAATTCTCCAGATATTGTTGGGTGATCTTTCTGAAGTCCAAAAGTGAAGCTGCTGCTGAAATCATCAGTCTTATCAAGCAAATTGAGCTCAAGTACAGTCAAAAAGTGTGTCAGTTAAGAAGTGACAATGGAACAAAATTCCAGAATGCAACTCTGGAGTCATTCTATACTGACACTGGCATCTCCCAGAACTTCTCTTCAGCCCGCTCTCCAGAACAGAATGGAGTGGTGGAAAGGAAAAATCGAAAGCTGATAGAAGCTGCCAGGAGTATGCTTGCTGAATCTGTTTCTGGGCGGAAGCAATTGCAACTGCTTGCCACACCCAGAATCGATCAGTGTACATAAAAGACACAAAAAGACAGCCTATGAAGTCTTAAGAAATAGAAAACCAAATATTGGTTATTTTCACGTTTTTGGATGTCCAGTTTACATCCTGAACGACTCCAGTCAGTTAGGCAAATTTGATGCCAAAGCTGATGAAGGGTATTTCTTAGGCTATTCAGCCATTCTCAAGGCCTTCAGAGTCTATAACAAGAGACTGGAGAAGGTCCATGAGTCAATTCATGTAACATTCGATGAAACTAATGCTGCAATCAACAAGAAGCCAGCCCTTGAAACTCCCCCAGTTACTCCAATTGTCTTTTGTGAATCTGATCCAATAAAAGACAAAATGGATGATTCACCAGACATAGTTTCCAGTCATCCTGATCTGGAACCTGTTCAGAAAAAGAAAGTCTCCAGTAGTACTCCATTCTATCCTTCTATTATTTTCAAACTACCCTCTGAAATTAATATTGGATCAGACGTGCGTACTACTCCCCCAGTATCAGTGTCAGTTGAGCACATACCAGAAATATCTTCTGGTGAAGAATTCCACACTGAACCAGTACTTCAAGAAATGCCTTCAAATGAAGAATTTCATGATGTAAATCGTGATTTAAATGACTCAGATGAAGATACTGAAGTAATCTGCCAAGATCCTCCTCCAGAATCATCTCTAGAGGAGACTCAACTGAATTCTTGCACTGATATTGTTGTCAGTAACAATACTGGTCAGTACTCCAGATGGACAAAAGCTCATCCTATTGATCAGATCATAGGTGACTCCAGTCGTGGTGTTCAGACCAGAAGAGCCTCCAGTGATCAATGCTTATACGTCAGTTTTCTATCTTTGATAGAACCAAAGAAGATTGACGAGGCTCTGGAAGATCCAAACTGGGTGACTGCTATGCAAGAAGAGCTTCACCAGTTTGAAAGGAACAAGGTATGGTATCTGGTTCCTTTCCCAGTTGGAAAGAAAGAACCAATTGGAACTAGATGGGTCTTCAGAAACAAAGTAGATGAAGATGGCCACGTAATAAGAAACAAGGCCAGACTGGTAGCACAAGGCTACTGCCAGTCAGATGTCGACTTTGATGAATCTTTTGCTCCAGTGGCTAGACTTGAAGTGATCAGAATTTTCTTAGCATTCGCTGCTAATCACCTGTTCAAGGTCTACCAGATGGACGTAAAGAGTGCTTTCTTGAATGGAAAGCTTGAAGAAGAAGTTTACGTCAGACAACCTCCAGGTTCGTTGATGAAAAGCATCCACATTGGGTATATCGTCTGGACAAAGCGCTATATGGCCTCAGACAAGCCCCACGTGCCTGGTATGATACTCTGACTAAACATTTGTTGAAAAATGGCTTTAAACGAGGTGCAATTGACAATACCTTGTTCATTCTTCATGAGAAAGGTAATCTGTTAATGTACAAATTTATGTTGATGATATAATTTTTGGGTCTACTGATGAAAACATGTGCAAGAAATTTTCAAAAATCATGTCCACTGAATACGAAATGAGTTTGATGGGTGAATTAACATATTTTCTTGGACTCCAGATTAAACAAAACAAAGATGGCATTTTTATTAATAAGGAAAAATATGTTAGAGATCTTTTAAAGAAATATGATATGAACTCTTCACCATCTAAACCAACTCCAATTTCTGCACCACTGACACTGGACTCTGATCCAGATGGCAAACCAGTGAACACCACTGTCTTTAGAGGCATGGTTGGTTCACTGATGTATTTAACTGCCAGTAGACAAGATATTATGTTTTCAACATGTTTATGTGCCAGATATCAGTCTAATCCAAAGGAATCTCATATGCTCGCTGTAAAGCGCATACTGAAGTACCTTAAAGGTGTCCTCAGTCTAGGTCTTTGGTACCCCAAAGGCTCAGGCATGGATCTAATGGGTTATTCAGATTCAGATCATGCAGGTTGTAAGATAGATAGAAAATCCACAACTGGTGGATGTCATTTCCTAGGTGGCAAACTGGTCAGCTGGACCAGTAAGAAGAAAACTTCAGTTTCATTATCCACTGCCGAAGCTGAATACGTGTCTGCAGCCAGTTGTTGTGCTCAGATACTCTGGATGAAGAACAGTTGCTTGATTATGGTATTAAATATTCAAAGACTCCCATCTTTTGTGATAATACCAGTGCCATTGCTATCTCAAACAATCCAGTCATGCACTCCAGAATGAAGCACATCGATCTAAGGTATCATTTTATTCGTGATCATATTATGAAAAATAATATTGAACTCCATTTTATTCCCACTGACAAACAACTCGCTGACATTTTTACCAAACCACTGGATGTCAAAACTTTTGAATATCTTGTTGGTGAGTTGGGAATGTTAAATCCTTAAATCTGGTGATTGCTCAGATATTGAACGCCATTGTGTACTATCTTTGCAATTATTAGATTTCTGGAACAACATTCCAGGGAAGACTTGAAAAATATTTTCCTATTAAAAGTGTTTTAAGTTCAGGGGGAATTTATTTTCTCACTGGACAAATTCTTCAGAAAATATTACTGGTGCTTTGTAAATGTGTCCCTCTCACTGGTAACTAGATAGATTGAAGTGCGTGTTTGAGTTGACTTTTGTCTTCTTGTAAATGTGTCCCTCTCATTTGTCTATATTAGTTGACGTGCACGTTTGAGGTTACCAGTCTTTCAAAAATGGTATTCACTGGTACTTTACTGGAGTGTCCCTCCAGTGTACCATCAGTACATGTTCACTGGACTAATCCACCAATGATACTGGCGGTCTAGTCAACCTCCAGATGGACTGAAATTTGTCATAATATTTTCAAATACTTGGTCATTGTGCATGCCACGTAAGCAAACCTTTTAAAGATCTTTTTGGAGATATTTTTATCCTACGTGGCATGTAAATTTTTCAACTTAATGATGGTCTTTTTACTTTGGGAACTCAAAAAGGTACAAGTTGTTAGTTTTTGTGGGCGGTGAACCATCACACATTAATGTATGATGTGATGTAATTAAATGCGGATCTCAGAACACGATCAAAAATTGTATTTGATAAATTCAAATTAATCGTTTGAGTTCCACATTATCTCTCCTATATATACCCACTTTCACTTTCACTTTACATTTACTTCGAACATTTACTCCCAAATCCTAAAATTCCTTCATTCAATTCCTAAATTCTTCATTCATTTTCCAATCATAAAACTCTCATATTAACTGCATTTCATTAATTTCTTCATAAACCTTAAATATTCAATTTCATTTTCATCTATTCTCATAATGGCACCTAGACAGTCAAGATCTCTTCGAAATTTGCTTGCCAACGAATTTGTTCCTTCGGATAATGTTGCTAGGGCACCTCACATCAATCTTGAGGCAAGTGCAATAAGAATTAATATGAATAACTGGATGGCAAGACTCTCGTTGTCCAGTGTTCATGATTCACAATCGATCATTGGAAGATTAAACTCTTTCTTTCTTTCTTGCCCATTATATGGTGCATTGACATTGAATCCTGGAAGGATGTACCATGAATACTTGTGTGAATTCTGGTATACTGCAACCTATGACGATGAAACCTCAAGGATCAACTATACTCTAAAGGGAGGTACCAGATCCCTTGGTTTCACAGTTAGTCTTCTCAGGTCTGTTCTCCAGTTAAGCTATCATGAACAGAATGAGTTGCCAATAGAGCTTCCCACTGGTATCAACACAAGGGAAGTATGCAGGCTAATGGGGCATACAATAATATTGGATGAGCATGGCCAGCTATCCAAGAAAAGGGACTATCTACATGAGTAAGTTGTCAGACTCATGGAGATATTTTTTCACTCATATTGTTGAGTGTCTAGGAGGCAGCTCTGGAGGATTAGACCAGATCAATCAAACACACCTCCAGATTGCCTATTGCTTGTGGTTTGGGCTAAGGGTGGATTTTGCCCAAATTCTTTTTGACGACCTAGTTGAGAGCCTGAAGGTGAAAGGAAGAAAACCATTTGTGCCATATATTCGATTCCTTTCACTGATGTTTAAGAATGCACTTGGCGACCAGTATGAAATGGATACTACTCACTTTTCTGTGAGTGAGTATATGAGGGACCTAGTCAATCTTAGGTCTCCAATGGATGAGGTAGATATTCCTCAGTCCATGCTTTCCTTCCAGAGGGAAGCAGTTGAAATGGGTCCAGATAGTGTTCAAGATGTTGAAGGACCATCTGGTGATGATGTACAGATAATCGAGGCTGTACAGCCCATAAGGCAAGTGGCTCCAGAAAGTCCACAACCCACTGTTGAGCTTTCCAGACGACCAAGAACTAATAGGCATCTGATGAGAGCTGGGATCCAGAGAATGGATACTGAAGTCCAGGCTGTTGTACAAGACGATATTGCTCAAGTTGTTGAAGAAGTTGTTGAAGATGTTCAGACTGAAGAACATGCTTCTGGTGAGCAAGAGGCTCCATTGGATTTGAATGTTGAGGTTGGTGTATATGAAGAGACTGGTGAACAGACAGTTGGGAATATTCCAGAATGGGATGATGTTGACTCCCCAATGTTTGAAGGCTTCGATGTTAATTTGAACTTTCTGGGTGAAGATGTACAAGATGAAGAAAATCTACCTGAAATGACAACACCTTCACCAGAAATACCAACAATTACACCAGAAATACCACCACCAGAACCAAACATGCCACCACCACCTCCACCTTCAATTCCAGAAAACACCCAATACTTCACTCCAGCAACCAATCAACCTTCTGAATCTCAACTTCCTCCTCGTGCGCCGGAGTCACCAGTTGCAACGTCTGAAGCTGCAACTGAAGAGGACTGGGCACAAGTTCCTTTAATGACCAGATTACCCTCCACTCTTGAACCTCCCACTGGTCTCTCCACTTCTTCTTCAACCGAGGTCCAAGGCCTTTTAAGTAAGGTGGCGGACCTGGAGAGATCACTCCAGACATCATCTCAGGTTATTTCAGACTTCAAGTCTTTACTTTCAAATAACCTTGCTTCAGAGATGAATGTCTTCGCTGGGAATGAGAAGCTGGTATATGAGAAGCTGGATGAACTGGTACTGGCCACAAACACCAACACTGAAAAGATCAAAGTGGCAGTCCAGGGATTAGAGAACAGGTTGGTTACTTCTGTTCAGACTGCAGTCACTAGCGAACTGGCAGGGCTGAAAGAAGAGGTTCAGAATTTGGTTTTCAGGGTAAGCTCTCTGGAGAGTAGGCCCACACTGGATCAAGGTGAAGTTGTTAGTATTATCAGTGATGAATGTACAAGGAAGTTCAGAAACAACATGTTAAAAGAGTTATGTGAAGAAGTTTCTGGGACTGTCCTTCGTAGTATTCATGATGGGGTGTTACCCCAAATTGAGAAGCTACTGGATGAGAAGTTGCCTAAGCACTTGCCAGAAGAAGTTGAAAATTTGAAGAAGGAAGTGCTGGCAATAAAGAAAGGTATGACTGCTTCTATGACAGAACAAGGAAGAACCTTTGGTTCACTGGATAGGCATATGATGGAAGAGTTGTGGAATGATCTAAAGTCCAGGACTAGAGATCAGTACAAGGGGGAAAAATTGTCAGTTCCATCATCTGGTGTACAAGAAAGTTTGATAAGGAAGAAGAAAGAGGTTGTAAGGGCAGTCGCTACTGAAAGCGTTGTTCAAAGAAAACAAGTGACTGGTACTGATGCCAGTGCACGTATAGCCCAGAGAGCACTTGGCACTGAAGCCATTGTGCAGACTGAAGAAGAGGCTACTGGTACTGATGCCAGTGAGCCCCAGTTTGAATCCTTCCCAGACATTCCTACTACATTGAAATCTGTTAAAGGAAAAGAAAAGGTTGTGTCTGGTGAAGAGGAAGAGCAGATTGAAGATGTTGACAATGAAACATCAAGGAAATTGCAACAACAATGCATTATGATCGAAATCTTCAAGACAAACCAAAAGAATGAACTGCTGGCCCATCAAAGGGAGATGGCTATAATGGGTACTCTGGATTCCTACAATGCTGGAAGGCTTGGCATAAACATTGAAGTTTTTAAAAGGATGAAGGATGATCCCAGAGTTCATCAGTGTCTCGATGCATTGAATGATGTCCATATACGCTCGTTCTACGCTGAAGAAGAACAGGTATATGACTCATTGATATATGGTGTTACAATTCCAGAGTTGATCAGACAAAGAAAGGAGGAGCTGGTAAGCCTCCAGAAAAAGATAAGAAGAAATGCTGGTGCTCTGGAGTTGGAATACAGGAAAAGGATGACTGGTCTGCCAAAGCTTACTGCCAAACAAATGAAGGCAATAAAAGATGGTGATGTTAGCACCTTTATTCCTCTGGATACTACTCTGAGAATCAATAGACAAGAACACCAGTCCACTGAAGGATAACAGAGTGGTGTATCCAGGGATACTGAAGAAATGGTTCACTGAAGGAAATGATGAATTTCAGGGCCAATGCAAGAAGGATTATTAATGCTGAAATCAAATTGGCTGAAATTCATCAAGGAATGACCAGATTCAATGTGAAGTTGACCAGAGAAGGTAACTTTACAGATGAAAGAAAGGATACTTCAGTCCAAGCTTTTGGATGGACTGAACTGAAGGAGATTGGAATGACATTCAAAGGTAAGACTGATCTCTCTCCAGATGTGAAGACCTTTATGAAGAGGATTGAGAAGGTCTGGAGGAGAATTCAACAAATGGAAGCTGTGTTGGGTCTGAGACCACCAGTGTCTGTTCCATCATCTCCATCTCCTAAGAGGAAGGCTACTGAAGATGCTCCAGAAAGGACGTCGAAAAGAAGGGCCTAAACTCTTATCATTGTACTTATTGTAATTAATTATCTCATGAAAGTTGTAATTATTTTCCTTTTTGATGAAAGTAATAATAGTTGCAATTTTTTATTTTTATAAGTAAATGACCAGATTTAGTCTAAGTTAGAACTTAAAAGATGAAACTGAAAACACTCATGATCTATAAAGTGTTTCCAGTAACTTAGATTAGACTTAAATCGACCAAGTGTTTTCCAGACATACAAATTTGTATATCTATAAGTCTAAAAAATACTTGAATTTGTTAAGTCCAGATTTAGTCCAGAGTTACTGGACTGGCTCCAGACTGGACTACTGGAATCTTATTGAAAATAAGTCAAGAAACATGTTTTGCTGGACTCGCTCCAGACCCGACTTCTGGAGCCTCACTAAAGATCTGACCAGAAAACATGTTCGACTGGACCTACTCCAGACTTGGAATCTGGAGTCCCTCTAAAAGATTTGTCCAGAAATAATTGAAGACTAGTGAGCAATACTTGTATAGGAAATCTGGAGTATTCTCCAGATTAGCTCACTGAAGACTTCACCCCAGTCCAGATCTACTCTACTGAAGACATTCTGACTGAAGTCTGAAGAAGAAGACTTAACAAATGGCGGAGTCCACTGGAAAGTCTTACCAGATCTGTACACTGGAGGATTGTCAGTGTTCTAGATACTACAAGTCTGAACACTGATATCGAGGTTTGACTTATGCTTTAACACACTTTCCAAAGAACAATCCACTTGTTCTTTAACAAAGTATACGTGTGTTAAGGTGGTTGGATAATAGGATACACTTGCACTTGATGTGACTTTATCCTTATTCTTATCCAATACATTTAATGTATTGTCGGATCATTAAATGTATGCAACCATATTTGTACGGCACAAAATTCACTGGTGAATTTTGTTGCCTATAAATACAAAGTCATTTCCTTGAGTTAAATACTTTTTAAGCATACACTTTGCATGAAAGTGAATTTGTCTAAAATACTCTCGATCTTAAACAGGGATACTTCACAACTTTAAGTATCTCGATCCTAAAGAGCTATTTGACAAATATAGATCATTTGTAACTCATAGGTTGTTAGGATACATACTTCATTGTATTATCTTGATTCCGCAACAACCTTGTATTTTATTTAAACATCAATAAATAAAGTACCCATGAAAAATACATAATGTTCCACTTTACTTGTTTATTGCTTTAAGTCTTGTATTACTTTGTTTATATATCTTGCATATTTATTTACAAGTAATACTAGTCCAAATCTAGTGCTTATTAGACTTGTTGTATTTTACACATTCTAGGTTAACCATCCCGAACTTAAAGGGACTCACAGTAAGTATCTTCATCCTTGTATATCCTTAACGGTTGTTATCTCGACACTATGATTTTAACGTTTAAACCTACGAACTCACCAACTTTATGTTGACCCGTTTTAGTACATTTTTCAGGTAATCAAGTTAATCAAGACGTGATGGATGATTTGCATGGCTTGCTAGGATTTGGGCTTGACTATTGGATCCGTGATTCATTGATCCCTTTGACGGGTTATGCTTAGGATTATTGGCCATCATTTTTGGATTGTTCTCTTTTGTAACATTTGATGGTTATGTGCTCCTTATGCATCTTGTGACCCTTTTGTTGTACTAGTAACATATTTGAATTGATTTCAAGGATTGCCCAATCCTTATTTGCATGTAGTATCGTCTCTATTTAATTTCCATGTCATGCTGTGCTTTTCTCGTGATACCCCATGATTTCGCCTTGTTGGGGTGTTACACATAGCACACTTAACCGGACTTTAATATGCCTAGCAATTAGAGCTATCTAGTTATTAGTATAGGTGTATTAATTGGACTTAATTATATAAGTGCTTGTGTAGGAACTAGTTTACATGTATGGTTCGCCTTAATTCTTACACTATTAATTGTAAACTAGTTGCATGCGGAGTAAGTGTATGAGTCATCTGGGATCTCTGATAATGTCTATTGCATGAATAATGTAGTAATCTTAAGAAAAGGCAATCAGTAGATTAATAAAAAGAGTTCAAAGAACTATTAACGAGTAAAATTTATACACATCAAGTTATGTCGCTTTGCGCGTGGGGAACCACCGACCTGTCACCGCTGTTTTGATGTAAGGTATAAACTCTAACCATTAGTTGAGTTATGTCACTCTGCGAGTGGGGAACCATCGACCTGTCACCGATGTCTCAACTATTAAAGATGATAATATCGTATAACTGCTTTAGTGTTTAGCTAGCGAGCATGAATTTAGTGTGAGAGTATGTCTAAGTAGTGACTCACAAGTACACAAACGATAAAGATATAAATGCCTTGCTAGTAGCTAGTAGATCTGATTGCTATACAAACTTTAATTAAGTGCTTAACTAGTTAGCAGAAGGAAGTAAGATTGAGCTGTAGGACATGTGGAATTATAGAACGGTTTTAGAGGTATTAACACGAATATAAGGTTAACCTTTAGTTTTGATTGACTGATTATCTTTACCTCTATCTATAGCTTACTGATTTTGTCTTAAAAGCTTTCTCAAATCATTTTGCATGACTAATCTTTCAAATGTTTAATAAAGTAGAATAACTTGTACACTTAAGTTGTCCGCTCATCAATGATTTATTTTCTTGGACTATTTGCTTCAGGACAAGCAAAAGACTTAAGTGTGGGGGTATATGATGAGGGTTCATTTTGTGATAAAAACCCCTATCAAAAGGCCACATTTCAATGTCTAAAATGAGTTAATATTTCGGAACTAATGGTACTTAATGGATTTGATATTTACGCAGGTTCACGGAAGATGCGAGTGAGGGTAAATGGCATCAAGTGACTCAAGATGAAGGCCTATGAAGTTACAAGACACAAGGAGGTGATTCGGGAGTCAAACGAAGCAAATCGAGAAGCAGCAGGAGCTGCCAGCGCCGCTGGGACCTAGCCAGCGCCGCTGGCCCAACATCAGCAGGCCCAGCGCCGCTGGGCCCACTCCCAGCGCCGCTGGGCGGCCCAGTTCAGCAACCGACTCAAACACCTATTTAAGCCGAAGCAGCCCTCAAAACCCTAAGAGAGAGCCGATTCAGCAGCCCTAGCCGCCCACATCAAACCCTAGGTCGACTTTGCAGATTCCAAGGAGGTTTTGGAGCTTCTAACACCTTCCGATCTTCATCTTCTACCTAGATCTATCTCTTTTATTTACTTTCAGTTCGGTAAACAATGTCTTTCATCTTTTCAGACTTTGTTATTCCTTTAATAATGGTAGGCTAGTAGGCTGAATACTTATTTGGATCGATGTGATCATATAGACGTTTATCTATTTTACTTTATTTGTTAGATCTGTTGGAGTGTGTTTTACTGTTTATTCGTAGATCCATGTTTTACTAGTTCTTCATATTATTATCGGTTCTATATCCGAATATATTAGTTTAATTCTGATGGTTGTCTATGATCATACACTAGGACTAATATGCTAGGATGGAAAACACTAGTCGGTCTATAACTAGATGTAAAAGGTGATTCATTTATAACTGAGGGATCCAGAACCATAGTAATTAGGATGAATAGAACATGATGCTTAACAATGTCAGACGCGATCCAGTGACATGGAAACGTGCACTGCGGTCACCGGAGGGAATTATTATCTGGTCATGGCTTAAGAGACGGGTATACTTAAAAGTTGAATTAGTAACACAAACTTTAGGTCATTAATGCTTAAACAATGAATCTAACGAGAATTTGTTTAAAGAGTAGTGTGAGTCTAGGGTTAGCAGTAGTAACACAAACTTTAGGTCATTAATGCTTAAACAATACCATGCAGATGGCTGAGTTCAAAAGTTCAAGGCGAGGCCAGTTGCAATAATTTCAAATCCGTCCATGTGGGAGAATGGTGACTTACCGGGCATGAGTTCTATGCGGTGTGCGCTCTGGGTACCAAAATGATACATGAGACCAGAGGGTTCCTACCCATTTACTTTTTTTTTAATGAATGGTATGTATTAAGTAAAATATAAGTAATTGGTGGTTATTTTTGTTTATTAAGTTAAAAAAGAAATACATTGAGCGTGTTAAGTTTTTAATTATTTAGTGTATCAAGTAAAAAATGTGTGATGCGACAGTGGTGAGTAATGTAGGTTATAGATGTAAAAGGAATAATGTAGTTATTTTAGAGTTAGGAATGTTGTAAATTAATAAGGTTATTATAAGTATTTCAAGATAGATATTATAGATATTTAAAGTGGAGATAATTAAAATAATAATTAAAAGAAGTGAGATTTTAAAGTTATCAATAACTTAGTTGAAAAAAATAAAGGGAAACAAATATTTTATAATATACTAGACACTTGTCCGTGCGATGCGGCGGTATGGCGGCGGCGGCATGCTGGCGGTTGTGATAGCGGTTTGGTTATTAATGTAAAAGTAATGAGTAAAAAGAAGAATGTATTTATTTTAAGGATTGATGGATGTATATTGTAGATAATTTCATTAAGGGTATTATAGGTATATTAGGTGGAGATATTCAAATTAATAATAAATGGCAAATGTTATTTGGGTCAATCAAGTTCTTTTTTTAGAAAATGAAAAAAGTCAAATGTTTTATAAGGTAATTTAGATTTGTACAGTATATATAAATATTATTGATAATATGCAAGTCATGCCAATGTTGTATAATGCTTCAAGTTAATGTTTAAGCTTTAAGTCATGTTTATTTTCTGTTAAAAAAAAAGGTCACGTTTATTTTGAGTCAGTAGGCTATTAGAAAAGGTCAAGTTTGCATGTTGTGTCAATGAAATGATCAAAGATTAAAGCAAGAAACTTTTATACGAATTGAAATAAACATCCCGGTTCGAGAGGTCTCCAATTACACAAAACTTTGATAATGAAAAAGTATAGAATGAGAAATATGAAAGTAAAAGGTCTGCTGTAATAACCCACGACAGCTCTTCATATCTTCATCATTATGCTAATTATAGGTTACGGTAATTGCTCCTCGACCTTTCTTGCTGACTTCTTGACCAAGTGGATCCAACTTAAACCAAAAAATATAATTCAGTTGACCCATTGGTTGTTGTGGCCCGCTTCCATTTTCTTGCATATGATTTAATTGGGCCTTTATCAGTCGAGTTCTATAAGGAGATAATGAGGTTGTTCACTGTAGGAACACCATTCACTTAAATAACATTTTATTGATAAACATTCGAATTACAAAATAAGATTACAAGAAATTAACAACTAAGTAATTAATACAAGAATCACAATACAAGAAAAGAACATAAAACAGAAACAAACAAGTTAACTTCGGGCTGAGGATTCTGTTAAACAGAGGTCCCTTAAAACTGATTTCGGGCCACCCAAGTGAACCCGTCAGTTTCCCAGGGTACAACAACCAAAGCAGTATGTACTGCCGGAGTTAACCAAGAACCCATAATTATACCTTCAATGATAGTTTGAAGTGAAGAAAGTGAAAGGAAGTTGGTTGGAGAATCCAGATTGAATTCTGGTGTTGTTGTTGTTGTTAGTGTTCTGCATGAACACTACTATATTATAGTAGTGGAGTTCAACAGCTTGAGACACCTGTTGAACAGGTGTCAAGCTCAAGAACTACAACAAGTGACAACAAGTGTGACCAGGTGTCAAACCTGGAGTAACTTGTTCCACTGAGCCATGGAAGCCATAATCGAGCCAGCCAAAAACAAAGGCGGCTCTAAAGTGGTTCGCGGCGATGCGAGCGTGCTAAGTGCAAAGTGCGCCACTAAAACGCCACATTACGCCTCATCGCCCACGACCCCGCCGGTCCCGGTCGCGGGCGCGTCGGGTGCTTCGCACCCTCCTTGCCCACTTGGGGTGTGGCCCCTTATAAGGAATTATTATTCCTCCAACACTTCTCCTTATAAACACACTTAATGTTTATACCTCTATCAATGTGGGACAAACCCACATTAGTAAACGACTTTCAACTTCATTTTAGCATATCTATTCACTTGAATATTTTATGTTAAGATATTTCAACATATAAAATAACATTTATAACATAAAATTTCCAACAATCCCCACATGAATAGATATGGTTATCAAAGATAAATTCTGACAGTCGAGTATTGCAGGAGAAGTAGGTTTTACCCTTTGAACTTTCTTTGTGAGTGCACTTAGTCTCCTAGTGGTTAGTAGAACTTGATGTCTTTGAACTAACCCCTTTTTACGTAGACGTTATTACACATCACACAATACTTTCCCTAGTCTGGTTAACCCCTCACTTTCGTGTCCGTTATGGTCATGGAACACTATCCTGGTTCTGCGAGAGCTCTAGGAATTGCGCCCCACAATTCCATTGAAGCGACCACACTTTCTCTAACATATAGGATACGAAAGTATGTTTAAACTACGTTTGACACTTTGAAAAGGACATTTTGATTGTGTTCGCAGGGATAACCAATATCTTACCTTAGTACAGCTCAAAACACTTTGCAAAGTACTTTACTATGCTCAAAATGTACTCTCGGGTACCTAGAACAAGTATAAGATCAACTTATAAGCTACCACAAAGCCTAAGTGCAAAATAGGGAAATTTCAGCATGTTCCCAGCTTTGCGCCATCTACTTGACAACGACTTTGGGAAGTCAAGAAGACCAGATACAACAAAACTCAGTTCTAGACATTTGTTGGGCACTCAAAGGCCTTTTCAAAAATGTAAGGTTTGGCTCTTGAAGAGCTTTAATGAAAGAGTTATGATTTACAAAAACAAACCTGTAGCCTCGTCAGAAATCAAACCAGTTCTGAAAATCGTCGTTTTTGGCACTCTTCTGAGCAAAACCAGAAGAAACTTCGTTCTTATCAAATTTAAAGGACACTTTGTTAGGTCCAGATTTAGTCCAGATTTACTGGACTGTCTCCAGACTGGACTACTGGAATCTTATTGAAGATAAGTCAAGAAACATGTTTTGCTGGACTCACTCCAGACCCGACTTCTGGAGCCTCACTGAAGATCTGACCAGAAAACGTGTTCGACTGGACCTACTCCAGACTTGGAATCTGGAGTCCCTCTAAAAGATTTGTCCAGAAATAATTGAAGACTAGTGAGCAAATACTTGTATAGGAAATCTGGAGTATTCTCCAGATTAGCTCACTGAAGACTTCACCCCAGTCAAGATCTATTCTACTGAAGACATTCTGACTGAAGTCAAAGACTGAAGTCTGAAGGAAGAAGACTTTACAAATGGCGGAGTCCACTGGAAAGTCTTACCAGATCTGTACACTGGAGGATTGTCAGTGTTCTAGATACTACAAGTCTGAACACTGATATCGAGGATTGACTTATGCCTTTACACACTTTCCAAAGAACAAACCACTTGTTCTTTACCAAAGTATACGTGTGTTAAGGTGGTTGGATAAAAGGATACACTTGCACTTGATGTGACTTTATCCTTATTCCTTATCCAATACATTTAATGTTCTTGTCGAATCATTAAATGTATGCAACCATATTTGTACGGCACAAAATTCACTGGTGAATTTTGTTGCCTATAAATACAAAGTCATTTCCTTGACATAAATACTTTTTAAGCATACTTTGCATGAAAGTGAATTTGTCTAAAATACTCTCGATCTTAAACAGGGATACTTCACAACTTTAAGTATCTCGATCCTAAAGAGTTATTTGACAAATATAGATCATTTTAACTCATAGGTTGTTAGGATACATACTTAATTGTATTATCTTGATTCCGCAACAACCTTGTATTTTATTTAAACATCAATAAATGAAATACCCATGAAAAAATACATAATGTTCCACTTTACTTGTTTATTGCTTTAAGTCTTGTATTACTTTGTTTATATATCTTGCATATTTATTTACAAGTAATACTAGTCCAATTCTAGTGATTATTAGACTTGTTGTATTTTACACTTTCAAGGTTAACCATCTCGAACCTAAAAAGGGACTCACATTTGGTATCAGAGCAGAAGGCTAAACATTGCCTAGATCTTTCTTGATGGCTAACCAAGAAAATACACAAGGTTTTAGTCTTGGTCCCGATCCTAATGCAAATATAAATGATCAAAATGAACCACAAAATGTTAATAACACTAATCCACCACCTCCTCCTACTCCTACTTCTCCACACGTGCATGTGCACTACTCGAATAATCCTGTTCCTAAATTCAGTGGGAACAGTGATGAATTTGGTACGTGGAAGGCTAGGATGGTTTTGCATGTCACTGGTATTGAGAGGAACATGATGAAGATTTTAAACGAAGGACCTTATGTGCCTACATCACCTCTCAATCCACTTCTTGATCCTTCTGGATCTAGAAGGGAAGGGAAAAGAGGGAGGAACATTGGTCAGAAGGGAGAGGAGATTGGTGAATCTAGACACCCTTCTCAAAAACATGATCCTCGGGGCCGTTCCAGAAACCCTAATTCCCACACTAGTTCTTTTTCCTAGTGCAAAAACCATGTGGGATGAACTTTTGAACCAACATGAAGGAGGAGATGACACCATTGTCACTAGAAAGGTCTCCTTAAACAAGAGGTATGAGTCATTTTTTGCTCAACCTAACGAGTCTCTCACTGGTACTTACACCAGATTTATGAGTATCATAAACCAATTGAGAGGTCTTGGGGTTGAGAAGGACAAGGATATACTTCTGGAGAAATTCTGTGACATTCTTCCCACCAAATGGTCTCATATGATCCTAGTCTTACGACAAGGAAAAACTCTGCACACACACACTCTCTCAACTCTTTATGGAGCTTTCAGGTACACTGAAGAAAATCAAGCTCAGAGAGTGGTGGCAGAAAGAGATGCCTATAACCATGCCTCCAGTACTCCTAATGTGGTCAGTCATACTGAACCACAAGGTACAACACTGATATCTTCAGAGAATGTATTTTCTATGAAGAGGATGGTGTCTGAACTATGGATTCTGGAGAAACCAGTCAAGTCTCTCCAGACTGTTGTGATGAAACTGAAGATGATGGACCTTGTTGCAATGATTGCTAAAACGTTTAACCGTTTCAAAGCAAGAGCAAATAGGCCATCTGGACAAATTGCATCCAGTTCTTCCACTGACAAGACCAATTTGACATGCTTTAAGTGTGGCAAAAAGGGTCATTTCATGAAAGAGTGCAGGTCCAACCAGTTTGTATCCAAGCCTGGTCCATTCTCTTCCAATAATAAGCCTAATGATAGCTATAAATTGAAATATAAAAAGCTTAAGGCCCAGATTGCTCTCATGGCACAACAAATTGAATCCAATAATAAGTGCATGATTGCTACAACTGAAGAGAAGTGGGTTCCTTCTGATGACTCATCTGCTGATGAAGAAGAGGAAAGAGATTGCTGTTACATGGCTCTGGCAGACGAAGAGCTACTGGTGAAGGAAGATGTCACATCTGGACGATGGGTGGACATTGTTATTAAAAAGGTTAGTGATTATGATAATGCAACTGATCAAGAACTAAAATTGGACATTGCTGAAGCTCTTAATTCTGATTTGATTTTTGTAGAAACTGTTAGATCTGATGGTGTAAATGGTCTAGAAACAGATTCTTCTGAAATAATTGCTGAAGCTCTTAAGCCATATGATGCTGTATTAAAACAATTTCCTGCTCAAAAACGTGCATATTTAGATGGAAATACACATATAGCATCATTAATACCAGTAATCGATCGATTACCAGAGGTGTTCAGGCCCACAACTGTTTATGATAAGCCTGTAACTCCTAAGACCAATTTTTACCCAGTTCAATGCCCAGAGGTTAAGACTGGAGCTGTCCAGATGACTGCTCCAGTTAAAAAGGTGAAGCAGAATAGACCTTTGCCTCAGACCAATCCCTTACCAAAGCCTTGGACTAGAAAGGCTAAGGTATCATCTGAAGAAGATATTTTGTCCAGGATAGAGAGCCAGATTCAAATTCTGACTCGTCAATCACAAAGTTTTAATGGAAGATTAAACTTTATTGAGGGTACTTCATCTGGCCCTAGACAAAATACAAAACCTTTTCCAAAGAAAGACAAATTTATTTCTCCAGTTGAGAAAAAGGAAAAGGTTTCAAATCTATCAACCCCAGTGGTCTTTTCAACTAAGACCACTGTTGAAGAAAGTGAACTAGACCAGATTGCCCCTGGAACCTATAAGGGAGGGTCCAGTGAACCCATCAGTCGATGGGTTCCCAAATCTAACTGATCAATATCTGGTGTATGTGTAGGGCGATCAAAAGAAATATATCTGGTATCTTGACAGTGCAGCTGGCAGGACGATGACTGGATGTAAGACCCTACTGGAGGAGTTCACCATTTCTGATGGACCATCCATCACTTTTGGAAATGATGGTTGTGGAAAGACTGAGGGATATGGTGTTCTGAACAATGGACAAGTCAAGTTCAGACGTGTTGCATTTGTGAATGGTTTGAAATATAACTTGATCAGTGTAAGTCAACTGTGTGACGATGGCTATCAAGTCTTATTCAATGTTGCTCAGGGCATTGTATTCAACAAGGACTGGAAGGTAGTGTTGATTGCTCCCAGAAAAGAGAATGTGTACGTGATGGATATGGAAAGCTCTCCTTCAGAGCAGTGTTTCTATACTCAAGCTGATGAAGACACAAACTGGTTATGGCATAAAAGGTTATCCCATTTAAATTTCAAGAACATTAATAAGTTGTCCAGAAAACAACTTGCAGATGGGATACCTTCAGTTTCCTTCAAAAAGGAAAGGCCATGTCCAGGATGTGAGATGGGTAAGCAAAAGCGTACCAGTTTCAAGACCAGACAGAATTTCAGCATATCTGAACCTCTTCATATGCTTCATATGGACCTTTTTGGTCCAGTGAACGTTCAGACTCGTGCTGGTAAAAGATACACCCTGGTGATCGTAGATGAATTCTCCAGATATTGTTGGGTGATCTTTCTGAGGTCTAAAAGTGAAGCTGCTGCTAAAATCATCAGTCTTATCAAGCAAATTGAGCTTAAGTACAGTCGAAAAGTGTGTCAGTTAAGAAGTGACAATGGAACAGAATTCCAGAATGCAACTCTGGAGTCATTCTATACTGACACTGGCATCTCCCAGAACTTCTCTTCATCAGCCCGCTCTCCAGAACAAAATGGAGTGGTGGAAAGGAAGAATCGAACGCTGATAGAAGCTGCCAGGAGTATGCTTGCTGAATCTGGTATGTCTACCAGTTTCTGGGCGGAAGCAATTGCAACTGCTTGCCACACCCAGAATCGATCAGTGTACATCAAAAGACACAAAAAGTCAGCCTATGAAGTCTTAAGAAATAGAAAACCAAATATTGGTTATTTTCACGTTTTTGGATGTCCAGTTTACATCCTGAACGACTCCAGTCAGTTAGGCAAATTTGATGCCAAAGCTGATGAAGGGTATTTCTTAGGCTATTCAGCCATTCGCAAGGACTTCAGAGTCTACAACAAGAGACTGGAGAAGGTCCATGAGTCAATTCATGTCACATTTGATGAATCAAATGCTGCAATCAACAAGAAGCCAACCCTTGACACTCCCCCAGTTACTCCAATTGTCTTTTGTGAATCTGATCCAATAAACGACAAAGAGGATGATTCACCAGACACAGTTTCCAGTCATCCTGATCTGGAACCTGTTCAGAAAAAGAAAGTCTCCAGTAGTACTCCATTCTATCCTTCTATTATTTTCAAACTACCCTCTGAAATTAATATTGGTTCAGATGTGCGTACTACTCCCCCAGTATCAGTGTCAGTTGAGAGCATACCAGAATTGTGTTCAAATGAAGAAATTCAAACTGAACCTATACTACAAGAAATGCCTTCATATGAAGAATTTCATGATGCAAATTGTGATTTAAATGAATCAGATGAAGATGTTGAGGTAGTTTATGAAGAACCTCCTCCTGAAGCAACTTCAGAGGAGACTCAACTGAATTCTTGCACTGATATTGTTGTCAGTAACAATCCTGGTCAGTACTCCAGATGGACAAAAGCTCATCCTATTGATCAGATCATAGGTGACTCCAGTCGTGGAATTCAGACCAGAAGAGCCTCCAGTGATCAATGCTTATATGTCAGTTTCTTATCACTGAATGAACCTAAGAAGATTGACGAGGCTCTGGAAGATCCAAACTGGGTGACTGCTATGCAAGAAGAGCTTCACCAGTTTGAAAGGAACAAGGTCTGGTATCTGGTTCCTTTCCTAGTTGGAAAGAAAGAACCAATTGGAACAAGATGGGTCTTCAGAAACAAAGTAGAAGAAGATGGCCACGTAATCAGAAACAAGGGCAGACTGGTAGCACAAGGCTACTGCCAGTCAGATGTCGACTTTGATGAATCTTTTGCTCCAGTGGCTAGACTTGAAGCAATCAGAATTTTCTTAGCATTCGCTGCTAATCATCAGTTCAAGGTCTACCAGATGGATGTAAAGAGTGCTTTCTTGAATGGAAAGCTTGAAGAAGAAGTTTATGTCAGACAACCTCCAGGTTTCGTTGATGACAAGCATCCACATTGGGTATATCGTTTGGACAAAGCGCTATATGGCCTCAGACAAGCCCCACGTGCCTGGTATGATACTCTGACTAAACACTTGTTGAAAAATGGCTTCAAACGAGGTGCAATTGACAATACCTTGTTCATTCTTCATGAGAAAGGTAATCTGTTAATGGTACAAATTTATGTTGATGATATTATTTTTGGGTCTACTGATGAAAACATGTGCAAAAATTTTCAAAAATCATGTCCACTGAATATGAAATGAGTTTGATGGGTGAATTAACATATTTTGTTGGACTCCAGATTAAACAAAACAAAGATGGCATCTTTATTAATCAGGAAAAATATGTTAGAGATCTTTTAAAGAAATTTGATATGAATTCTTCACCATCTAAACCAACTCCAATTTCAGCACCACTGACACTGGACTCTGATCCAGATGGCAAACCAGTGAACACCACTGTCTATAGAGGCATGGTTGGTTCACTGATGTATTTAACTGCCAGTAGACTAGATATTATGTTTTCAACATGTTTATGTGCCAGATATCAGTCTAATCCAAAAGACTCTCATATGCTTGCTGTAAAGCGCATACTGAAGTACCTTAAAGTTGTCCCCAGTCTAGGTCTTTGGTACCCCAAAGGCTCAGGCATGGATCTAATGAGTTATTCAGATTCAGATCATGCAGGTTGTAAGATAGATAGGAAATCCACAACTGATGGATGTCATTTCCTAGGTGGCAAACTAGTCAGCTGGACCAGTAAGAAGCAAACTTCAGTTTCATTATCCACTGCTGAAGCTGAACACGTGTCTGCAGCCAGTTGTTGTGCTCAGATACTCTGGATGAAGAACCAGTTGCTTGATTATGGTATTAATTATTCAAAGACTCCAATCTTTTGTGATAATACCAGTGCCATTGCTATCTCAAACAATCCAGTCATGCACTCCAGAACGAAGCACATCGATCTAAGGTATCATTTCATTCGTGATCATATTATGAAAAATAATATTGAACTCCATTTTATTCCCACTGACAAACAACTCGCTGACATTTTTACCAAACCTCTGGATGTCAAAACTTTTGAATATCTTGTTGGTGAGTTGGGAATGTTAAATCCTTAAATCTAGTGATTGCTCAGATATTGAACGCCATTGTGTACTATCTTTGCATTATTAGATTTCTGGAAAACATTCCAGGGAAGACTTGAAAAATATTTTCTAATTAAACTTGTTTTAAGTTCAAGGGGAATTTATTTTCTCACTGGACAAATTCTTCAGAAAATATTACTGGTGCTTTGTAAATATGTCCCTCTCACTGGTAACTGGATAGGTTGAAGTGCATGTTTGAGTTGACTTTTGTCTCCTTGTAAATGTGTCCCTCTCATTTGTCTGTATTAGTTGACGTGCACGTTTGAGGTTACCAGTCTTTCAAAAATGGTATTCACTGGTACTTTACTGGAGTGTCCCTCCAGTGTACCATCAGTACATGTTCACTGGACTAATCCACCAGTGATACTGGAGTGTCTAGTCAACCTCCAGATGCACTGAAATTTGTCATAATATTTTCTAAATACTTGGTCCTTGTGTGTGCCACGTAAGCAAACCTTTTAAAGATCTTTTTGGAGATATTTTTATCCTACGTGGCATGTAATTTTTTCAATGTTATGATGGTCTTTTTACTTTGGGAACTCAAAAAGTACAAGTTGTTAGTTTTTGTGGGCGGTGAACCATCACACATTAATGTATGATGTGATGTAATTAATGCGGATCTCAGAACACGATCAAAAAATTGTATTTGATAATTTCAAATTAATCGTTTGAGTTCCACATTATCTCTCCTATATATACCCACTTTCACTTTCACTTTACATTTACTTCGAACATTTACTCCCAAATCTTCAAATTCCTTCATTCAATTCTTCATTATTTTCCAATCATAAATCTCTTCTATTAACTGCAAATTCATTAAATTCTTCATAAGCCCTAAATTCATTCAATTTCATTTTCATCTATCTATCATCAAATGGCTCCCAAAAATCTTTTATCTGCCGAATATGCTTCGGTTGATAATGTTGTAAAACCTAGACATATTTCTCTTGAGGCAAAAGCCATTCGCATTAATATGAATAACTGGATGGCCAAACTTTCCAATGTTCATCCTGCTCATTCTATCATTGGGAGATTGAATACTTTCTTTCTCTCATGCCCTCTGTATGGTGCATTAACCCTAAATCCAGGGAGAATGTACCATGACTATTTGTGTGAATTCTGGTACTCCGCATTTTATAATGAAGAAACTTCATCAATTTCTTACACTCTTAATGGAGGTACCAGATCCTTAAGTTTCTCAGTGAGTTTGCTCAGGTCTGTTTTACAGTTGAACTACCTTGACCAGAATGAGCTGCCCATCGAACTTCCTTCTGGCATCAATTACAGGGAAGTGTGCAGGTTGATGGGGCACACAGAAATTGTTGATGATAATGGCCAGTTGTTGAGAAAAGGCACAATTTATATGAGTAGGCTTGACAGATTCGTGGAGATTTTTCTTCACTCATTTGGTAGAGTGTCTAGGAGGTAGTTCTGGAGGTCTTGATCAGATAAATCAAACCCAGCTCCAGATTGCCTATTGTTTGTGGTTTGGAATTAGAGTAGATTTTGCTCAGATCCTGTTTAATGATTTGGTGGATCGATTGAAAGCAAAAGGGAGAAAACCCCATATTCCATATATCCGTTTTCTTTCCCTTATGTTCAGAAATGGTCTGGGAGACCAATATGATGTTGATACTACTCATTTTTCTATGAGTGAGTTTTTAAGGGATCTGAACAACCTTCACTCAAAAGATGGTGAGGTAGATATTCCTCAGTCCATGCTCACATTTCAAATGGCAGAAGAGAATGTGGCACCAGGCAATGTACAAGATGTTGAAAGCCCTGGTGATGACCAAGATGTACAGATAATCGAGGCTGTACAACCCATAAGGCAAGTGGCTCCAGTAGAAAGTGTGCAACCCTCTGTTGAGCTTTCCAGACGACCCAGATCACATAGGCGTCTGATGAGAGGTGGAGTCCAGGTAAATCCATCAACCCATCCTGGTGATACAATTAATGTTGATGGGTCTCCTATTTTTGAAGAGGAGAATATTGAATCCGTTGTACAATTTGAACAGAGAGTGGATACTGAAGTCCAGGCTGTTGTACAAGAAGATGTTGCCCAAGTTGTTGAAGAAGTTGTTGAAGATGTTCAAACTGATGAACATGCTTCTGGTGAGGAAGAGGCTCCACTGGACCTAAATGTTGAGGTTGGGGAACAGGTAGATATAGAGACTGGTGAACAGTCTGGTGAACAGACAGTTGGGAATGCTCCAGTATGGGATGATGTTGACTCCCCAATGTCTGAAGGTTTTGATACAAGCTTGAACTTTCTGGAAGAAGATGAACAAGAAGAAGTAAATCCACCAGAAATACCAACACCTACACCAGAAATGCCACCACCAGAACCAAACATGCCACCACCACCACCTCCTTCAATTCCAGAAAACACCCAATACTTCAATCCAACAACCACTCAACCTTCTGAATCTCAACCTCCTCCTCGTGCGCCGGAGTCACCAGTTGCAACATCTGAAGCTGCAACTGAAGAGGACTGGGCATAAGTTCCTCTAATGACCAGATTACCCTCCACTCTTGAACCTCCCACTGGTCTCTCCACTTCTTCTTCAACCGAGGTCCAAGGCCTTCTTAGTAAGGTGGTGGACCTGGAGAGATCACTCCAGACATCATCTCAGGTTATTTCAGACTTCAAGTCTTTACTTTCAAATAACCTTGCTTCAGAGATGAATGTCTTCGCTGGGAATGAGAAGCAGGTTTATGAGAAGCTGGATGAACTGGTACTGGCCACAAACACCAACACTGAAAAGATAAAGGTGGCAGTCCAGGGATTAGAGAACAGGTTGGTTACTTCTGTTCAGACTGCAGTCACTGGCGAACTGGCAGGGCTGAAAGAAGATGTTCAGACTTTGGTTTTTAGGGTAAGCTCTCTGGAGAGTAGGCCCACACTGGATCAGGGTGAAGTTGTTAGCATTATCAGTGATGAATGCACAAGGAAGTTCAGAAACAACATGTTAAAAGAATTATGTGAAGAAGTTTCTGGGACTGTCCTTCGTAGCATTCATGATGGGGTGTTACCCCAAATAGAAAAGTTACTGGATGAGAAGCTGCCAAAGGACTTGCCAAAAGAAATTGAAAATATGAAGAAGGAAGTCCTGGCACTAAAGAAAGGTATGACTGCTTCCATGCCAGAACAAGGCAGAACTTTTGGTTCACTTGATAGGCATATGATGGAAGAATTGTGGAATGATCTGAAGTCAAGGACTAGAGATCATTCCAAGGGGGAAAAATCGACTGTTCCATCATCTGGTGACCAAGAAGGTTTGATAAGGAAGAAAAAGGAAGTTGTGAGGGCTATTGCTACTGAAAGCATTGTTCAAAGAAAATAAGTGACTGGTACTGATGCCAGTGCACGACTAGCCCAGAGAGCACTTGGCACTGAAGCCAATGTGCAGACTGAAGAAGAGGCTACTGGTACTGAAGCCAGTGAGCCCCAGTTTGAATCCTTCCCAGATATTCCTACTACATTGAAATCTGTTAAAGGAAAAGAAAAGGTTGTGTCTGGTGAAGAGGAAGAGCAAACTGAAGATGTTGATAATGAAACTTCAAGGAAGTTACAACAACAATGCATAATGATAGAAATTTTCAAGACAAATCAAAAGAATGAACTGCTGGCCCATCAAAGGGAGATGGCAACAATGGGTACTCTGGATTCCTACAATGCTGGAAGGTTAGGCATTAATGTTGAAATTTTTAAAAGGATGAAGGATGATCCCAGAGTTCATCAGTGTCTAGATGCATTGAATGATGTTCATATACGCTCGTTCTACGCTGAAGAAGAACAGGTATATGACTCTTTAATTTATAGTGTTACCATTCCAGAGTTGATCAGACAAAGAAGGGAGGAACTGATAAGCCTCCAGAAAAAGATTAGAAAAAATGCTGGTGCTCTGGAGTTGGAATACAGAAAAAGATTGACTGGTCTGCCAAAGCTTACTGCCAAACAAATTAAGGCTATAAAAGATGCTGATGTTAGCACCTTCATTCCTCTGGATACTACTCTGAGAATCAATCGACAAGAACACCAGTCCACTGAAGGACAACAGAGTGGTGTATCCAGGGAAACTGAAGAAATGGTTCACATGGCTAAGCAGAAGGCAAAGTTTGATGATATGATGAATTTCAGGGCCAATGCCAGAAGGATTGTAAATGCTGAAATCAAGTTGGCTGAAAATCATCAAGGAATGACCAGATTCAATGTAAAGTTGACCAGAGAGGGTAACTTTACAGATGAAAGGAAGGATACTTCAGTCCAAGCTTTTGGATGGACTGAACTGAAGGAGATTGGAATGACTTTTAAAGGTAAGACTGATCTCTCTCCAGATGTGAAGGCCTTTATGAAGAGGATTGAGAAGGTCTAGAGAGAATTCAACAAATGGAAGCTGTGTTGGGTCTGAGACCACCAGTGTCTGTTCCATCAACTCCATCTCCAAAGAGGAAGGCCACTGAAGATGCACCAGGGCAGTCATTGAAAAGAAGGGCCTGAATCTTTTATCATTGTACTTATTGTAATTAATTATCTTATGAAAGTTGTAATTATTTTCCTTTTTGGTGAAAGTAATAATAGTTGCAATTTTTTATTTTTATAAGTAAATGACCAGATTTAGTCTAAGTTAGAACTTAAAAGATGAAACTGAAAACACTCATGATCTATAAAGTGTTTTCCAGTAACTTATATTTTTTAGACTTAAATCGACCAAGTGTTTTCCAGGCATACAAATTTGTATATCTATAAGCCTGAAAAATACTTGCATTATTTCTAAACAAATAGGAGGAATTTGTTAGGTCCAGATTTAGTCCAGATTTACTGGACTGGCTCCAGACTGGACTACTGGAATCTTATTGAAGATAAGTCAAGAAACATGTTTTGCTGGACTCGCTCCAGACCCGACTTCTGGAGCCTCACTGAAGATCTGACCAGAAAACGTGTTCGACTGGACCTACTCCAGACTTGGAATCTGGAGTCCCTCTAAAAGATTTGTCCAGAAATAATTGAAGACTAGTGAGCAATTACTTGTATAGGAAATCTGGAGTATTCTCCAGATTAGCTCACTGAAGACTTCACCCCAGTCCAGATCTATTCTACTGAAGACATTCTGACTGAAGTCAAAGACTGAAGTCTGAAGGAAGAAGACTTTACAAATGGCGGAGTCCACTGGAAAGTCTTACCAGATCTGTACACTGGAGGATTGTCAGTGTTCTAGATACTACAAGTCTGAACACTGATATCGAGGATTGACTTATGCCTTTACACACTTTCCAAAGAACAAACCACTTGTTCTTTACCAAAGTATACGTGTGTTAAGGTGGTTGGATAAAAGGATACAGTTGCACTTGATGTGACTTTATCCTTATTCCTTATCCAATACATTTAATGTTCTTGTCGGATCATTAAATGTATGCAACCATATTTGTACGGCACAAATTCACTGGTGAATTTTGTTGCCTATAAATACAAAGTCATTTCCTTGACATAAATACTTTTTAAGCATACACTTTGCATGAAAGTGAATTTGTCTAAATACTCTCGATCTTAAACAGGGATACTTCACAACTTTAAGTATCTCGATCCTAAAGAGCTATTGACAAATATAGATCATTTGTAACTCATAGGTTGTTAGGATACATACTTAATTGTATTATCTTGATTCCGCAACAACCTTGTATTTTATTTAAACATCAATAAATGAAATACCCATGAAAAATACATAATGTTCCACTTTACTTGTTTATTGCTTTAAGTCTTGTATTACTTTGTTTATATATCTTGCATATTTATTTACAAGTAATACTAGTCCAATTCTAGTGATTATTAGACTTGTTGTATTTTACACTTTCAAGGTTAACCATCTCGAACCTAAAAAGGGACTCACACACTTGGTCCTTTCCCAAAAATATAAGATTCGTCTCCTAATTTGTCCAGATGAATCTTCTATGATGTTTTCAAAATGACTGAAAATTTTAGTCCTAAAGAGCCCTTAAATTCAACTTGAAACTTCAAGTGATGAACCCAAGACTTTATGAACTTGATTGTTTTGTGTTATGAATGTGAGAGATAGAGGAAAGAGCAGAGATGGATGATAGAATGATCATCAAATGCTTGTTTATATAGCCCAAGAGTTGCAACTAAGTGCCAAGAACACACACCTTGGCCATGAGGTGTTCATCATGTGTTTACAACTCATCCTTGAGTGTAATGGCTGAAAATTTGGCCTTAAAACAAACTAGAATTCAGTAGGAACATGTTCATTGCATGATTACAAGCTATAATCCAAGTCTTGGTTAGTTTGTGTGGGGTTTATGTCAAGAACACAAGCCTTGACTTGACTAATTGACTTAGTTGACTCTAGACTTTGATTCTTGCTTGTATTTGTGTAATTAATTGTAGTAATTAGTTAATGAAAGTATACTTTACTTTTATCCATTTGGTTATAATTCAATTACATGTATATATATATTTATTAGTAGCTAATTTAGGTACATAATTGCATATAAACATATAAGCACAAATAATACATATATGGTAACTAATCAAAATGTATACCCATATATACATATGATTAATTATATTTATACATAATTCTTACACATAAACATATATTAAATCATAACTTAAATTGATTCGTAAAGTCGAGTGAAACCTAGACGAGTCAAAGCATGGTTGACTAGCAAGTCAAAGTCAACAAATAAACGAAATAAAAATTTAGGATGTTACACCGCTCCTCCAATAGTAAACACATATCCACTTGTGGATTTGGAATCTTTTATATCGGATATCCAATTAGCATCACTATATCCTTCCAATACAGTTGGATCTCGGCCAAAATGCAGCCCATAATTCCTTGTAACCTATGTTTTGTTCAAAAATTTACATAAGATAATTTACGATAAAGACTTAGATTAATAATGTAACCAAACTTTCGTTCGTGAGGTTAAGGGCTTGTAAAATAGGTTTGAGATTCAAAGATGCGTTAATAAAGGATTTGATAAACAATTATGTCGACTAAACAAAGATTAAAGATGTAAGACAATAATAATCAGAATTATAAGTGTTGAAATAATATAAAGAACGGTAAATAATGCTAATTATAGTATAGATCTAGCAATTAACGAGATAAAAGTAAAGAGAAGAGCAAGAACACCGAGATTTGTTATCGAGGAAAAGCCCTTAATCCTTTAAGGATTGCCGGCATAAAAACCCCGGGAGGAAGCAATCGTCCTGCCTTTGTTCTCTTATTAATGATTGTTGAAATGTTTACAAATGATGGAATTCAGTTGATTGATATATGTTAGGTCCAGATTTAGTCCAGAGTTACTGGACTAGCTCCAGACTGGACTACTGGAATCTTATTGAAGATAAGTCAAGAAACATGTTTTGCTGGACTTGCTCCAGACCCGACTTCTGGAGCCTCACTGAAGATCTGACCAGAAAACGTGTTCGACTGGACCTACTCCAGACTTGGAATCTGGAGTCCCTCTAAAGATTTGTCCAGAAATAATTGAAGACTAGTGAGCAAATACTTGTATAGGAAATCTGGAGTATTCTCCAGATTAGCTCACTGAAGACTTCACCCCAGTCCAGATCTACTCTACTGAAGACATTCTGACTGAAGTCAAAGACTGAAGTCTGAAGGAAGAAGACTTTACAAATGGCGGAGTCCACTGGAAGTCTTACCAGATCTGTACACTGGAGGATTGTTAGTGTTCTAGACCTTACAAGTCTGAACACTGATATCGAGGTTTGACTTTTGCCTAACACACTTTCCAAAGAACAATCCACTTGTTCTTTAACAAAGCAAACGTGTGTTAAGGTGGTTGGATAAAAGGATACACTTGCACTTGATGTGACTTTATCCTTATTCCTTATCCAATACATTTAATGTTCTTGTCGGATCATTAAATGTATGCAACCATATTTGTACGGCACAAAATTCACTGGTGAATTTTGTTGCCTATAAATACGAAGTCATTTCCTTGACATAAATACTTTTAAGCATACACTTTGCATGAAAGTGAATTTGTCTAAATACTCTCGATCTTAAACAGGGATACTTCACAACTTTAAGTATCTCGATCCTAAAGAGCTATTTGACAAATATAGATCATTTGTAACTCATAGGTTGTTAGGATACATACTTCATTGTATTATCTTGATTCCGCAACAACCTTGTATTTTATTTAAACATCAATAAATAAAGTACCCATGAAAAATACATAATGTTCCACTTTACTTGTTTATTGCTTTAAGTCTTGTATTACTTTGTTTATATATCTTGCATCTTTATTTACAAGTAATACTAGTCCAATTCTAGTGATTATTAGACTTGTTGTATTTTACACTTTCTATTGGTTAACCATCTTTAGTTTTAAAGGGACTCATATTTGGTATCAGAGCAGAAGGCTAATCATTGCCTAGATCTGTTTCTTGATGGCTAACCAAGAAAATACACAAGGTTTTAGTTATGGTCCTAATCCTAATGCAAATTTAAATGATCAAAATGAACCACAAAATGTTAATAACACTAATCCACCTCCTCCTCCTACTCCTGCTTCTCCACACGTGCATGTGCATTACTCAAATAATCCTGTTCCTAAATTCAGTGGGAACAGTGATGAATTTGGTAAGTGGAAGGCTAGGATGGTTTTGCATGTCACTGGTATTGAGAGGAACATGATGAAGATTTTAAATGAAGGACCTTATGTGCCTACATCACCTCTCAATCCACTTCTTGATCCTTCTGGATCTAGAAGGGGAAGGGAAAAGAGGGAGGAACATTGGTCAGAAGAGGAGAGAAGATTGGTGAATCTAGACACCCTCCTTAAAAACATGATCCTCGGGGCCGTTCCAGAAACCCTAATTCCCACACTAGTTCTTCTTTCCTAGTGCTAAAACCATGTGGGATGAACTTTTAAACCAACATGAAGGAGGAGATGACACCATTGTCACCAGAAAGGTCTCCTTAAACAAGAGGTATGAGTCATTTTTTGCTCAACCTAACGAGTCTCTCACTGGTACTTACACCAGATTTATGAGTATCATAAACCAACTGAGAGGTCTTGGGGTTGAGAAGGACAAGGATATACTTCTGGAGAAATTCTGTGACATTCTTCCCACCAAATGGTCTCATATGATCCTAGTCTTACGACAAGGAAAAACTCTGCACACACACACTCTCTCAACTCTTTATGGAGCTTTCAGGTACACTGAAGAAAATCAAGCTCAGAGAGTAGTTGCAGAAAGAGATGCCTATAACCATGCCTCCAGTACTTCTAGTGTGGTCAGTCATACTGAACCACAAGGTACAGCACTAATATCTTCTGAGAATGTATTTTCTATGAAGAAGATGGTGTCTGAACTAATGGATTCTGGAGAAACCAGTCAAGTCTCTCCAGACTGTTGTGATGAAACTGAAGATGATGACCTTGTTGCAATGATTGTAAAACGTTTAACCGTTTCAAAGCAAGAGCAAATAGGCCATCTGGACAATTTGCATCCAGTTCTTCCACTGACAAGACCAATTTGACATGCTTTAAGTGTGGCAAAAAGGGTCATTTAATGAAAGAGTGCAGGTCCAACCAGTTTGCATCCAAGCCTGGTCCATTCTCTTCTAATAATAAGCCTGATGATAGCTATAAATTGAAATAGAATGTTGATAAAGAAGAACAAAGATTTCAGCAAGATTTGACTGCGCCGCAGTGGGAGGAATGTTGCCCCACTGCGCCGCAGCCATTGATGAAGAAGACACATTATTTCCAGGGACTTTTCATTGCGCTGCAGTGGGAGGGATGCTGCCCCACTGCGCCGCAGTCGCAATTGGATCAAGAATAAAATATTTCCAGTGGATTACCACTGCGC
>CM067170.1:12790231-12826586 GCA_034093135.1 Erigeron breviscapus | reverse complement strand
TAACATATCCTCCAATAAACTTTGAAGCAAATATGAATGTTCCAGCTAACAGACCTGAAGGAGTCAACTGGTTCTGGCATCCAAACAAGGGTAGACCACATACAAGAGCTTAAAGAAAGACAAGATTGGATATTTTTGACAAATCACTACTAAGGGGGAGATTGTTAGAAATATAATTTGTAGTAGTTGATTTGTATACCTTATGTAACTTTGTACTTAGAATATAACATTGTTGATATGGAAGGGGGCATAGTGTAAATTGTGCTCTTGTATATAAACCCCCTTCCACATGCATTATGTAACCTTTTTGACACTAAATACAATCCAATCTTTCACTGAATCTCTCTCTACTCTCTCTCTACTCTCTCACTAGAAACCGCCATTAAAACACACTAAACACACACTAAAACTCATATTCTATTCTCAACAATTGGTATCAGAGCATACTGCTTCTTCGTAGGAACACCGGGTATTATAATGGCGCTACGTGATCTTGGAGATAAAGTAAGATGGCCACAGAAGAAGAATGACTCCTATTTCAAAAAGAAGGATCCTAGCCAATGGTGTGCATACCATGAAGACTTTGGCCATCTTACTGAAGATTGCAAGATGTTGAGAAGGGAGATCTCTACTCTTCTGGCCAAAGGGTATCTTAAAGAACTTTTTGGAAGGAAGAAGGCTAAGGATGTTGAAGGCATAGACTTCGCAAAGTCTAAATCCACCCAAAAAGCAGATTCTCCACCTCCAGATGCAAGAGTAATTAACACTATTTCTGGCGGATCAGAAGTATGTGGGACAACATACTCAGCAGCCAAGAGATTTGCAAAACAAAGCAAGACAGAAAAAGGAGAAAAAGGCGTGAAGAAAGCTTCAATTTCAGATTCAGATATTGTCTCTTTTGAGGAAGATGACTTCGATGATATATTGGAACCTCATCATGAAGGTTTGGTTGTTACCTTATTTATCGCTAACCATTATGTTCGCAGGATCTTGATAGATAATGGAAGCTCAGTGAATATAATCAAGCTAGAAACCCTGAGAAGAATGGATTTTGAAGATAATATTATTGGCAAGGCGTCACCACTAATTGGATTCAGTGGCGAGACCAAATATACTGTTGGTGAAATTAACTACCAGTATATGTTGGAGGGGTTAATTCCATGCAGAATTTTTGTGTGGTGGATACTCTTCCAGGCTGTAACATAATTTTGGGAAGGCCCTGGATTCACGAAATGAAAGCAGTACCATCAACATATCACCAATGTGTTAGAATGATAACACCTTGGGGAGTGGTCACTATTAAAGGAGATCAACAGGAGGCTAGAGAATGCTATACGTCCACCATGAAGTCAGCAGCAAAGTCGACTTCACAATAGCAATTACAGAAGAGGATCTTCGATGTCAATGAACCAGAGGAGCAAGATGTTAAAGAAGTTATTCTGGTCCCTAAAGATCCTAACATCAAAGTGTTATTAGGCGCAAAGATCTCAAAAGATTTAGAGATCAAGCTCACCGATTTTCTAAGAGCTAGAATGAAGACTTTTGCTTGGAAGCAAGAAGATATGACTTGAATATCTAAAGATGTGATTACGCACAAGCTTGGAATTGATAAAAGTTTCAAGCCGATTCAACAAAAAAGAAGAAAGTTTGCTCCAGAAAGAAATGCAATTATTCAAGAAGATGTGGAAAGATTATTAAAGGCAAAAATGATTAGGGAAGTAAAATTTCCTGAATGGTTGGCAAACGTGGTGGTAGTGCAAAAGAAAAATGGAAAATGGAGGGTTTGTGTAGACTTCACTGAACTCAATAAAGCCTGTCCAAAAGATCCGTTTCCACTGCCACATATTGACGCAATGGTAGATGCAACTTCTGGACATGAGATGCTCACATTTATGGATGCTTCTTCTGGATTTCAACAAATTCAAATGAGCCTGAAGATCAAGAAGCCACCGCCTTCATGACCCCAACAGGTATTTATTGTTATATCGCTATGCCTTTTGGTCTTAAAAATGCAGGTGCAACATATCAAATGTTAGTCAACATGATGTTCAAAGACCAACTGGGGGATACGATGGAAGTCTATATAGATGACATGGTGGTAAAATCAAAGAAAGCTGAAGATCACCTAAAAGATCTTGAAGTAGCCTTCAATATCCTGGACAAGTACAACATGAAGCTGAATCCTGCAAAATGTAATTTTGGAGTATGAGTTGGAAAATTCCTAGGGTATAAGGTTACTAAAAGAGGAATAGAAGCAAGTCCAGAACAATTAAAGGCTATCTTGAACTTGAAGTCTCCATCAAATACTAAAGATGTCCAAAGATTAATCGGAAGATTGGCAGCTTTGAATAGATACATATCAAGATCTTCTAATAGGTGTAAAGAATTTTATGACATCTTGAAGAAGAATAAAAGATTTGAATGGGGAGAGAAACAAGAAGAAGTTTCCAAGAATTAAAGAATATCTATCTACTCCACCACTATTGGTACACCAAGGGGGAGATTGTTAGAAATACAATTTAGTGGTGTTAAATTGTAAATAAAGTTACATTTTATATTGTTGATAAAGTGCAAGGGGTCAAAGTGATAATTGTAATTAGGCATATATAAACCCCTTGCCTTCTCATTTGTAACTAGCTCTTGAACATAATTAACACACATTTGACTTATTTTCTCTCTCTACATCATCTTCAACCTCCAACCACCTTCACACACTAAAACACACACATTCCACCATTAAACCTCAATTAAGCTCAATTCTATATCTAACAATTGGTATCAGAGCATAATCGGTGTATCCGAACGATCTACAATCATTTTTACATCTGATTTTGTTCATAATTTTGAGAATTTGAGCTTAATTTCTGGAAATTCTGGAAAATTCTGTTTTATGCTGAATTTGAAGCTTAATAGTGATTCTGATCACTGTTTAGAGGTGGATAAGTGTTCAATTTCATGAATCAATACTAAATTTTTGAGTTTCTAATTGGATTTACATCTTCATGTTTTATCTCGGCATTTAGTATATTCAGAAAGTAAGAAAAGTCAATATTTTGTTCAAAAGAGAATCTGCTGCTACAGTAACTGCATTTTTTTTTTCAATTTCACGTGTGTAGTCAGAACATTGATATCATCAAATTACATTTAATTTGAAAAATAGAAAAAAAATAACAACTTTTCTTCAACTTCTCTCTTCAAATTGATCTTCATTGTTGATCGTTTGAAGCTGAAATTTACGAGGTTTTGTTCGCGGTCGAATCCTGATCGTAATCGTCTTTTCAATTTCTCGATTTGACAATTTTTGGTGACGGTTGAATTTTCCGGCGAGATTTTGAATTTTCCGGCGAGCTTTAATCGACTTAATTTTCAGTGAGGATTTGTTCGCGGTTTCATTTAGAGTATTTTGGTGGTGGTGACAAGTGTTAATCTGAAGGAAAGAAGGTTTAATCGGTGTTTGAAGGTTTTCCGGTGAAGTCTTTCCAGAATCCGGCCGCCGTGGTTAGTGTTGAATTGTTCCAGCCAAGAACTAGCCATTTGCCGAGCTAACCGTTCACAAAACTCGTGTTTGCCGAGTTATCTTCACGACCAGCATACCCATACTCGTGGTTGCCGAGCTAAAGTCTCAACCAAAAGTTGTGTTCTCGCATTTGCCGACCATTTATCTCGGCAAACCATTCAAATCACTCAAACCTTCCAAAACCCGCATTTGCCGAGCTCCCAGCTCGGCACCCAATACAAAATCAACCAAAACCAAAATCAAGTTTTTGCCGAAGTGAATTCTCGGCCCAAACCACTAACCGTGTCTCGTACCCGTGTTTGCAGAGCTAACCGATCAACCAAAACACCTTGTAACCAAGTCACTCCAAAACACCCATTTGCCGAGCTCCCAGCTCGGCACTCAATACAACTCGTGCAACACTTAGTATTTTTCAGTCGAATCACTCAAAAGCCGAGCTAATTGCTCTACAAATCCCCAATTCGAGCATTCCTTAACCAAATTTTCATCAAAACCTCATTTGTAGAGATAATATCTCGGCACTCTTTACAACTCGAGTCATACTTAGACAAATTTTCTCCAAAACCCCATTTGCAGAGCTCTATTCTCTACAAATTGACCATTTGTCCTACACTTAACCGATTCTCGACCCGAATACCCCATTTGCCGAGCTTATATCTCGGCAAATAGACCAAAATTTTCAAACCTTTTTCTAATCGAGTTTTACCTTTGTACCATTCTTGGTGTGCAATTTGTGAAAAAAATTGTTTTGAAAACCCCATTTGCCGAGCTTTTATCTCGGCAAATCGCACTTTCATCTTTCAAGTCTTGGAATCGTGGCTGTGTGGTGTGGTGTTGAGTTCATTGTTGATCTTGTGGTATGAAACAAAGAGGAACAGATTAATTTTTAAGAGGGTGAGAGCGTTTGATTTAAAGAAATTGAGAATCTTAAGTGAGAAAGAGTTTTAGAGCAGAAAGAAAGTTGTGAATTTTTTTTGTGTGTCAATCGTTTAGAGAAAAGAAACTGAAGAGTATATGTGATAGAAGTGAATGAGAGATGGTTCTTGTTGTTACTTGAGCTGGGTCTAACGTATAAAACATCTTTCATGTGCTTTTGAGTTGTCAGTGTGCTGTCATTTTTATTGTGTTTGTCAAAGTGGTCTGTCATTGTTTAATCTTTGGAGTATAATTTTTTTTTGAGGCATGTCTAGATAACGTGTGCGGAAGAGGAGAAGATAACGTGTTGATTGATATTCAAAAGTGGGTCACGCATATTTTGAACTTTTATCTAAGTTGTCAAAAGTGAAAGTAGCGTGTGTCAGTAGAAAACATGTAAAGTGTATTTGAGTTGTCTTTTGGATGGTATCACGCGTGGCTTTGTCATTTGTCTAACAATTCAGAAACTTTCATATAAAGTCTTTGTTTGAGAAACTTATGTCAGACAAATAATTTTAAGTCAACATTTTCATAAACTTCAAGAAACTCTTTAAGCTCCACGTGATTTTTCATAAAGTGTGATTTGAGTTTTTTTTATGAGCTGGACTCCATATTGAAAGAAAAGTGAATCAATTTTTTTTTTGGTGTCATTTGGACTTAGTTAATTGTGAGACTATTCTAATATTTTTTAGTTTTATTTTTTTTGTGTCATTTTATTTTTCTTGTTGCTTTGATCGTATAATTCAATATTTTAAGTTTTTTTTATGTGTCATTCCACATTTTTTTTTGTCATTTAATTTTTTTTTAAATTCTAGTTGATTTTTTTTAAGTGTGTAGTCGTTTTCAAAGTTGCATCATTTTTTTACGGTATCTTTTGTGTGTCTTTAGTTTTATTTGTAGTCATTTTTGGGCTAGTAATTGTTTGTTGGGCTTTATTTTTTTTAATTTTTAATTGGGCTTACGGCTAGAAATTTTTTTTTGGGCTGAATAAAAGTTTGTTTTGGGCCAAGAACTAATTTGAGTCAATAGTTTTTTTTTCTTTGGGCTAGTTATTTTTGTTGGACTAACATTCTAGTGTGAAATTTTTTTTGGGCTGTCATCATGAGTACGTTTCAAATGCCACTTGCATACAAGATGAAACCAAGCAAAGAGTCGTATCGTATTCATGAAAGTCAAAAGTGTTCATGTTTTCGAGATTGTCTATGTGTGGTTCAAATGTTCAGAGAGGTTAAAGATATTTGCCAGAAGTACAAATTTCTTTGGGAAGAACATGAGAGATTTAAATCTGCTGACCATCACTTTACTAATGAACTCATTTTGAAATCAAAGATTTTCAAGTTAACAAATGAGTTGGACAATTCTCTCCAAGAGCTCAATCAAAATATTTTGGACAGTCAAATTAAAGAACTTGTTTGGCAACAAAAGACTTCTGACCTTAACCAAGAGTTACAAAATAAGTCCACCATCTTTGAGAGCAAAGTTGAAGAAGAAAGAACAAATTTTTGTGCTCAAATCATGCGTCTTGAAGACAAGTGTTTGCAATTTCAGTCAAACGAAACATTTTTGACGAAAAGAATCTCCGACCTTGAGATTGAATTGCAAACACAAACCAATTCTGTGAATTCTGACCTTCCCAAAGTCATGATTGATGTTTGTACCCAAACTAATTGCCTTATGTTTGTGAATTCTTCTGTGCAGACTGATTGTGATAAGGTTGAGACTGTTGAAACTTCTATTCAGACTGATCCTGATGTTCCAAAGAAGATTTACACGGGTAAATCTTCAAAACCTTTTGATAGAAAGGTCTCTCAGTTTACTAATTACTCCTTACAAAAGGGTAAGAAGTACACTAAGAAACCAAATTTTGATGGAACTACTACTTTTGTGTCTTTTCTATCATTCGAGGATAATTCTGAACATTTTTCAAGCAAAATCTCAATTGACTAAATCTAAATGGAAACCGATTTCAAAAGATAAGTCAGTTGAGTCAAAATCATTCAAATATTCTTTTTCAGAACTTTTTGATCTTGCACCAAAACCTGTGAAAACAGTTGTGCAAAAAGTGAATGATTTTGCTTCGAAAAATCATTTTTCAACTCAATCTCCCAAGATTGGAAGCTTTTCAAAGATATCAAATGATTTTTCACCGTTGCTTCCACGAAAAATCTTTTCAACTAAAACACCGGGTTTTAGTTCTCCGTGGAATGCAACATCCATTCATCAAATCGATGAGACTTACATTTGGTCATTCAAGAATTCAAAAACCATTGGACCCAATCTCAAATGGGTTCCAAAAGTGATTTCCAAATGATTTGATGAATAGTGGCTTATGCACACATCAGTGTATAACCCGTGCTAAAACCGTATTTGTAATTTCTTCATTTTTAGAAAAATCCAAAAAGATTTTCATTTTCTTATTTTGAAAAATCCAAAAAGATTTTCTCTTCTCATCATTTTGTTTATTTACTTTGTCTTTGAGTTTCTCACAATGTTTTGGATGAGATGCAAGGCATCGAACGCCTTTGTGTACTGTCTTTGTTGTCTCATTTTTAATGTTTGTGAGCAACTTTTAAACCTTTTACTCACCCTTTATATGCAAAACCTTTGTTTATATCATGCATATATTTAGGGGGAGTTTGTTTATAAAACCAAAACTTCCAAGTGTTTAAACTCATTTTCCATTTTAAAACACTTTGGAAGATTTTTCAAACCATTTTTGATCAAATTCAAAGAAGTTCGGTGTTAGATTTGCACATGAGAGTTTAGGCCACTCATAAAAACTCCATGATCTTGTCATCGCCGATGAGATCTAACCCCGGAGTTATATTCTCAATTTAGATTGTGAGGGTTTATGAGCGTGGTGATGTTGTTTGTGCAAATAGGCCATGAGGGAGTAGTCGAAAAGTGAGAGGTTACGGTGAAATGATGTGAGAAAGGGCTAAAAGAAATGAAAGCCCTCCCAAAATTCTCTAAACGCCGGGTCAACACGTTTCTATCGGATTTCATATGTTGATTTCTCGATATTGAAAAAGACTTCATGGACCCAGTGAAGCAATGCACATCTGTACCTAACCACTCAAGTGTTTCTTAACAAATACTTGTTTTATTCTCACGGAGATTTTCACATTTCTATTGACTCTTCTTTTGGAAGACGTTGATATTGAAAAAGGGAGACACTCTGCTCCGGTCCCCGACTTCATTTGATCACTATTGAGTCTAGAGCATACTTGAAATATTCTTTCATTTGACTAGGACACAATGAGTCTTTACATGTCTTTGTGACATCGCATATCTTTGTGATATTGCCGGAACATTCGTAGTGATATCATATTATTGATATTCCACGATGATCGAATGGAAATCCTACCAATGCTAACATCTTTTCCAACGTTGAACGTAGGTCTCACATTTTCATTTTATGAATTTGCTGAGTAAACGAGAAGTCTATGTGACCTCGGAGTTATTTTCCCAAAAGTCTTTGAGGATAGTAAGACATGGTTATTGAACGCCTTTGTGACACTGACCATGAATTACATTCTTTAAAGCAATCTATCGGTTGAAAAGCCATAGACCGAACCATTTAGAGATAAGCTTTGTGCATTCTTGATGATAATGGGAAGTCCTGAAAATAGTAATCGTATTTTTAGGTCACACCATCAATCCTTTTGATTTTTGGTTGTGATAACGGATCATTTTTTATCCGGATTTCATTTCTCTTCACACAAACACTAAGAACACAAACACCTTATAAAAATCTTTTTCCAACAACGCAACCTCATATTCTAGTTCACCAATAGGTTCATTGGGAATTGGGAATTGGGTTGGGATAATTTGGTTGAATATTGTTTGTTGTGATCTACCGTTGATGCTATCAATCATTATTGTATGATGAAATCGTTTCACATTTTCATCATAAGGGGGAGAAATGATTATATGATTGATAGATAGAGTTCAAGGATATAGGTAGAATTTGATTGATGATATTCATTGTGTTTGGTTGTTTAAAGGATCGTTAGTTTAGGTGAAGAGAGTGAATAATTATTGTGCTAAGTTGAAAGATTGTTTTGAGAAAGTTAAAGAAAGATTGATTCGAGATCGAGTATATTCAATATGATGTACATGGTCGATAATTGAAAGATTTATTGGATAATTGACCAGTGGTTGATGATCACAAGAGTTTGAGATTGAATAATGTTTGAGAAGAAATGAAAAGTTTGAGATTGAATAGAGATTGTCGTTTGTTGATGCTACAAAGAAAATTAAGTTGGATAGTTAAGTTTGTTCTTTATTTGAAGAGATTGTTCATTTGAGGGGGAGCAAGAGTAAACTCATGAAATGTTAAATATGCTCCGAAATGATTGTTTGTTCGAGGGGGAGCAAGAGATTAAAGATTTGTTATTGAATAATTTGCTCCGAGATAGTTGTTTGATTGAGGGGGAGCAAAAGTTAATTGATCAAAGAATCAAGTGCTCCAAGATGTTTATTGATTTAGAGACAAGTTCGATCAAGAATTGAAGTTTTAAAGTCAAATCAAATTTCCGCATCCCAAAACCAAGCTTCCGAAATGCCAAGAGGTTTCAAAGTCAAAACCAAGCTTCCGCAAAGCCAAAAGAATTCAAAGTCAAATCCAAGCTTCCGCATGCTACTCAAAGTTCAACTTACTTCTCAAAGCAACATCAAGTTGAAATCAACATTCAAAGGTTCAAGTTGTGAAAGCTTAAAAGCTACAAAGATTTCAAAGGTGCTTCCAAAGTATTCAAAGTTGCAAGAGAAGATCAAGTTGTAGAAAGTCATCGTCAAGAATATTTGTTTGTTGAGAAGATTCAAAGTCAAGGTTGATATAAGAAGTTGAAGACAATGAGAAAGCTTCAAAGTCCAATCAACATTGAAGATTTTCAACAAATGGGCTCATCATGTTATTTAAAGACCGAAGACGATGCAACATTTACAATTCAACACCAAGGGGGAGATTGTTAGAAATACAATTTAGTGGTGTTAAATTGTAAATAAAGTTACATTTTATATTGTTGATAAAGTGCAAGGGGTCAAAGTGATAATTGTAATTAGGCATATATAAACCCCTTGCCTTCTCATTTGTAACTAGCTCTTGAACATAATTAACACACATTTGACTTATTTTCTCTCTCTACATCATCTTCAACCTCCAACAACCTTCACACACTAAAACACACACATTCCACCATTAAACCTCAATTAAGCTCAATTCTATATCTAACACTCTATATCTTTACATGGCAGTATCATCAAATGCAGTAAGCGCTGTCTTAGTAAAGGAAGCGGAAGGTCAACAGCGTCCTGTATACTATGTAAGTAAAAGTTTAATTGATGCTGAAACCAGGTACTCTCACCTCGAAAAACTTATACTTGCATTAGTTATGGCATCTACTAAGCTTAGACATTATTTTGAAACACATGCTATATATGTTAAAACCAATTATCCTATAAAATGTGTGCTTAGAAAACCTGAAGTATCTGGTAGAATGGCTAAGTGGTCTGTAAAATTAAGTGCTTTTAATTTAATCTATGAACCTAGGACTGCTATAAAATCTCAAGCTTTAGCCGACTTTGTGGCTTATTTTAGTACTAATTTACAACCTGAAGTAGACTTAGAAGTGAAAATGCTAGAAGAAGTTACTGAAAAATGGATTTTATACACTGATGGTGCAGCTAATATCAAAGGAATAGGACTAGGTATTGTACTAAAATCGCCACAGGGGGATATCATACCCCAAGCAGTGAATTGTCATTTTATAGCCACTAATAATGAAGCAGAATATGAAGCTTTAATTTCTGGTATGCAATTAGCTAAGGATATGAACATTAGAAATCTTAAGGTATATGTAGATTCATTACTTTTAGCTAATCATTTTAATGGAACGTATGCTGCAAAAGGTGAAAAATTAATGCAATATTTGGAAATAGTGAAAAAATTAGCCGAGAACTTTGATTTATTTGATATAGAACAAGTGCCTAGGGAAGAAAATACTGAGGCCGATGCTTTAGCAAATCTAGGATCAACACTTAAAATGTCACCCGATACAAAAATCCCTATAATACATGTATTATATCCAGCGATAGAATCAACTAGTATATTGGCTATTCAAGATAAGGAAGCTGAAAATTCCGGCGACAATCAAAATCCATGGATTACACCAATAATAGAATATATGAATAATGGGACAATCCCTAAAGATGAAAACCCAAAGACTTTTTGCATGAAAACATCACATTATTCTATGATAAATGGTATTTTGTATAGAAAATCTCTTGCAGGACCATATCTTAGGTGCTTAGAATATCCTGAGACCAACGAGGTTCTTAAAGATATACATGAAGGAGAATGTGGAAATCACACAGCTGGAAGATCTTTATATTCAAAGATCTTGAGAAGAGGTTATTATTGGCCAACTATGAAACAAGATGCTGAGGAATATGCGAAGAAATGTGATGCTTGTCAGCGACATAGCAACATTTATCATCAACCAGCAGAACCCATGTATCAGATTCTATCACCGTGGCCATTCATGAAATGGGGAATGGATATTGTTGGGCCAATTACAGAATCTTCAGCTGGGAAGAATATATTTTTTGGCTATGACGGATTATTTCTCAAAATGGATTGAAGCTGAAGCATATGCCAAGATTCATGAATCACATGTCATATCTTTCATTAAGAGAAATATATTAACAAGATTTGGAGTTCCAGCGGAGATAATTTGTGATAATGGGTCACAATTTATAGGAAAGAAAACTACAAATTTTTGTGAAAGATGGGGTATCAAGATGATCACTTCTACTCCGGTCCATCCACAAGCTAATGGTCAAGCAGAATCAAGCAACAAAATTATAATGAATAATTTGAAGAAGAGACTGGGACAAGCAAAAGGAAAATGGCCTGAAGTGTTGCCATTTGTCTTATGGGCTGATCGCACAACTTCAAAGAGTGCTACTGGAGAAACTCCATTTTCACTTGTCTTTGGAGCTGAGGCAGTTCTACCCACCGAGATGGATCTACCTACTGCTAGAATTAGTTTATTAACTTATGAGAAAAATAAAGAATTGTTGCTTGAAGATTTAGAAGCTGTAACTGAATTACGAGAGAGAACCAAGATAAGAATAGCAGCTTATCAACAACGAATTGCTAAGTCTTATAATAAGAATTTACGATTAAGGCGGTTTCAAGTTGGTGATTTGGTTCTCAAGAAGGCTTTGACCAAGCCAGATGGTAAATTGAATCCAAAATGGGAAGGTCCTTATTTGATTGAGGCAGAAGCTGGAAAAGGATCTTATTGGCTTCAAGATTTACAAGGTAACTTAGTTCCAAGAGCTTGGAATGCCATTCATCTCAAAACCTATCATGTGTAATTTATTTTGTCTTTTGACAAAATCAGGTATGATTTCTTACCCTTGAATTTATATTTACTTTTTACTTATTATTATTCTTTCCAAAATGATGATACTGACTTGAGCGTCGGAGTGGCATTAGCCAAATGGCTAACGTCAGGTTTTAAGATTTTGCTTTGCAGATCTTCAAGGATGATCAATATTATCAAGCACATGCATTACAACGTGGAACAAGGTCTTCACCTTTTGGCTTTCACGCCAACTTTTGGTTGAAGGTTTTCACCTTCTCTTAAATTCGTCCGTGTCGCACGTTAATTAATTTCACGGTTGAAGGGTTAAATTCCAAGGTCGTTGAAATTAATTCTATTGGTTGTCGGTGTTACCATCGATCTCCCGAAATTGGCTAACCAGGCCATCTCTCGAAAAAGGCTAACCACGCCTCCCAAGCAAGTTCAAGATATTGAGACCCCCTCTATATCTTGAACACCAATGTCCCTACGAGAATCTTAAAATTAAGAATTCCCTTTTAATTTTAATCCCCTCCAAAAATCAATCCAGTCCCACACATATTACTTTAATGCAGGAATAAGTGGAGACTGACAATAATTAAAGATACTGCAAGCTAAGGATCATAGCCTACCAGTGGGATCTTAATTGCGTATAAAAGGTGCATGTATCTTATTTCTTAATTACCGCGTTGATTTGATTATTTACTATTGATGTAGTTGAATAAGGCAAGATTAATTATTAACTGACATTTGACCTCATTAGTCATTTTCCGTTTTTGCCCTTAATAACAGTTTTGATTTTCGAGTCTAAATAAAAATGGATCAAAAAAGAAACTTCATTCATTGATAATATATTTGCAAGAAACTACTCGAAAGCAGTTTTCTACAACCATGATTGATCATTTCAGACCAATCTCTTCCCTCCTAAAACATTGATGTTCTACGTTACACATCCCTTATCGATTCATTTTTTCTATCATCAAAAGAGTCTAAAAATATGGGCTCTGGCCTTTTCATCATATCCTTCATCGCCCATACAACATAAAAACACCTACAGAAGAACTTCCCAGTAGACTGAAGGATTTGTTTCCCTCAGCCTTTCCAGGATTGACATTTTCCGACCTAACTCTTCTCTCGTGTTTTTAAGTTCTTCTTGTGTAGCACCAAGCTCAATACAAAGATCCCTCAAGGCATTGTTCAGAATTTTGATCTTGGCCTCTAAGCCATTCTTCACTTCCAAACCCATTTCTTTCTCTATCTCGATAGATTCTTTATAACATTTGATCAGGCCTTGCATTGTTTCTATAATATCATCATTCAATTTATCTTTAGCAATCTGCTGCCTTTCCAGTTCGGTAAGAGACTGAAAGATAATATAAAGATGAATTAGAAATAAAAAGAAATCAAATATAGCAAAAAATTTTAAAGGCATACCTCTTGAAGAAATTCTCCCAATGATTTTAGAGAAGACATGACGTTAAGAGTGTATTTTCAAAAAGAAGAAAAACTATTTGTGATTTTTGAAATGAAAAACTTTTGCCTTATATAAAGGGGTGAAAAAGAGAGATATTGAACCGTCAAATTGTTACTTGTCAAATCGTAACTCTTGGTTATCCTAGTTACACGCGTCTTATCTTTAAGATGGTTTTGAAATTTACTAGTTGACTCCGGTCAAAGTTTTTCTAGAAGATTCAAAGTTATTTCAAAAAAATAGATTTTATTAAAATAACTTTGGGGACAATTGTTATGGGTGAAATTTCAAGTACCAATATCCTGAAGGTCCAAGATCTTGACATCCCAGGATCTTGACATGGTTGAATATTCTGATTACTTATTAATACTTACTAACGTTATGAATTACTTGGTATTATTATTTCTACATGAGTTAAACATGCAGATTCCAGAATATTCGATATAGAGCCAAGGAAAATATCTCCAACGGTAAAAGAAAGATTTCACAAGCGGGATTAATCTTCAACACGCAAAGGATACTTAGTCCACCAAGATATTCGGACTTCACGTTGAATTTAGCATGAGGAGAAGGACTACAACGTTCACAAGACTGGTCAAGTAATGCTCCAATGTTCAATCAACGAATACCTGGAAGATCCCTACAACTTCAGATAGTTAGTTAGATCTTAGGTCTATATAAACGAATAAGGTTGATCGGTTTAGGCATCTAATCTTTTGCTCACTTATTACTTACTACTCACTTGTATTCACACACACATTACTCTCACATTTAGATATATTGTGAGTCCTTTTAAAACTAGAGATGGTTAACCTAGAATGTGTAAAATACAACAAGTCTAATAATCACTAGAATTAGACTAGTATTACTTGTAAATAAATATGCAAGATATATAAACAAAGTAATACAAGACTTAAAGCAATAAACAAGTAAAGTGGAACATTATGTATTTTTCATGGGTACTTTATTTATTGATGTTTAAATAAAATACAAGGTTGTTGCGGAATCAAGATAATACAATGAAGTATGTATCCTAACAACCTATGAGTTACAAATGATCTATATTTGTCAAATAGCTCTTTAGGATCGAGATACTTAAAGTTGTGAAGTATCCCTGTTTAAGATCGAGAGTATTTAGACAAATTCACTTTCATGCAAAGTGTATGCTTAAAAGTATTTATGTCAAGGAAATGACTTCGTATTTATAGGCAACAAAATTCACCAGTGAATTTTGTGCCGTACAAATATGGTTGCATACATTTAATAATCCGACAAGAACATTAAATGTATTGGATAAGGAATAAGGATAAAGTCACATCAAGTGCAAGTGTATCCTTTTATCCAACCACCTTAACACACGTTTATTTTGTTAAAGAACAAGTGGATTGTTCTTTGGAAAGTGTGTTAGGCAAAAGTCAAACCTCGATATCAGTGTTCAGACTTGTAAGGTCTAGAACACTAACAATCCTCCAGTGTACAGATCTGGTAAGACTTTCCAGTGGACTCCGCCATTTGTAAAGTCTTCTTCCTTCAGACTTCAGTCTTTGACTTTAGTCAGAATGTCTTCAGTAGAGTAGATCTGGACTGGGGTGAAGTCTTCAGTGAGCTAATCTGGAGAATACTCCAGATTTCCTATACAAGTATTGCTCACTAGTCTTCAATTATTTCTGGACAAATCTTTAGAGGGACTCCAGATTCCAAGTCTGGAGTAGGTCCAGTCGAACACGTTTTCTGGTCAGATCTTCAGTGAGGCTCCAGTAGTCCAGTCTGGAGCCAGTCCAGTAACTCTGGACTAAATCTGGACCTAACAAATTCCCCCTATTTGTTTAGAAATAATGCAAGTATTTTTCAGGCTTATAGATATACAAATTTGTATGCCTGGAAAACACTTGGTCGATTTAAGTCTAAAAAATCTAAGTTACTGGAAAACACTTTATAGATCATGAGTGTTTTCAGTTTCATCTTTTAAGTTCTAACTTAGACTAAATCTGGTCATTTACTTATAAAAATAAAAAATTGCAACTATTATTACTTTCACCAAAAAGGAAAATAATTACAACTTTCATAAGACAATTAATTACAATAAGTACAATGATAAAAAGATTCAGGCCCTTCTTTTTGATGGCTGCCCTGGTGCATCTTCAGTGGCCTTCCTCTTTGGAGATGGAGATGATGGAACAGACACTGGTGGTCTCAGACCCAACACAGCTTCCATTTGTTGAATTCTCTTCCAGACCTTCTCAATCCTCTTCATAAAGGCCTTCACATCTGGAGAGAGATCAGTCTTACCTTTAAAAGTCATTCCAATCTCCTTCAGTTCAGTCCATCTAAAAGCTTGGACTGAAGTATCCTTCCTTTCATCTGTAAAGTTACCCTCTCTGGTCAACTTCACATTGAATCTGGTCATTCCTTGATGAATTTCAGCCAATGTGATTTCAGCATTCACAATCTTTCTGGCATTGGCCCTGAAATTCATCATATCATCAAACTTTGCCTTCTGCTTAGCCAAGTGAACCATTTCTTCAGTTTCCCTGGATACACCACTCTGTTGTCCTTCAGTGGACTGGTGTTCTTGTCGATTGATTCTCAGAGTAGTATCCAGAGGAATAAAGGTGCTAACATCACCATCTTTTATTGCCTTCATTTGTTTGGCAGTAAGCTTTGGCAGACCAGTCATCCTTTTCCTGTATTCCAATTCCAGAGCACCAGCATTTCTTCTTATCTTTTTCTGGAGGCTTACCAGCTCCTCCTTTCTTTGTCTGATCAACTCTGGAATTGTAACACCATAAATCAATGAGTCATATACCTATTCTTCTTCAGCGTAGAACGAGCGTATATGGACATCATTCAATGCATCTAGACACTGATGAACTCTGGGATCATCCTTCATCCTTTTAAAAACTTCAATATTTATGCCAAGCCTTCCAGCATTGTAGGAATCCAGAGTACCCATTGTAGCCATCTCCCTTTGATGGGCCAGCAGTTCATTCTTTTGATTATTCTTGAAAATTTCAATCATAATGCATTGTTGTTGTAACTTCCTGGAAGTTTCATCATCAACATCTTCAGTTTGTTCTTCCTCTTCACCAGACACAACTTTTTCTTTTCCTTTTCCTTTAACAGCTTTCAATGTAGTTGGAATATCTGGGAAGGATTCAAACTGGGGCTCACTGGCATCAGTACTAGTAGCCTCTTCTTCAGTCTGCACACCGGCTTCAGTACCGAGTGCTCTCTGGGCTAATCGTGCACTGGCATCAGTACCAGTCACTTGTTTTCTTTGAACAACGCTTTCAGTAGCAACAGCCCTAACAACTTCCTTTTTCTTCCTTATTAACCCTTCTTGGTCACCAGATGATGGAACTGATTTTTCCCCCTTGGACTGATCTCTAGTCCTGGACTTTAGATCATTCCACAACTCTTCCATCATATGCCTATCCAGTGAACCAAAGGTTCTGCCTTGTTCTGGCATGGAAGCAGTCATACCTTTCTTTAGTGCCAAGACTTCCTTCTTCATATTTTTAATTTCTTTTGACAAGTCATTTGGCAGCTTCTCATCCAGTAAGTTTTCTATTTTGGGTAATACCCCATCATGTATGCTACGAAGGATAGTCCCAGAAACTTCTTCACATAATTCTTTTAACATGTTTTTTCTGAACTTCCTGGTGCATTCATCACTGATAATGCTAACAACTTCACCTTGATCCAGTGTGGGCCTGCTCTCCAGAGAGCTTACCCTAAAAACCAAAGTCTGAACATCTTCTTTCAGCCCTGCCAGTTCGCCAGTGACTGCAGTCTGAACAGAAGTAACCAACCTGTTCTCTAATCCCTGGACTGCCACCTTGATTTTTTCAGTGTTGGTGTTTGTGGCCAGTACCAGTTCATCAAGCTTCTCATAAACCAGCTTCTCATTCCCAGCGAAGACATTCATCTCTGAAGCAAGGTTATTTGAAAGTAAAGACTGAAGTCTGAAGAAGAGAATCATCTCAGAAGCGAGCATCAGAGTGATTCTACCAGATCGAAGACTGAAGCATCTCAGTGATAAAGTACTTACAACACTTTACACTGATTACGAGGAAGACTTTTACTTTACACCTTTATCCAGTTAATAGAATTATCTATTAATAAAAGGTACAAAGTATAGGTTAGGAACCTAGTACTATAAGTCACATCAAGTGACTTATATACGCTTCCTTGTGCAGCATGTAAGGAATTATGGTTTAATTCCTTAAATGCTCACAACCACATTTGTACGACATTGTCCATGTCATCATGAACTTTGTCTATAAATACAAAGTCTTCTCACAACTTGCAAAATGCTTGAACTATTGCATTGCAACTTGTGAGATATACTCTAAGCAAACTTACGAGTATTTCCAAGTCATCTTGATCACTTGTATTTCGGGATTGTTTAGATAGTTACACCTGGGTGTTTATCTTTGTTCCGCAACAATCCTTGTATTTGTTTATACATCAATAAATCAAATACATTAGAAAACAACGTGTCTCAATGCTACATACTTGATTATATTTATATATATATATATCTTTATATAGTTTCTGCCATTTGTTCTTGCATTATTCATATTGTCAATTGTTTCTTGTTATCCATATCTCTATATATATATATATATATATATATATATATATATATATATATATATATATATATATATATATATATATATATATATATATATATATATATATATATATATATATATATATATATATATATATATATATATATATATATATATATATATATATATATATATATATATATATATATATATATATATATATATATATATATATATATATATATATATATATATATATATATATATATATATATATATATATATATATATATATATATATATATATATATATATATATATATATATATATATATATATATATATATATATATATATATATATATATATATATATATATATATATATATATATATATATATATATATATATATATATATATATATATATATATATATATATATATATATATATATATATATATATATATATATATATATATATATATATATATATATATATATATATATATATATATATATATATATATATATATATATATATATATATATATATATATATATATATATATATATATATATATATATATATATATATATATATATATATATATATATATATATATATATATATATATATATATATATATATATATATATATATATATATATATATATATATATATATATATATATATATATATATATATATATATATATATATATATATATATATATATATATATATATATATATATATATATATATATATATATATATATATATATATATATATATATATATATATATATATATATATATATATATATATATATATATATATATATATATATATATATATATATATATATATATATATATATATATATATATATATATATATATATATATATATATATATATATATATATATATATATATATATATATATATATATATATATATATATATATATATATATATATATATATATATTATATATATAATTATATATATATTTTTATATATATATATAAATATAATATATATATATATATATGTTAGGTCGAGAATCGACCATGTATAATTTGTTCAGAAATAGCTTGAAGTTTAGTGAAGACATTACTTCAGAATTCTGAGATGCCTCAGAATTCAGAACTCCTTCACTGAAGCTTCACTTCAGTTCAGATCTACGTATCAGAATACCATTCAGAATGAAGTCAAAGACTGAAGTCTGAAGAAGAGAATCATCTCAGAAGCGAGCATCAGAGTGATTCTACCAGATCGAAGACTGAAGCATCTCAGTGATAAAGTACTTACAACACTTTACACTGATTACGAGGAAGACTTTTACTTTACACCTTTATCCAGTTAATAGAATTATCTATTAATAAAAGGTACAAAGTATAGGTTAGGAACCTAGTACTATAAGTCACATCAAGTGACTTATATACGCTTCCTTGTGCAGCATGTAAGGAATTATGGTTTAATTCCTTAAATGCTCACAACCACATTTGTACGACATTGTCCATGTCATCATGAACTTTGTCTATAAATACAAAGTCTTCTCACAACTTGCAAAATGCTTGAACTATTGCATTGCAACTTGTGAGATATACTCTAAGCAAAACTTACGAGTATTTCCAAGTCATCTTGATCACTTGTATTTCGGGATTGTTTAGATAGTTACACTTGGGTGTTTATCTTTGTTCCGCAACAATCCTTGTATTTGTTTATACATCAATAAATCAAATACATTAGAAAACAACGTGTCTCAATGCTACATACTTGATTATATTTATATATATCTTTATATAGTTTCTGCCATTTATTCTTGCATTAATTCATATTGTCATTTGTTTCTTGTTATCCATATCTGGATCGTAAACTAAACTTGTCCATCAAGATTAGTTGTACTTGCCAGTCGGGTTTAGTCATTCGTCTTTATATTTGGGACTCACAATTGGTATCAGAGCAGCAAGGTTGAATTACTACAATTCTTTAACCTTTGATCTGCTAAGATGACTGACTTTGAACAAGGACCTGACCCTAATAATGCTACCCCACCCCCTGTCATCAACAACAATATACCCTCACACAATGTTCACGTACACTTTCCAACTAATCCTGTTCCCAAGTTTGATGGGAACAGTGAAAACTTTCAAACATGGAAAGCGTGCTTACTTAAGTATATTGCTGGTGTTGAGAGACATTTACCAGACATTTTAAAAGATGGACCCTTTGTCCCTATGAATGCGTCAACTGTCGTCAGAAATGCCGATGGGACTCCTAGGCAGTCACCTAAGGAGAAGGATCATTGGTCAGAGGAAGATCATAGACTTGTTGACTTGGATACTAAGTTACAAAATATGATTTTATACGCAGTTCCAGAAACCCTTATGCCCACTCTTGTTTTACTCGAAAATTCTAAATTAATGTGGGCGGAACTACTGACACAGTTTGAAGGCACTAATGAGACAATTGTCACAAGAAAAGTTGCTTTAAACAAAAGATATGAGTCTTTCTTTGCTATACCTGGGGAGTCTTTAACCCAAACTTACATTAGGTTTACAAATCTGGTAAACCAACTGAAAGCCCTAGGTGTAACCAAAGACAAAGAAATTTTGTTAGAAAAGTTTTGTGACATTTTACCTTCAAAATGGGAAAATCTAATCTTGGTCTTGAGACAAGGCAAAACATTACACAGTCATACTCTTGCTTCCCTTTATGGAGCATTTAGGTATACTGAAGAGAACAAAGCTGAAAGAGCTTTGGCTGAGCAGGATGCCAAGAACCATGTTTCGACAAGTTCTGGTACGGTTCAGTATTCTGAACCACAAAGCACTGCTCTACTATCTTCTGAGAGTGATATTTTTGACTCAATGAAGAAGATGGTTTCTCAAATGTTAAAAACTGGTGTCTCTGCTAATGTCACTCATGATTGTGATGAGGATGACAATGATGATCTGGTTGCCATGCTGGCTAAAACGTTCAATCGTTTTAAGGCCAAATCAAATCGATCTGGCAAACCTTTTGCTTCCAGTGCTTCTATTGATAAGTCTAATCTTGAATGCTTTAAATGCGGCAAGAAAGGACATTTCATGAAGGAATGCAGATCTAGTCAACCTTCATCATCACAATCTGCTCCTAACCATTCTATTTTTCAGAAGTCTGATGACAGCTATAAGGCCAAATACAAGAAGTTGAAGGCTCATATGGCTCTTTTGGCACAAGACAACTCGAGCAACAGTTGCATGATTGCCAAGACTGAAAAGTGGGAAGACTCCGATGAATCATCTGATGATGAGGAGGAAGTTAGGGATATGTGTTTCATGGCACAAGAAGACCAAGGTCATTTGGTCAAAACTGATGTTGAATCTGGCCGCTGGGTGGATATAGTGATGAAAAAGGTCAGTAATTTTGGCTATGAAGAAGATGAGGAACACAAACTGGACCTTTTGGTTCTTTTAGAGGCTGACATCTCTTTTGTTGAGACAGTGCGTTCAGAAAGCCTAAAAATGTTTGAAAATAATACTTCTGAACTGAACGCCAGTCAGGCCAGATTAAAAGAACTGAAAGATGTTCATCTGGCCCTAAAAAGTTATCAATCAATGGTTGCCACTTTAGAGTTGGAAAAAGAAGAACTAAAAACCATCCTTGAAAAAGAACAAAAAATAATCAAATCTTGGATGAGTGCACCAAAACCAGATGCTGCAATTAAAAACACTTTTGCAAATCAAAAAACAGCATATGAATCTGGTGATCTTCACATGGCATCTATAATCACTGATTTAGATGCACTTCCAAAAGAAATGAAACCGGAAATTACTTTTCCTAAAGTTGGCAAACAAAAAATTGTAACTAATAAGGTCAAGGAACAATCTGAGGGAAATTCTGAAACAGCTCAGACAACTGGTTCAGAAAAGAAGGCTAAAACCAAAAAGCCATCTCCTCAGACTTCATCTAAGGTTCCAAAAGGACTAAAGAAGAAGAAAACTGTCTCCCCCACTGAGCCCTCTACCTCAGATTCTGGTAAGGCTCAGGTGTCTAATGAAGAATCTATGTTGTTAAGGTTAGAAAGTCAATTTCAACTATTGGCTAGACAAGTGCAGAGTTGTAATGCACGTTTAAAAAATGTTGAAACCACACCTCTTCAACCTAAACAAAATGCAAAACCTTTTTCTAAGCAAATCAAGCAAAAATCTGAGAAGAAAAAGGTTGAGCACCCCATCAAACCAACAACTTTTGTGTCAACTGAGATAATGACTGAAATCCCATTTGACCCTTCAGTTCCACATATACCAAAGAAATCTGAGACTGCTAAGGGAGAGTCTAGTGAACCCATCCAAAGATGGGTTCCCAAAAAGAACTAATCTTTGATTGTGTGCAGGGAGACCGAAAGAAGAACATATGGTTTCTGGACAGTGCTGCTGGCCGAACCATGACTGGTTATCAAACCCTGCTGGAGGAATATAGGGTGCAAGAAGGGCCCTCAATTGTTTTTGGAAATGATGGAAATGGAAAAACTGAGGGATATGGTGTGGTGAATAATGGTCAAGTCAAATTCACACGAGTTGCATATGTGAATGGTTTGAAATATAACCTGATCAGTGTCAGTCAACTTTGTGATGATGGCTTCAAGGTTTTATTTGATATCTCACAAGGCACCATATTCAACAGAGATGGAAAGGTAGTACTGGTTGCACCAAGGAAGGGAAACATTTATGTCATTGATATGAATCCATCTATCTCTGAACAATGTTTCTACACAAAGGCTGATGAAGACACAAACTGGTTGTGGCACAAGAGATTATCCCATCTGAACTTCAAAAACATTAATAAGTTGTCAAGAAAACAACTTGTTGATGGGATACCCTCTATGTCTTTCAACAAAGACAAGCCATGTCCAGGTTGTGAAATGGGCAAGCAGAAAAGAGCTTCATTCAAAACTAAGCAAAGCTTTAGTATAACTGAACCTCTTCACTTGCTTCACATGGACCTTTTTGGACCAGTGAACGTTCAGACCAGAGCAGGAAAGAAGTACACCCTTGTCGTTGTAGATGAATATTCAAGATATTGCTGGGTGATTTTCCTCAAGTCTAAGAGTGAAGCTGCTGCTGAAATCATTGCTCTCATCAAACAAATTGAGCTCAAGTACAAGCGAAAAGTTTGTCAGCTCAGAAGTGACAATGGCACTGAATTCAGAAATGCCACTCTGGAGTCCTTCTGCACTGAAACTGGCATATCTCAGAACTTCTCCTCAGCACACACACCAGAGCAGAATGGTGTTGTAGAAAGAAAGAATCGTACGCTGATTGAAGCTGCCAGAAGTATGCTGAATGAATCTGGTCTTCCCAAGAATTTCTGGGCTGAAGCTGTTGCAACTGCTTGCTACACTCAGAACAGATCTATCTATGTCAAAAGACATAAGAAGACCTCCTATGAAGTACTCAGAAATAGAAAGCCTAATATTGGATACTTCCATGTATTTGGGTGTCCAGTATACATTCTGAATAACTCTAATCAGCTTGGAAAATTCGATGCAAAAGCTGATGAAGACACAAACTGGTTGTGGCACAAGAGATTATCCCATCTGAACTTCAAAAACATTAATAAGTTGTCAAGAAAACAACTTGTTGATGGGATACCCTCTATGTCTTTCAACAAAGACAAGCCATGTCCAGGTTGTGAAATGGGCAAGCAGAAAAGAGCTTCATTCAAAACTAAGCAAAGCTTTAGTATAACTGAACCTCTTCACTTGCTTCACATGGACCTTTTTGGACCAGTGAACGTTCAGACCAGAGCAGGAAAGAAGTACACCCTTGTCGTTGTAGATGAATATTCAAGATATTGCTGGGTGATTTTCCTCAAGTCTAAGAGTGAAGCTGCTGCTGAAATCATTGCTCTCATCAAACAAATTGAGCTCAAGTACAAGCGAAAAGTTTGTCAGCTCAGAAGTGACAATGGCACTGAATTCAGAAATGCCACTCTGGAGTCCTTCTGCACTGAAACTGGCATATCTCAGAACTTCTCCTCAGCACACACACCAGAGCAGAATGGTGTTGTAGAAAGAAAGAATCGTACGCTGATTGAAGCTGCCAGAAGTATGCTGAATGAATCTGGTCTTCCCAAGAATTTCTGGGCTGAAGCTGTTGCAACTGCTTGCTACACTCAGAACAGATCTATCTATGTCAAAAGACATAAGAAGACCTCCTATGAAGTACTCAGAAATAGAAAGCCTAATATTGGATACTTCCATGTATTTGGGTGTCCAGTATACATTCTGAATAACTCTAATCAGCTTGGAAAATTCGATGCAAAAGCTGATGAAGGGTACTTCCTAGGATATTCATCAAATCGCAAAGCCTTTAGAGTCTTTAACAAGAGACTTGAAAAGGTTGATGAGTCAATTCATGTTACCTTTGATGAATCCAACTCTGCAATCTTTAAAAATTCCATTTCTGAACCACCCTCAGAAAGTCCAATCAGTTTTGGTGATTCTGATCCTATTGCAGAATCTGATCAGTCACCTGAACATGTTTCTGAACATCTCCGTTCAGAACCAGAAAGAAACAAGCAAAGCAACATTCCATTCTATCCCCCAGTTAGTTTCAAACTACCTTCTGAACTAACTATTGGATCAGATGTATATGCTGCTACACCCATGATATCAGATTCCACTGAGCAACATCAATCTGAAGAATTTCATGATGCAAGTCATGATATGCAGGAAGAAGAAGAAGCTGAAGATGTATTTTCTGAAGCTCCTCCAGAAGTTACTCAGAGAAATTCTTGCACTGATATCATTTCTCACCCTGGTCAATACACTAAGTGGACTAAAGCACATCCTATCGAGCAAATCATTGGGAATTCCACTAGTGGGGTTCAGACCAGAAGAGCCACAAGCGATCAATGCTTATTCGTCAGCTTCTTATCTCTTATTGAACCCAAGAAGATTGACGAGGCTATGAAGGACCCAAGCTGGGTTGAGGCCATGCAAGATGAGCTCAACCAGTTCAGAAGAAACGATGTATGGGAACTCGTTCCTTGTCCCAGTAACCTGAAGAAGGAACCAATTGGGACAAGATGGGTCTTCAGAAACAAGATGGACGAAGATGGTCACGTCATTAGAAACAAAGCTAGACTTGTTGCAAAGGGATATGCACAAGAAGAGGGAATAGATTTTGATGAAACTTTTGCACCAGTTGCTAGACTTGAAGCTATCAGAATTTTCTTAGCTTTTGCAGCTCATCATCAATTTAAAGTCTATCAAATGGATGTCAAAAGTGCATTTCTGAGCGAGTTGTTGTGCTCAGATTCTATGGATGAAGAACCAGCTGACTGATTATGGTGTTACTTACACAAAGACTCCAATCTTTTGTGATAACACCAGTGCCATTGCCATATCTCACAATCCTGTAATGCACTCGAAAACCAAGCACATCGATCTCAGGTATCATTTCATTCGTGATCATATTCTGAAAGGAGATATTGAATTGCACTTTATTCCCACTGATAAGCAACTCGCTGATGTTTTCACAAAACCCTTAGATGTCAAAACCTTTAAACATCTAATCAGTGAGTTGGGTATGTTAAATCCTTAGACTGGTAATCTTGTTATGAACGCCTCAGTGACACTGATCTGGTTCACTAGTCTGAGCGATCCATGTAATTTTTGCTCGCCTAGCTATCGAACGCCTTAGTGATACTATCTTGGCACTTATTAATTCATGGATCATCACTTCAGGGGGAATGTTAAACATTTTTCAAACTATAAAATAAACCTTCTTTCTGAGGGGGAACCTTTTGCTCAGAAAAATGTATTTAACTGCAAGTAGACCAGACATAATGTTTGCAACATGCCTTTGTGCTAGATTTCAGTCTGATCCCAGAGAAGCACATGCAAATGCTGTTAAAAGGATCTTCAGATACCTTAAGGGTGTCCCCAGATTGGGTCTTTGGTATCCCAAAGGCTCCAGTCTAGATCTAATGGGTTATTCAGATTCTGATCATGCAGGTTGCAAGATAGACAGGAAAAGTACCACTGGTGGGTGTCATTTCCTTGGTGGCAAATTAGTAAGCTGGACTAGTAAGAAGCAGACTGCAGTATCACTATCCACTGCAGAAGCTGAGTACATCTCTGCAGCGAGTTGTTGTGCTCAGATTCTATGGATGAAGAACCAGCTGACTGATTATGGTGTTACTTACACAAAGACTCCAATCTTTTGTGATAACACCAGTGCCATTGCCATATCTCACAATCCTGTAATGCACTCGAAAACCAAGCACATCGATCTCAGGTATCATTTCATTGAATTTTAATGACTGAGATGGTTCAGATTTTTCTGAAACTGACCATGCTCAGAATTTGTTTTGTCATCACTGAAATACAAAAATCTTTTCAAGATATTTTTGATACTTGGCCAATTGTGTGTACACGTGGCATACTGCATACTAGGCCTTTAACCTAGCATTGGTCATGCTTATGTATCACACAAGTGGCGCCGTAAAAAGAGAAGAAAATGAGTACTTTTTATGAAAAAGTGTACAGGGTGGGGTCCCTCAAACGTCTCTGCATTAAATGCGGACGTGACCCCAGAAATTGTTTTAAATTGGAAAAATCCTTTTTGTTCCATCTTAAATACAAATTCCTTATTCATTCTTTCATTTACTTCGTTTCATTTACTCTCTAATCATCAATCTCTCTCTTATTTACTCTCTAATCATCAATCTCTCTCTTATTTACTCTCTAAATTCATAACTCTTCATATTCCCTTTTCACCTTCTTCTTTTCACTTTCATTTTCAAATCTCAAATGGCTAAATCATCTTCATCTTCACATAAATCACTCATAACATTTGAATATATTCCATCAAGTGATGTGAAAACTTCTGCCATATGGCCTAAGAACTTCACTGCATCTCAAATCCGATTCAATATGAGCAACTTTTTGGCTCAATTGAATATACATACCACATCCTTAATGGGAAGAATCAACAAATTTTGGGAGCAATCCCTCTTCCATTATGCGATGACCGCCAATCCGCAAGCAATGTATCATCGATACTTGCTTGAATTCTGGTATTCAGCAGTGGTGAGTAAGGATGAACAATCTATATCCTTCACTCTAAATGAGGGCACAAAGAAGTGTGTCATCACCCTCGAGGGGTTCAGAACTTCCCTTCATCTGAACTACCTCAAACCTCCCCAGGTGTTTGAGAAAAGACTCAAAGGAGTCAATTTTAGGGAGGTTTTGGTCGCCACTGGTCATGGTGACATGGAGGATGAAAATGGTAACTTGAAGACCTCTGGACATATTTTCATGTCTGGTTTTGGTACATGTTGGAGGTTCTTCTGGACTCAAATAGTGGAGAGTCTTGGTGGCAACCATGGAGGGTTGGACCAACTCTCACTACCCCAAGTTGAAATGGGGTATTATATCTGGAATGGAGTGCAAGTAGACTTCGCTGAGATCCTCTTCTCTCAGTTGATTACAAAATTAAAGGGGAAGAGAAGTCTACATATTGCATTTCCAAGGTTTTTAAGCTTATGCTTCAAAGATATACTTGGAGAGGCTTATGATGAAGCTGGACCAGAAGCTTCTGTACCAGAATATAGCAGGGATTTCTCGAAGGCAACAATTACTGGAGATGAACCAGAACTCTCCTCTGCTATGATTCAGGTATTTTCTAAAACTGGTACAGCCACACTAGCTGGCCCAGAAAGGACACTAAGTGGGCCACAAAAGAATGTGGGACCCGTTAGTGTGCCTACTATTGAAATCTCAAATTCTGGTGACGATGCAACTGCTGAAGCAGCTGTTGAACCAGAATCTGGTGAGGGTACTAGTGACCCAAACCAGGGCATATCTGACCAGATCGCACAAGTGAATGCTTTCTGGGATGACGATGAGCCACTTCAGGAGAATCTTGATTCTCTTGCTGAATTTGAGTTTGACGAGGGCTTATTGGAGGCGAATCAATCCGATTCTGAGCCAGCCCCCATCCTCGCAAACGCCCCTCCTCCTCCCCCAGAAATCCAACAAATCAATGAACCTTATGTACCACCACCACCATCTCACCAAAATCCTATCTTCCCACCTGGCACCAATCCCGCATACGTAACCGATCCATCTTTCACTCCTTCACTTCACTTTCTACACCCACAAATTTACAATGTACCACCACCAATCAATTATGATGTCCCTTCTGAACATGACCTAGATTCTGAGACGGAATCTGAGAGTCCAACCGATGTTCAGATGAACAAAGTTTTACAAGGGCTGGGTAGTTTACCCTTTGTGGCTCCTGCTTCTGCACAACCCCCACCTCCTTTCAATATAGAAGCACAGTTAGAGAGAAACCAAACCGAAGTCCAAGGCCTTATTCGTAGGGTGGAGGACTTAACCAGTTCTCTAACTGCCAACACTAGCTCATTGGCTGACATGAAAGGTGCTCAGATGTTCCTCGGAACTGAGCTGACCAAAGTTGCAGGGAATGAAGGGCTAGTGGTTGGGAAATTGAATGAGCTGGTGATGACATGCAATAAGGTGAGCTCTGCAATCAGAGAAGCCTTCAGATTGACTAAGAGAGATGTTCAAGCTTCAGTTGTTGCGAACTTGACATCTGGGGTTGATTTGTTGAAGCAAGAGGTCATGGCTGTTGGTAATGAAGTACATGAGCTGGTTCAGAAGCCAAGCATTAATGAAAATGAACTTGGGGCTTCTATCAGTGCTAATGTTGTGGAAAATCTGAAGTCTGAGCTCTCTCAGAACTTAGCTGCTCAGATTTCAGATTCTGTTGCTCAGAAAGTTGGTGAAGATATCAGAAAGATGATTGCTGAACTGACCAAGGATACAAATGATAAGGTGGAAAAAGCTATTCATGAAATCAAGACTTCAGTTTCCACGCTTGAAAGTTCAGTTCAGAATCAGTCTAAACAGTTGGATGAAGTTCTTACACTTCTAAAGAAAGAGAATGTTGTTGCTCCTCCTCCCCCTGCATCCTTCACTGATGAAGACAGAAAGATGCTTAAAGATTTAAAAGATCAAGAAGCACTGAACCTTAGTTCGTCTTTCAGACTAAAGGCTCAGTTTGCTACCATGGCTAAAGGCATTTGTGAATGTCTCGAACAACAAAGTTGGAAACCTTTGCAGGCACTTAAAACTACTCTGGATCTTTATGCTAAAATGCCTGCAGAGATTTCCAAAGGGGGAAGTGGTGTGCCTCTTGGGTTGCTGGCCAGTACACAAGAAATGATTCATGCAACCAAGAAGCAAGCTGAGGTACCTTCTGAAAGTGCCTCAGTTCAGGGGGAACATGTTCAGAAACCAGAATCTGAAGTTCAAAGGAAAGATAAGGGAAAAGCTTTGGCAGAACCTACAAAGAAAACTGATAAAAGTTCTGGTCTGGTTGTTGGAGAAAATGTTGATGAACAAGGTTATCCACTCCACGATCCTAATGCTGATAGCAAGAAGTTGGAGACTCTGCAGAAGCAAGTCTCTAACCAATTCATAATGTGGAGTGAAAACAAGGAAAGGGAAAGGGTTCAGCACCAAAGCATGGGAACCCTAGATCATATTGATGCTGCATCTCTGGGTCTATCACTTGAACGATTTCAGAAAATCAAACATGACCCAAGAGTGCAGAAGGCTGTGAAAGATATGCTTGATTATGAGTATGGGGTGAACTACTCTCCACTGGAACAAAAGCTGGACCATCTCACCTTCAAAATGTCCATCCAAGACTTAGTGAAAAACAGAGAAATGGAAATGGCCAGAAAGAAGAAGGAGATTCTGGCTGGAGTTCAGAATGTAGAGAGGGAGTTGTTCAGGCCACCAACAAAGCCCAGAACTGGAACAAGGACTACAAAGAAAGATTCTCGTGATGTTGTCCATACTTCAATCAAACCAATTTCTGATGATGCTGCTGAGCTCCAAAGAAAACATGAGAAGGACCAGTATGATCATTACATGACTCATCGATCACATCAGGCCAGAATTGTTGATATTGAAGTTATTAAGGCTGATGGATTGAAGCTGTTCGATTTGGTTGTGAAAAGAGAAGGAAGGGCTACTGAAGAATATACTCAGGTTTCAGTTCATGAGTTTGGCATATCTGAGCACAGGGAGATGATTCAAGTTCTTAAAGGAAAGCCTAAGTCTGCCTTGACTGGTGCATGGTTAGCAAGGATTCAGCAAAAGATGCAAGCCAAGGTGGAAATTGAAGCAAGGCTATTTGGCAAAAGGGATCAGTCTCCACTGAAGAGAAAACCTACTGAGGCACCTTCTGGTTCAAGGCCTGCCAAGAAGTAGTTTTCTATTCAGAATTATCATGTACTTGTAAATATTTACATTTGTAACTTTCATTTCAGTGTGTAATATATAAGTTGCAAATTGTGACAAATAAGTAGATGATAGGTTTAAGTTAGAAAAACACAAGTAAAATTCTGAGACATCAATGATCTATAAGATGTACTTAAGAAATTTTTACAACTTAAACAAAAACTTGCATTTCAGACTTACAAACATGTATAGATAGAAGTCTGAGATGCATGCACTATTTCAGAACAAATAGGGGGAATTTGTTAGGTCGAGAATCGACCATGTATAATTTGTTCAGAAATAGCTTGAAGTTTAGTGAAGACATTACTTCAGAATTCTGAGATGCCTCAGAATTCAGAACTCCTTCACTGAAGCTTCACTTCAGTTCAGATCTACGTATCAGAATACCATTCAGAATGAAGTCAAAGACTGAAGTCTGAAGAAGAGAATCATCTCAGAAGCGAGCATCAGAGTGATTCTACCAGATCGAAGACTGAAGCATCTCAGTGATAAAGTACTTACAACACTTTACACTGATTACGAGGAAGACTTTTACTTTACACCTTTATCCAGTTAATAGAATTATCTATTAATAAAAGGTACAAAGTATAGGTTAGGAACCTAGTACTATAAGTCACATCAAGTGACTTATATACGCTTCCTTGTGCAGCATGTAAGGAATTATGGTTTAATTCCTTAAATGCTCACAACCACATTTGTACGACATTGTCCATGTCATCATGAACTTTGTCTATAAATACAAAGTCTTCTCACAACTTGCAAAATGCTTGAACTATTGCATTGCAACTTGTGAGATATACTCTAAGCAAAACTTACGAGTATTTCCAAGTCATCTTGATCACTTGTATTTCGGGATTGTTTAGATAGTTACACTTGGGTGTTTATCTTTGTTCCGCAACAATCCTTGTATTTGTTTATACATCAATAAATCAAATACATTAGAAAACAACGTGTCTCAATGCTACATACTTGATTATATTTATATATATCTTTATATAGTTTCTGCCATTTATTCTTGCATTAATTCATATTGTCATTTGTTTCTTGTTATCCATATCTGGATCGTAAACTAAACTTGTCCATCAAGATTAGTTGTACTTGCCAGTCGGGTTTAGTCATTCGTCTTTATATTTGGGACTCACAACCACATTTGTACGACATTGTCCATGTCATCATGAACTTTGTCTATAAATACAAAGTCTTCTCACAAAAAAAAAAAAAAAAAAAAAAAAAAAAAAAAAAAAAAAAAAAAAAAAAAAAAAAAAAAAAAAAAAAAAAAAAAAAAAAAAAAAAAAAAAAAAAAAAAAAAAAAAAAAAAAAAAAAAAAAAAAAAAAAAAAAAAAAAAAAAAAAAAAAAAAAAAAAAAAAAAAAAAAAAAAAAAAAAAAAAAAAAAAAAAAAAAAAAAAAAAAAAAAAAAAAAAAAAAAAAAAAAAAAAAAAAAAAAAAAAAAAAAAAAAAAAAAAAAAAAAAAAAAAAAAAAAAAAAAAAAAAAAAAAAAAAAAAAAAAAAAAAAAAAAAAAAAAAAAAAAAAAAAAAAAAAAAAAAAAAAAAAAAAAAAAAAAAAAAAAAAAAAAAAAAAAAAAAAAAAAAAAAAAAAAAAAAAAAAAAAAAAAAAAAAAAAAAAAAAAAAAAAAAAAAAAAAAAAAAAAAAAAAAAAAAAAAAAAAAAAAAAAAAAAAAAAAAAAAAAAAAAAAAAAAAAAAAAAAAAAAAAAAAAAAAAAAAAAAAAAAAAAAAAAAAAAAAAAAAAAAAAAAAAAAAAAAAAAAAAAAAAAAAAAAAAAAAAAAAAAAAAAAAAAAAAAAAAAAAAAAAAAAAAAAAAAAAAAAAAAAAAAAAAAAAAAAAAAAAAAAAAAAAAAAAAAAAAAAAAAAAAAAAAAAAAAAAAAAAAAAAAAAAAAAAAAAAAAAAAAAAAAAAAAAAAAAAAAAAAAAAAAAAAAAAAAAAAAAAAAAAAAAAAAAAAAAAAAAAAAAAAAAAAAAAAAAAAAAAAAAAAAAAAAAAAAAAAAAAAAAAAAAAAAAAAAAAAAAAAAAAAAAAAAAAAAAAAAAAAAAAAAAAAAAAAAAAAAAAAAAAAAAAAAAAAAAAAAAAAAAAAAAAAAAAAAAAAAAAAAAAAAAAAAAAAAAAAAAAAAAAAAAAAAAAAAAAAAAAAAAAAAAAAAAAAAAAAAAAAAAAAAAAAAAAAAAAAAAAAAAAAAAAAAAAAAAAAAAAAAAAAAAAAAAAAAAAAAAAAAAAAAAAAAAAAAAAAAAAAAAAAAAAAAAAAAAAAAAAAAAAAAAAAAAAAAAAAAAAAAAAAAAAAAAAAAAAAAAAAAAAAAAAAAAAAAAAAAAAAAAAAAAAAAAAAAAAAAAAAAAAAAAAAAAAAAAAAAAAAAAAAAAAAAAAAAAAAAAAAAAAAAAAAAAAAAAAAAAAAAAAAAAAAAAAAAAAAAAAAAAAAAAAAAAAAAAAAAAAAAAAAAAAAAAAAAAAAAAAAAAAAAAAAAAAAAAAAAAAAAAAAAAAAAAAAAAAAAAAAAAAAAAAAAAAAAAAAAAAAAAAAAAAAAAAAAAAAAAAAAAAAAAAAAAAAAAAAAAAAAAAAAAAAAAAAAAAAAAAAAAAAAAAAAAAAAAAAAAAAAAAAAAAAAAAAAAAAAAAAAAAAAAAAAAAAAAAAAAAAAAAAAAAAAAAAAAAAAAAAAAAAAAAAAAAAAAAAAAAAAAAAAAAAAAAAAAAAAAAAAAAAAAAAAAAAAAAAAAAAAAAAAAAAAAAAAAAAAAAAAAAAAAAAAAAAAAAAAAAAAAAAAAAAAAAAAAAAAAAAAAAAAAAAAAAAAAAAAAAAAAAAAAAAAAAAAAAAAAAAAAAAAAAAAAAAAAAAAAAAAAAAAAAAAAAAAAAAAAAAAAAAAAAAAAAAAAAAAAAAAAAAAAAAAAAAAAAAAAAAAAAAAAAAAAAAAAAAAAAAAAAAAAAAAAAAAAAAAAAAAAAAAAAAAAAAAAAAAAAAAAAAAAAAAAAAAAAAAAAAAAAAAAAAAAAAAAAAAAAAAAAAAAAAAAAAAAAAAAAAAAAAAAAAAAAAAAAAAAAAAAAAAAAAAAAAAAAAAAAAAAAAAAAAAAAAAAAAAAAAAAAAAAAAAAAAAAAAAAAAAAAAAAAAAAAAAAAAAAAAAAAAAAAAAAAAAAAAAAAAAAAAAAAAAAAAAAAAAAAAAAAAAAAAAAAAAAAAAAAAAAAAAAAGTCCAGTGAACATGTACTAATGGTACACTGGAGGGACACTCCAGTAAAGTACCAGTGAAAACCATTTTTGAAAGACTGGTAACCTCAAACGTGCACGTCAACTAATATAGACAAATGAGAGGGACACATTTACAAGAAGACATAGTCAACTCAAACACGCACTTCAACCTATCCATTTACCAGTGAGAGGGACACATTTACAAAGCACCAGTAATATTTTCTGAAGAATTTGTCCAGTGAGAAAATAAATTCCCCCTGAACTTAAAAACACTTTTAATAGGAAAAATATTTTTCAAGTCTTCCCTGGAATGTTGTTCCAGAAATCTAATAATTTCAAAGATAGTACACAAAGGCGTTCAATATCTGAGCAATCACCAGTGAAAGTGCAGGGTGATCGATCGATTCGCGATTCCTACGACTATGTAAGTGCGGAATCCAAACATAATCGTTATTGAGGCAATTGAATGAATCACATTTATATGAACACGAAATCAATATGAACAGGAGATATAAATCTGATTCCTTTATCATTAGTCGAATGATTACAATGAATAAATCCGTTTACAATACATCTACGATGATTACGGATTACAATCAACGAGACGACTCTTGATAATCGAATAATATGGTGGACTTACGGACTGAGGTTTGCGCATACCTCAGCCTGCCGTGAATGAAATCTGTTGCAACTCAAATCATTACCTAAAACCGAAACCTAAGAACACTATATATAGGCTAGAAATGGGCTGGGCTTCAAACTCGTGGGCCTCCAAACTCGTGGCCTCCACACGAGTTTGGTCTAAACTCGTGGTCAATCAACACGAGTTTGGTCTAAACTCGTGGTCAATCAACACGTGTTTGACCTAAACTCGTGGTCAACACATCTAGCAAAACAGCCCATTAATTAAGATGCATCGGACACAAAATGTGCACCAGAACGTGCACTTACAGTCTCCCCCTTGACCGATGCACTCAATTCATTCACCGATAATCATTAGCAATCGAAAACCTGCAAAAGCAAACTCCCCCTTAACTAATGATACCGGGTCTTCTTTTGTTGAGACTCGATCTTCTAACACAACACTCTGATCTTCAAACTCCAAAATCTCTGTATCTCTGTGACAACCAACTAACCTAACACATCTCATTGTAGTTCTCCCCCTCAACAGTAGCCATCTCCGAATTAAACATATGCAATCTTCTTCCTGCCTGGAACTTTGCTCGAGACATTCCTCGACTTGCTTAACCGGCATATAATAGAGAAGTTGAATTTCCAACAATCAGCATCAAATCAATCAGCTCTCACAAAAATAAGAAACTCTGTAGCTTGAATCACAAACTGCAGTACCATAAATCCTGTCTCAACTAGCAGCATCTGACTTTGTCTTGTACCTTCACAATTCCACCAACCACCCGAAGTCTTTCCTATCAGATCTCCCCATCATGTTGTATACACCACCAAATATAAAGATCTTTAATCTCGCAATCACAATAAATGATCGCCAGATAATCATCTCTATTCTTGGAATATAAATAGGTTCAATCTTCAATTACTTAACAACAGATGACCAACTTCGTTGCTCTTAATATTTCGACAAAGTTTTCCACAACTGCCATCTATTTGATACTTGAGCATATTTCACATTAAGCACACCATCATCTAAACACAGATCTTGGTTTGTCTCTCAAGTAGCACAGAATTTTACTCAGAAATCTGAAATTTTTTTATCTCCCCCTTTTCTCTGCAAAATTCTGAAATCTAGCCCATCTTAGGTTTTAAAATATCTCCCATTCTTGAGGTTCTTCAAAAAGCTTAGAGCTCACGACGGTTAAAACTCTTCGCCAAACAGGGTATATTCGTTTCCCTCCAAATTTCCGAGGAAAAACACATTTACGTGAAACATTGGTATTCACGTAAATTTTTATTTCTAAGGCTGTGGGAAAAAATTTGATAATTGCCGAAAATTTTCATCCAAAACGTGCCGAAATCGCACAAAAACGGACCGAAAATTTTTCGAACGCTACCAAACTTCAAATCTCCATGAATCATGCCATTTTAAGACCATGACTCTAGCTATTTACAGACTTAAACTAGACACAAATAAAATAAAATAAAATATACAAAAGATATTTCTTTGAGAGATCTAATATGAATCAGCATTCTTCATACCATTTAGAAGAATCAGCTTTTCAAAGCGAGTCTTATCAAATGCTTTAGTATACAAATCAGCTAGATTATCATCAGTTATAACTTTTTCCAAATGAATTAACTTCTTTTGGGCACAGTCACGCAAAAAATGATGTCTAATGTCAATATGCTTGGTGACTTTATGCAAGACAGGGTTATTAGTTATATCTATAGCTGACTTATTATCAATCTTAATAGGGGTATCAAGAAAATCCATACCGTAGTCTCAAAGTTGTTGCTGAATCCATAATACCTGGGAACAGCAGCTTCCAGCAGCCATGTACTCTGTTGAGACTGCAGTGGAGAACAAGGTTGTACAACCACTGGCAGGTCTTAGAGAAGAGATGGAAAAGATTGTGACAAAAGTTGGTGCTCTGGAAAGCAGGCCTACATTTGATCAGACTGAACTGGTCAACACCCTCAGTGACGAAGTGGTTAGAAAGGTCAGGTGATTTACTGAAAGAATTATCTGATGAAGTATCTGGATCAATCCTAAGGTCATTTCAGGATGTGATATTGCCAGAAGTTGTAAGGAAGATTGAGGTTGAGCTTCCCAAGGACTTGCCAGTAGAAATTGAAAATCTTAAAAGGGAAGTCCAGGCACTTCAGACTGGTATGGCTGCTTCATTTCCAGAACAAGGAAGAACCTTTGGTTCGCTTGATAGGTTGATGATGGAAGAGTTGTGGAATGATCTGAAGTCAAGGACTAGAGATCATTCCAAGGGGGAAAAACGTTCAGTTCCATCAACTGGTGAACAAGAAGGATTAAAGGG